>JAGFNQ010000162.1:404091-421157 GCA_024364735.1 Boesenbergia rotunda
GGATTATGTTGAGAAGCTAATTATATTTTGGTTTTGCTCTTGTTCTTGCTGTTGTGCCCGTGAACCTTGTGTTATTACGTGACCTTACTTTTGCCGTGACCTTACTTTCTTATCTTGATGATCAAACCTTTAAACCAAATGTGTCTTTGATCATTGTGTCTTGGTTGCATTCTCTGATTGGGTCCTATCTGGTATGATCAATTCTTGATTCATTCTATGTTCATCTTGCTCAAATTGATTAAATTATGTGTATGACCAATTCATCCTTTAGAAAGTCTTCCAAGGGCAAGGAAGCTGCTGAGGGCAGCTCTAGAGGGAAAGCCCTTCCTCCTCTGCCCTTCCAGAAGGCCACAGCCTTCTTCTAGCTCCAGGTTCCCAAATACGGCCTGTGAACAGACCTTTCAAGCAAGGACTTCAAAATTATTACCCTGTCGATCTATTGATGTTCCTTTCCTGACTGAGTACTGTCCCTCTGTCATGGAGATTGTCACTTATTACAATCTGGGTTTTCTTCTTTCCTTGGAAGGACCATAAATTACGACCTAGTCTCTGAATTCTACAACAACCTACAACAAGGTCCTCAAGGAGGATTCGAGTTCACTACTCGTGTCGGGAAGATGAACCTCGATTTTTCATATGAGATCTTAGCAGAGTACTTAGGTGGTCGACGGTCACCTAACCTCTATTCAATCTATCCCGAGCATCCTGATCCTCTGCTAGCACCATTCGCAGATGTTACCCCTGACTCTATCTATCAGCACTTCTTCGGTCATCCTCGCCCTGCCGGGCTTGATGAGTTGGGTCCAGTTTTTCCTACTTTTGCAACCCTTCGACTTGCTCCAGCTGACTACGTCCTTTTCAAGATCATTACAAATTGCATCTTACCCATTACTTCAAAGCCGTTGGCCGAGATCCGACCCTACCACTGCCTTATGCTCTACGGCATGCATTGCCGGATGGACTTTGATATCATGGAGAGCATTTTTCAGTCTATCCTATCCTACCGTGAGCCTAGTCGTCGCACGGTTTATATGCCTTTTGGTCATATCATCACTGATTGGCTTATGTCAGTTGGTGTTGATGTCACCAAGGGCAGGACCGTGCCCATGGTTAAGCAAGATTGTCGTTTGGGTCGGTGGGCTTTTGCAAAGTCTGGTATTATCATTCGTGAGCGCGATGGGGTCTTGGTGTGGAAGGATGGACGCGGACTTGGTGAGCTTCCTGGAGGGGCCCTGCATTTTCAGGCACCACACGAGGCTCCTCCTGCTAACGCCGAGTATGACGACGAGCCGGAGCCTGATCTGCGCTGGCAGATCTCAGAGCTGGATCAGACACTACAGGAGGTTATTCAGTTGGGGGCGACAGATCACGAGGAGTTTCGGTCGGGCTTTCGCTCCCTCGATTACCGCCTGACCAGGATCGAGACCGAGGTCTCAGGGACCCGTACACTCCAGCAGACATGGTATGATGAGTGGCGCAGCCACACATTTCCAGGAGGTGCACCTCCTTCGAGTACTGCACCAGGGTCCTTTGCTCCTACTGATACCACGATGGATGATCTCGTGGACGATGACGACCCTCAAGCTCATGTCTGAGCCTGAATGTTTCCTACTTTTCTTTGTGGTCTGTATGGATAATTTGTGTGACTTGTGGGCTGTATGCCCTGCAACTTGACTATTGTGGCCTTGTGCCACACGTATCTTCTTTTGATGCATGTGTCCTGCATCTTGCTACTTTTCTGAGGTTTATGCTTTGACTTGTCTGACTTTATCTCACATGCTTATCTGATATTAGTATATCTAGTGTTGATGCCATGATTATTTATATGAGTTTTATCTGCATGTTTGCTACATTGACATGTTCATGCTTATAATGCCATGTCGTGTTGATACATATGACTGTCATGACATGCTTTGTGAGTTGTTACTTCATGTTCGTATGATGCATGTGATTGCTATATCTTGCTCTATCTTTTTCACATGTGTTCATATGGTTATTTTACAATCTATCACATCTTTGTTAATTTGAGATACCCCTAGGGTTGAGGGGGAGTTTGGTTTAGACTTAACAGCCCTTCTAGACCCCTTTTCGGTGTTCGACAAAGGGGGAGAGAGTGTGGATTGGTTAAGTTTAGAATGATCATGTTGTAGGGGGAGGATCTGGATTCCCTTATGATTCTAAATTTGGAAAACTTGATTAAGAATCCCTAAACTTAAAATCGAGTTGTCAAACAACAAAAAGGTGGAGATTGTTGATGCAGTCTGGCCCTGATTGGTGTTTTGGTGTTGACAACGATTTTAGTTTAGGTTGATGATTATGATGATTATGATTAAGTCCTGATCGAGGATTAGGCATGATATGGAGGATCCTAGCCTGGAGGGCTAGATGTTGGAAAAACCCTAACCTGGAGGGTTAGGTGTGAAAAATCCTAGCTTGGAGGGCTAGGTGTTGGAAAAGTCCTAATTCGGAAGGGTTGGGTGAAAAGTCCTAGCTTGGAGGGCTAGGTGAAAAGTCCTAACTTGGAGGGTTAGGTGCAAATTCTCATCCTGGAGAATTAGGTGAAAAGTCTTGGCTTGGAGGGTCAGGTGCCTAGCTTGGAGGGCTAGGTTGGATGAAGTTCTAACTCGGAAGGGTTGGGTGAAAAGTCCTAGCTTGGAGGGCTAGGTGAAAAGTCCTGGCTTGGAGGGCTAGGTGAAAAGTCCTAACTTGGAGGATTAGGTGCAAATTCCCAACTTGGAGAGTTAGGTGGAAAAATCCTTAGCTTGGAGGGCTAAGGTGGATGGAAACTTAGCTTGGAGGGCTAAGTTTGAGTCCCTGGATCGATCTGGTGATCGATCAGGGATTCTGGCACACTGCTCCTTCGTGGATCGGTCTGGTGACCGATCCAGCGATGACTGATCGATCTGGTGACCGATCAGGGAGCACACAGTGAGGTTGGGAACCTACTGTGCTGCTCCTGATCGTTCTGGTGACCGATCAGGGAATATGCGTTTCACCCATTGACTGGCTCCTGATCGGTTTGGTGACCGATCAGGGAGCGAGCAGTGAGGTTGAGTTCCCTTGCTGAACTGCTCCTGATCGGTCTGATGACCGATCAGGATCACTGTGCAGATAGTTCTGGTGAACGATCCAGCTTCGCGGGCTTCTCACTAAGATCGATCAGGACGGTTCCTAATCGGTCTGGTGATGACCTGATCGGACTGTTGACCGATCAGGTGACACCCTGATCGGTCAGTTGACCGATCAGAAGGCTTAGCCTGTGAAACTCAGAAATCGCCCGATATAAGGGTGGATCGGTCCGGTGAACGATCCACGACCTGGGATCGGTCTGGTGATCGGTCCAGGAGAATCTCAAAGAAATCACGATTTCTGATTGAGCGTTGAGGATCGATCAGGACGAAACCTGATCGGTCTGGAACCAGCCTGATCAGTCTGGTGACCGATCAGGAGGCTCTCTGATCGGTCCGGTGACCGATCACTTTAATTCAAATTGCACTGTCAGACGCTCTGATCGCGTCTGAACATCTGATATTTGCTGCCACTTACCTCTGATATTTGATTCACTGTGTGATATACTGCTCTAACAGTCTGATTAAGCTGCAGGTGACAGGGGAGGATTCAAACACTCAAGGAGAAGTCAAAGGGGGCTTTCCTTGGAGCAGGTTTGTCCATTTCTCAACTCAGGTTGCAACGGTTGGAGCTGCAGGACTGAAGCCGCTGACTGAAGCTTGGCTGAGGGAGCTCAGGAAGTTCAGTAAGGGTTCAGTGTAGCTGGCGTTGGCAGTGAGGCAGCTGGAGGCTGCTGGAGATGAGGTCACCTGATGCTTAGCAGAGAAACAAAAGGAACGGGAGACAACTTCGGTGAAGGGTGTTCGAAAGTTTACAGCTTGTGCTTTTGAGTTCCTGTGCCTTGAGTTCTCCACATCAAGGCTTGCTGTGTTCTTGAAGTTTCCATCATTCTGAGCAAGCGATCGAGAAGCAATCATCCTTTACTTGAGCCTAGAAGGAGGGAACAAGGAGCTTGGAGTCCGAGAGTGGGAAGACACGAAGAAGGGTTCTTGCGTGAGATCGCCACTGGGTGGAGCTCAGGGAAGCTTGCTGTGTTCTTGTCCTTGCTGAGTGCTTGAGTAAGATCCTTCTTGCTGTTTCATTGAGCTTAAACATTTATCTGTGATTGAAACGCTGTGGAGAGGTTTCTCCACCGAGAAGGAGGTTGCTTTATATCCGGTGATCACCGGGGCTTGATCTGCCGACGATCAAGGGATCGCCCACCTTAAGGGCACGCGAAGGAGTAGGGGCAAGTTATCCTCGAACCTTGTAAACCCTCTTGTTAGCGATCTTGGTAGCTGTCGTTGTTAGCTTTCATCTCTGTTTTTAGTTTACTGCACTGCTTTGTTTTTCCATTGCTTCTTCCGCTGTGCTACTGATAAGTTAAGTGCAGAAAACTTGCTAAGTTCTCAAGGAAAAAGTGTTGGCTATATTCACCCCCCCCTCTCTAGCCATCTCGTCTCGAACAGAATCCTTATGACTCAGCTGACTCTTTATTCAGCAGCCTCGATCTGTTGCCTTCAAGCCCTCTTCGACATTGGCTCTCGTCCCTCGGATGCATGCAAGCCCGCGGCTTGTCTCTCATGACATCCTTCATGTATGCCTCGAAGTCCGCTTCCCTCAGCTCATCGTCCCTGCTCCAGCAGCCTCGACCTGTTGCCTTCAAGCCCTCTTCGACTTTGGCTTTCGTCCCTCAGATACATGCAAGCTCACAACTTGTCTCTCATGTCATCCTTTGTGTATGCCTCGAAGTTCTCTTCTCTCAGCTCATCATTCCTGCTTTGTCCACGGGTCCTCGGATGCATACAAGCTCATGGCTTGTCTCCACACACCATCCTTCACTGGACCCGAAGACGTCCAACTGAGTCTATGTGTATCCTGCAAACCTGCACACTCACATACACATATTAGATCACCATGAAATTCTAACTTAATCATATTGACACACACACATCAAAACCATGATTCACTCGATCATACTTGGGTCAATTGCCCCAACACGACATCCTGCCGGTCCGGTTCTGGATGTTGGGCCGGTTCCGATTCCAACGACTCCGAACCGCCGGTTCTAACGGCTCTGAACCTCCGGTTAACAAGTGGTTCAGAGCCGTTGGAGAGGTTTTTATTTATTTATTTTTCAACGGTTAAGATCATTTGACCATTTTTTGATCAATGGCTATGATTTAGTGACCGTTATGATCCAAACTCTATAAATAGGAAGTTCATTTCATCATTTTCACACACATCTTCTCTACTCTTATTCTCAACTTCATATTCTCTACGTGTTTTCGGCTTCATCTTTCGACGACAATGGAAGGTTGTCATGGAGCTTCATCATCTCGATCTCGGAGGGGAAAAGAAATAGCGCACGAGGATCCCAACATTCAAATTCAATCCACCAATGATGAGACCGAGGCTCAACCCCAGCACCTTTCGATGCCCTAAACACAAGGAAGTACCGATGCTATTACTTTTAAGGTTCGGAAAAATCCTCCTTTAAAATCTTCTATTTTCACTAAACATTTTGAGAAGGTCATACTTCTGTCGGGAGAATTGTGTGCAAAATGTAAGCATTGCAATGCTTCCTACAAATTCCAAGTCAGAGGTAGCTATGGGTGGGTCGTTAAAATAACATGTAGAAACGATGCACCCGACAGAATATGGACTTGATCGCTCTCAAGCACAATTATCAAGATTTTCTAGTGGTAGTCGTACTGATTCTGGTTTATTTTTATATTCTGATAATAAATTAAGAGAATCATTAGCTAAATTTATTTTCATAGAATATCATTCTTTTAGTTTTGGATCTAAATGCACATTTGAAGATTTTTGTAAAGAATCTCTTAATCCATGTGCTAAACGTGTTCCTAAGACTATACTTACTCATACAATTAAAAGATTAGTAAAACAACGAAGAAAGAATTTAGTAAATTAAATAATAAAGTTTCTTTATGTTTCGATATTTGGAGTGATCATTGGCAAACTCATTCTTATATGGGTGTCACTTGTTATTGGATTAATAACTCTTGGATCCTCCAAAAAAGATTGCTGGCTTATAGAGTTTTTGATGAATCACATACTGCCCATAACATTACACAATTATTATGTTTAATTTTAGAAGAATATAGATTAGCTCATAAAATATTTTCAATATCATTAGATAATGCTAGTTTTAATATCGCTTCTATAAATGAACTAAAATTTGTTTGTCGACCTATTATTAGTGGTTTATTTTTTCATATTCGTTGTGTATGTCATGCTTTAAATTTATGTGTTCAAGATAGATTAAAACTTTTAGAAAATTATATTAAACCAAGTAGAATTGTAATTTCATATTTATGGTCGCATCCATCTATGATGGAACAATGGGATAGATTTTGTAAAGCTAATGGAATGAGACCCAAAAAATTTTCACGTGATATTCTAACACGTTGGAATTCAACATATTAATTATTACTGTTAGGATGTATACTAAAAGACTTATCTTTTATATATATATAACATCTACATTTTGAAAGAGAATCACAACAACACAAGTGCATGTTTAAATTAGTATATGCATAACAGTCTCATACTCTGCATTGTAGATAACATGATATGTGGTGATACACAGAAGATCATGTTATCAGTCTCTTGCATAGTATAAGTAAAGACTCACAATCGAGATGGAGTTGGGCAAACCATCGGGATGGTTGTAGTGTAATTAGGTGTGGTTTGTCTTGACCATAGAATTACATTAGTACACTTTGTGTGCATTGAGCAAGACTAAAATAGAGGTGATCCAATTTGTACTGACTCTATAATTGGATCGAACCTCGGATTTTTATGGAGTACAATCTCTAAATCCCGATATAATAATTAACAGGCACGTGTATTTAGTATTTTATTTCTTTGATTTACCAATGGGCGAGATTTATTCTGCTAAATCGATAGGTCCGGTAAGTTGAGAAATAATATGAATTACATGGTGTGTCGTTGATTATTGACGGAATCCGTGTCCTGGTGAGTCGAGATGATGATGCCTCCTTGATGAGCTCATAAGGTTTATCATGTTAAATCCTGCAGGTGAATTTGATCCAACATGATGATAAGGTTGAGTGGTACTAGTCAAAGAATTAGAAGTTGATTAATTAAAATTGTCGATAATTTAAATTAATCGACGGACATTCGATATCTTAAACACGGAGAGATAGATGTACTCATAATAGGTGGAACCCATATGAAAATATGAGGGTTGGTGAGGAAGTTTAATGGAGATTCTTTAGTGGAATAGATCTTCATTAATGGATCGGATTTAGATCCATTAGTGGGTCAAGACCCAACTCCTCTTCGTGGTCCCTACCTTAGCCCTATATACACCCCATGGAATCAAGAAACCAAGACTAATCCAATTTATCACCACAACCCATGGCTTCTCTCCTCTCCCTCATATTCTCTCTCCTAGGGCACCCGGCGCAAGAGAGGAGATCTTCCTCCTCTCTTCCTTTTTCCTCTCTTCTTCTTCACCCTTGGTGCTCGGCGAACACAGGGACAAGGAGGAGGAACTTCCTCCTCCTGTGGCTCGGCAAGAAAAAGGAGGGAAGGTGGTTGGGCGGCTTGGAGAAGAAGGGAAACACCTTGTGGCCAGCGGCACCGCAAGCTAGGGGAGGTGAGGGATTTCCGACCGGTTTGGGTTTGGAAGGAGGACTCTTCTCTCCTTCATCTTCTTCTTCATCTTCCTCTCGGTTGCTTCCTTGCGGTTGGCGAGCTTGGGAGCTCTTTGAGGCCGGTAGCGCAAGGGATAAAGAGGAAGAGGTGGCCGGCAGTGAACCCTCTTCTAGGGTTTTGATTGACGCGTGAAGAAGCAATTAATTGGAGCCCCTTGGTGATTCCGGTTCTTGGTAGCTCGTCGCCCACACGACGTCCAAGAGGGAAGGGACATAAGGTAGAAAACTACGAGATAAAGCGAGGTATATTTCTCTCTTGGCTCTCTCTTTTGTCTTATCATTTTATGTGGCATGATAATTAATTATCTTGTTTAATTATTGGTTAATCAATATTTGATAATTAATTATTGGACCCCAATAATAAACATAAAAACCAGCGATCCACTCATCGTCTTTTTCGTGGTTGATCGGTTAGGCGAATTACAAGGCTCGATTGTTGAGATTGGCTAAGTTGTACTTCGAACCGATTGATACGATGACGAGATGGTCATTTGGGAGACGGATCTCCATTCGGATTAATTTTTAATCCGTAGACATGGAGAGGTCTCTCAAGGATGACCAAATATTCGCTTAGGAAACCTGCCAAGCCATACCCAACAATTACAAGATTCATTTCAATATAAAGATTTATTATGTTTATTTTTTGTACAAAATTGTAATACTAATATATATTTATTTTCACAATAATAGAATATTTATAGTAATATTTGTGAAATTTTAAAAGTATTTAACGATGCAACTGAATTACTTTCCGGTGTTTATTATCCCACTGCTCATTTAGTTTTAGTAATTTTTTCTAGTATAGTATTAGTATTAAATGAACATATCAATAATGAAGCTTTAACTTCTTGTATATTAGCTATGAAAACTAAATGAAAAAAATATTTTTATTTTATTCTTGAAATTTATTTAATTGTATTTGTTTTAAATCCTAGATTTAAATTAGAAGTTTTACAAGAAATGTTAACTTTATATTATGACGCTTTAATTCCTATTAAAAATTCTTCTTCTTCATATCCATGGATTAATATTATACATAATATTAGAAATTATTTATATGAACTTTATAATCATTATTATATTAAATATGGAATACAAACTAATATTTCTGAATCACAACAACCAACTAGAATCCTCAAGTTCCACATAGGAGCTTGAGAATTATTTTACAACTTTTTTTTATTTTAATGAAGCAGATAGTGAAGATTTCGATATCTTAAAGTGGTGGTCACAGAACAAAGCTTTCCTGTTCTCACTAGGGATGGAAATAGGCCAGGCGGCCTGTCAGGGGCCTGTGGCCTGGCCTGTATTTGGCCTGGCCTGGCCTGGCCTGTTAAAAATTAAAATAATAAACAGGCTTTTTTGAAAGCCTGATTTTCTTATCAGGCCAGGCCCAGGCTCAATATAAAGCCTATAAAGCCTGACAGGCCGGCCTGGGCCTGTTAAACATGTATTCTATAAATTACCAAATGTCAAAATATAATGTAAATGTAGAGTTTCGATCCCTGACCTCCTGCCCAAGCCAATACTTATCTACACCCACCTAACCAACAAATCATATCTGTTTTGATTAATATTGCTAGCTTCAAATTTATATCTATCACGTTTTCGAATTAAATTATAGGCTTTGTAAACAGGCCACAGGCCAGGCCAGGCTATCGAACAGGCCAGGCTCAGGCCTAAAATAAAGCCTGTAACAGGCCACAGGCCAGGCTCAGGCCTGTTTGCTATTATACAGGCCTGGCCTGTTAAGGTGAAAGCCTGGCCTGGCCTGGCCTGTTTCCATCCCTAGTTCTCACATACGACGCCAAAAAAAAAACTTTCCTGTTCTCTCCGTGATTGCAAAAGAAATTTTAGCTTGTCCAGTGTCAACTGTTGCTGTGGAGCAGACGTTCAATACCGGCGGCAACATATTAGATGAACGACGATCAACTATGTCTCCTGACTCATTGGAATCTCAAGCATTACTAGACGATTAGACCAGACCCAAAAAAAGAATCCAAGGAATGCAACTTTCAGGAGACGAAGTTTGATACCGAAAGAACGAATAGAATGGGAACGGGAGGAAATGGAAGTGAGTGATGAAAATTATAAAATGGTAAAAATGTAAAAGAACTACGTGGGCTTTGATTCCCCTACACCCTAAGGGGATACGTAGGCAACATAAAGAAAGCGCAAGCCTATTTTTTAATAAATTTTATATTTTAAATTTAATTTTTAAATTTTAATTTTTTTAATATAATAATCTCAAATCGTGACGAACCGTGGCAAACCGTGAACCGGTGGTTTCGTACCATGAATCGTAACCGTCATGGGCGATTAAAGTCAAAGGTCGACCTCTCATGAACCGTCGAACCGACGATTTCGAACCATCGAACCGTCGGTTCCGAATCGTGGTCAGCTCTTTTAAGGGGCTTCGACCAGAGCACTTAAGATTAATTATTCTACAATCTTCTCTCTTGTGTGCTATGCCCGAAGCTTCTCAAAGACGTCGTAACACTGCTCCGACGACAACGTTGTAGTCTTCTAATCATTAAGTTATCCGTATACTTGTCATTTTCTTTTGCACTAAAACTTCTCATATTTGTAACATTCTTTCGAATGGTTAGCGGATTGCCCAAAGTAAACGATAAATGATCGTGGGCTTTGGAGTAAGGACCGTCACAGATTCCGAACTAAATTTAAAAAAAAACTGTGTAAGCATTGTTTTTTTTACTCTTACTTTTCCGCTGCGTACTTGACTTGATTTACAACTTGATTTCTGAAATGCGAAAGATCGTTATTCATCCCCACCCCCCCCCCCCTTTCTCTCTTTATCGCTCTTATCAATCCTACAACTCACGGGGTATCTATTTAGAGTGCCTAATAATATTTTTTTTGTTTATTTTTTTTTAGCTCCGAGTTAAGTCAATTAGATTTTACCTCTAGGTTAAGAAATTGAATTATAGTGTTCAAGCTAAAAAAATAATTAAAACTAAAAAATTTAATACAAAACAATTTAAAATTAAAAAAATTTTAAATGCTCACAGGGTATAGTATATGTATTTAGAATTTAAGATTTAAAAATATTAATTTTTTAAAAAATAAAAAAAAATGAATACAGACGCCTGGATCACTATGGCGTGGATAGTCACGCAGCACCCATCCATATCATATCACTAGTGTATAGAGAGAGAGAGAGAAATGCTCTGCTGCGGACCGCGCCATGCGGACCGCGTGTGCGACAACGCCTGATCGGTCACGGGACCGATCAGGCGTTGGCCTGATCGGTCACCATGATGATCGATCAGGCACTGCCTGATCTGTCATGGAGAGGTTCGGTCGCCGCCCACGAACAAAATTATAACCCAAGGGGTGAGTGGTTAACCCTAGGAGGTAGGATGAACCCGTCGGGGTACGGTGATCGATCACGGAGAGGCTCGGCGAGTCCTCCGATCGTACCAGCGGCCTTCGGCCAGAACAAAACTATAACCCAAGGGGTGAGCGATGAACCCTAGGGGGTAGGGTGAACCCATCGAGGTACGGTGAACCCGTTGAGGTACGCTCCCGAGCCTTCCCGAGCCCCTCCGTAACCGATCAGGCAACTCCTGATCGGTCACGGAATCGATCAGGGATTGTCACGCATGCGGTCCGCAGCAGAGCAAACTCGTATATATATATATATATATATATATATATATATATATATATATATATATATATGAGTTTTGCTATCCTACGGACCGCGCGGTGCGAACCCGTGCGGACCACAGCGCCAGACCGATCAGGCAGTTGCTTGATCGGTCTGGCAAGTCGATTGGCCACCATCGGCGGCCTTTGGCCGCCACCCCCTACAAAACTATAACCCTAGGGGATGCGGTGAACCCTAGGGGTAGCGGTGAACCCGTCGACGTCGGTGAACCCAAGGGATAGCGTTGAACTCGTCGGTATTGGGTAACGGCTGATCGATCACGATGATCGATCAGGCAGGTTCCTGATCGATCAGGGAAGTCCCTGACCGATCAGGCAACTGCCTAATCGGTCAGGGACATCCCTGACCGATCATGCAGGGTGCCTAATCGGTCAAGCTAGGCCCTGACCGATCGACAGGTGCCACGTACGCGGTCTGCACGTGGTCCGCAGGAAACGGTCCACAAGAGAATATTTCTATATATATATATATATATATATATATATATATATATAATAATAATAATAATAATAATAATAATAATACGCTTGGATGCTTCAGTGAATGGAAGACGCCTCCAGTGAACGGTAGCATTGAGAATTGTGTGTTCAAGAGAATAAATTGTTTTTTTAATACCAAAGGTTCACAAGTCATGTAGCATCACATCGTCGAATGCTAGGTGTTCAGGAAGTAAGACCTGATACTTGATAAATACCTATGTATCGTGTTACACATGTATCAAACTCAATTAATTTAACGAACGCTTCTATATTAATGTAATATAGAGATAACTCAGATCGTCCCTCATAAAGAATATAATGATTGAATGAAAATCCTAAAATTCAATGTTATTTTTTTTTGAGATTTTTTGATATTTAAATGGGAGATTTGAATTTTTATACCGTTAAAACTAAGAAATGAAATATCGCATGTAATCTAATCTAATTGGCAATTTATCAAAGGGCGTACCTAAGAATTAGAAATTATCAATTCGCGTACCATAGTTTCTATTTTACCAAAGGGCGCAACCCTTTAAGTGAACTTCCTATTATACCCCTCCCGTCAGAAAATACCTTTTTCGATTCACATTTTCGAGACATCCGAACCACTTTTGCAGTAAATTAATAATTTATGGTTCGGATGGCCAAGTAGTGGAAATTTTCTCAGCCTATATATATATTACTACCTCGCACAAGTCGTATCATCACGAGGGTACGTATATATTTCGACCTTGCACAACTCAATTCATCACCAAGGCAGCTGAGGAAGATAGGTGTTCAAGGAGAAAAAGCAAGCAACAGATTGGTAACAAATACAAATAGTAATGTACATATGATAGTCATCTTTGATATGGTATCAGACCTAGTTTTATACTTATCAACTCTTTCTATAATTTTTATGTTTGGAGGAGTCTAAGGGTGATATGCATTACATAATAAGGGCTCTCTGAAATTTGTTAAAGTTAAGATAAATAAATGCTTGAATTGGACCTAGGGGTGATATCTTACCATATCAGGCCCTAGGAGGGACTGAAATTAAAGGATTTCAGTCCTTGGGAGTGCATGATATCATTAGATTTCAGGCCTTAGGAGGGACTGAAATATGTTGTTTTCAGGCACTGGGAGGGCCTGAAATAAAAGGAACTCAAGTCCTCCTAGGGCCTGAAATGAAAAAATTTCAGGCCCTTCCAAGAGCTAAAATCATTGGATTTGAGGGCTTGGGAGGGCCTGAATAAAAGGATTTCAAGCCCTCCAAGGGCCTGAAATATATTGATTTCAAGCCCTGTGAGGGCCTGAAATCAAAAGATTTCCGGCCCTCGTAAGGCCTGAAATCATTATATTTCAGGCCCTGTGAGGGCCTGAAATATAATGATTTCCGACCCTATGAGGGCCTGAAATCTTTTGATTTCTGGCCTTCACGGGGCCTGAAATATAATGATTGCAGGCCCTGTGAGGGCCTGAAATCAAAATATTTCAAGCCCTCAGGCCTTCCTAGGCCGTTGATTATGATTTTCAAAATTTATAAAATGTAATTGTAATTTATTTTTCAGGGATGATAATGTTGTTGGCGAAATTTTATCCGAGATATGGAATACTCTTGATGATAATGCTGTCACGGGGAATGGATTAGAAATTACAAGGAATTTAGCAATTGATCTAAATGAAGAAGCAATTAATCTAGAAGGTGAGAGTTTGAATTCTTCTACAAGAGTTGTTGAATTCTTTGACCCAAGCTGGAGTGGGGAGGAAGGAATTGAAATATGGAATGCAGATGAATTAAAACTCATTACAAATGTACTAGAATTCCAAGCCGATGATATGTAGATTGAGCAATATGAATTCCCTCCAGATCAGTACAGTGACTTAGAGGAGGAGTTTCCATTAGCTGAAGATCCTTATATTTTGAATTCTCGATTGCTTGCTGGGCCAATTAGAGAGGTAGAGGCAAGAGATAGGCATGAATTTTTTGTGGGACAGATATTTCCATATAAAGAAGAATTCAAGGATGCACTTGTCAAACATTTCATGGTTAAGTATATGAGATATAACCCAGTTGACACCCGAAAAAATAGAGTTAAAGCAGTGTGCTTCAACCAACCATGTACATGGAGAGTAGTAGCAAGAGGGGAAGTAGAGTTCACTGTTACAAAATATATAAAGGAACACCAATGTGGAACAGTTAGGGAAAGTGCTGATCATCATGCATGCTCTTCATCATTTGTTTCTTCTTTTGTTGAAGAGCAATTTCTTCATAATGAACAATACAAACCAAGTATGATTATATCAGATATTAAAGCTAGATTTGGAGTGACCATATCATACAAAAAAGCATACATAGCTAGGGAGAAAGCATTGAAAAAGGTTGTTGGAGATTATGATGAGGCTTACAGAGATCTTCCATAATATCTGCGTGAGTTAAAAGCTAGAGATCCTGAAACGTATGTGACACTATGCAGGAATGGTGATAATCAGTTCCAGCGGTGTTTTTGGGTTTTTAGTGCTTGCTGAAGGGTGTTCAGGTCTTATTTGCGTAGACTTATTGGAATTGATGGTGCCACCATATGTGCCACACACCTAAGAGGAAAGTATCCGGGAGTAATGCTGATTGCAACGACGATTGATGGTAATGACAATGTTCTCTCAGTTGCCTTCGCAATAGCTGAAGTTGAATGTGGGTCTTCATGGGAGTGGTTTTTGGAGAATACAAAGAGGTTCTTTGCTGTCGATGATCACTCAATCACCATAGTATCAAATAGACATCGGGACATTATATCAGCAGTTAGAAAAGTCTACACAAATGTGCATTATGCCTTTTGTTGCCACCATATGTGTTGTAATATGGTAACTGATACTGGAAGTAGAGCTGCTGTAGGTTTGTTGTGGGCAGCAGCACGAGCCAACACAACACTCCAATATGATATGATAATGCATACAATGCTTGAAAAACATCCAGTTGCCCATAAGTGGCTTCAGAACATTGACCCTAAAAGGTGGACAAATGCACACTTTACAGGGAGAAGGTACAGAATGCTTACCACGAATTGTGTGGAGAGCTTAAATGCTTTGTTCAAGTCTACACGTGAGCTTCCCATAAATAGGTTAATTGATAATACAAGAAGAAAAGTTGCTCAATGGTTCTATAACTGTAAAGAGGAAGTCTCCAAATGGCATGTTGCTTTGACACCTTATGCTACAAAAGAAATGGATTCAAGGAGAGAGAAAGCAAGAGCTTATAAGGTTCACCCATACTCTCAATCAGAAATGGAAGTAGAAACATGGGGCACTTCATACATTGTTGATTTGGAAAAAAAGTTGTGTCATTGTGGGGAGTTTCAAATTTTAGGACTTCCTTCCTCACATGCTAATTGCCGTAATCATTCACAGGAACATGGATACACTCCCATATTATGAGCATTATTTTTATTCTGAAACTTGGAAGCGGGTTTACATGGATCGTATTTTCCCTTATAGAAGCATGCAGTTTTGGCCTACTGGAGTAAACGACATTACAGTTCTATGTCCCCGTAGCCTTATGCAGCCTAGTAGATGAAAGAAGGCACGGATAGAGTCTAGACACAATGGCAAGGTGAAACTAAAATACAGCCGGTGCAAACAACTTGGTCATAATAAAAGGACATGTAGAATGCCGCCAGCCTCAAGGTCTTGAGTTAATTGGTATATGTAGTGACCCAATTTTCTGATTGAAGTGGATATTTTGTATGGAGGAGAACTGAATGTATATTTTTTGTATATTGTACAGCCATAGTATTGTCAAAAAAGTAGTTATTGTTAATGTTGTGACATGAAGAAGTATTTCAATATTATGATACATTTCTTCTTGTGTAATTTTATGTAAGCATAAAAGATCAGGTGTGAAGTCCTCTGAATTTTAAACCCACAATAATGTTATTTCAGATCTTGAAGTCCTATGGTTTGTGAATATCTCTCATTTGAGGCCCTCTGTTTGTTTGCTTTATTGATTCATGATTCTGTGCCAACTGATACTGTATTAACACATAATTGATAATCATTAGGACTATGTTTGGAGACCAAAAATACCATATCCTAGCTAGCTAAACTCTAACTACTGGTAATGAGTTTTGAGAAATCAAAAAATCATAGGTCCATGAAACAAACCTCCTGCTGTGCCAAATTCTGAAAATATAAGGTAATGATGTGGATGGAATTAAATTGTGGTATGCAATGTCTATTTAGGTACTCTCATTCTTATTTCATATTAAAAATATTTTCACAACATGCATATTTATATAAAATATTTAATCATTCTTTTATTGAATTATTTAAAATCTGGAATGAGATTATTGTTTCAGGCCCTGCATGGGCCTGAACATTATTGTTTCAGACCTAGCTTGGGCCTGAAATGAGAATATTTCAGGCCCAGCGTGGGCCTGAAATAATCGCATTCAGGCCCAATGTGGGCCTGAAATGAGAATATTTCAGGCCTAGCGTGGGCTTGAAATAATCTCATTTCAGGCCCAACTTGGGCTGTGAATTCAAATTAGGGTAGAGGAAAAGTAAGGTTCAAATTTACTTCTAGTATCGACAAGAGGACATATTATAGATTAGAGATTACACAATAACAAGGATCAAAAGCAATGCTCCATTGGAGTATCAAAATGGTTTACATACATTATAACTACAAACATATATTGTTTGTCATTACACTTACATTATACAACTGAATCATTTTGTTTTAGGCCCTGAGTGGGTTTTCTAAAATGCTTTTGTTTCAGGCCCACCGTGGTCCTGAATTCAAATGATTCCAGCAAAAGCAAGGTTCGATATTACTGATGGGTTCGACAACAATTACAGATTACAGATTATATATGAGACAAAAACAATGATCCAAAGCAAAGTTTCATTGATTTGAAAAGGAGTACATGGATTGTATAATTACAAATATACAATGTTTGTGATCACAATTACATATGCATAGTATCAACAAAAAAATTTTTACAGATTTAGCTTCCAGCACTTGTCTCTCATTATTTTATATCCCACCTGAAATCGATAATTTTTTCATTTGCTTTTGGCTAAAATCTGTAGATCTTTGAAAAACCAGATTTCAGCATACCGCATCATGAAAAATGCACAATCCAACCTAAAAAACCAATATTCACA
>JAGFNQ010000163.1:0-17760 GCA_024364735.1 Boesenbergia rotunda
TGGGCGCCCGGGATGCTCGGGGCGCCCCCCCCCCCACGTGGCTTTCGATCCGACGAGCCCTCTGGTCAAGGCTGATCTCTGCTTCTTCGGGATCATCTTTGACTGGGGCGCCCGACGTGCCGCGGGGCGCCCGGGTTGACCGGTCAAGGCTTCATCTTCTTCGCGAGGATGAGCTGCTGCAGCTGCCAGTGGCGTGGCACAGTGGGCGCCCGCGACACGCGGGGCGCCCGATGCGCGCGGGGCGCCCGAAACATCCGGGGCGCCCCCAAATGTGCTGCTGTCGGGGCGTTTACTTGCTCTGCTGACTTTGGGTTGACTCTGGGGCGCCCGAAACATCCGGGGCGCCCTGCTCAGCTACTGCCTCACTCCTTTGAGGCTCTCTGAGCTGCAGAAACACAGTCCTTCGGTCCTGCATCCAGGGTTAGTCCAAAACAGCAATTAATAAGTTAATTTTACACAGCCTTGGCTGTCTTGGTTCTGACTTTGGGTCTCCAAAATGGAGCCCTAGGTCGAACCGACGCCTAATGTTCCCTCTAGGGGAACGCGTCCTCACCTACTCCTCTCGGGAGAGTTTACCTGATGCCAACCGGATCCTCCAGTTGGACTTTTGCCCGGCAGTCCTTCGCCAGGTCTTGAGTTGCCAAGCTGCCCTTCGCTTGGTGCCTAGCAGCCCTTCGCTAGGTCTTTTCTTCTGGCAGCCCTTCGCCAGTGCCTAGCATTCCTTCGCTAGGGTTTGTCTATTCTGGCAGTCCTTCGCCAGAGCCTAGCAGTCCTTTGCTAGGGCTTTTCTTCTGTCTGGCAGTCCTTCGCCAGTGCCTAGCATTCCTTCGCTAGGGCTTTTCCTGTACACTCAAGAAACTTGTTAGACAACAACTAACCCTTAACTTTTGAACCCTTTTGCCAATATCAAAACATAGGTTTGACTTGGGTGCAATTTGCACCAACAATCTCCCCCTTTTTGATATATGGCAACCTAGTTCAAAAAGTTAAGGAAAAAATGCTGAAATTGAAATCCTAAGTTAGATTCCCTCCCCCTGGAAGAAATCTCCCCCTAGATTTTTCAAAAGTAGGTGGTTTGAGTTAAGTACTTAGAAGATTTCATGTTCTGCTAAGTTTTTCGAAATGATGTTCTAAGTTTGGAAGACTTTAGAAAACTTTAGACAAATTTTCAGTTTTAGAAACATTTCAGACTTTGAAAATTTTCAGTTTTGGAAAAACTTCAGACTTAGAAAATTTTCAGTTTTAAAAAAAAATTTTAGACTTAGAAAATTTTCAGACAAAAAAAAAAATTTCAAAGAATAATTTGAGCAAAACTTAATAACACTTCAGAGTTAGAAAAAAATTTTTAAGAAAAAGGAAAAAAAATTAAGCTTAGAAATAATTCAGAGTTAGAAATTTTTTACAGGATAACTTTATGCTTTGAATTTCTAACTTTGAGGTTAAACTTTTTGAATAAAGGAAAAAATTTGAAAAACAACTTTTTGGGTTCCCTCTTTCCTTTCCAACTCTCCCCCTTTGACATATATCAGAAAAAAAACACAGAACAATATTTGCAATAATTAAATAAAGTATTTGCTGTACTGAAACAAACTAAGACCTAAGTCTGGTTTCATCTTTAAGGATCTGTCTAACCCAATTAGCTACTTACTAACTGTTATGAACAGTAGCTTTTGCTAGGGTTAGTCAAGTTAAGTGAGCTGTTCAAGTTAGATTTGTCTAAACTTGATACTTAACTTGATTGCTGTTCATTTAGTGCCCCAATTGCTGCCGATGCACTGACTTAAAGCATCTTGAATTGAGGCAAAAACCTAAGCATCTCAACCCTTTCTAGGTTATCACTCAAAGTACCCTAAGGTGCTTGTGAGATGCTGGCTTCTAGATCTATAGGTGCATGCAATTCTAGGGTTAGAGCCTAGTCTAAGTCCATTTCGATGAAAACCCTAGTTTTGAAGGGGGTAGTTTTGAAATAAAACTAAGAAAAAATTTTAAAAGAAACTTTTTAAAGTAACATTAAAAAAACATTTTAAAAGACATTTTAAGATTAATTTAAAAATCAAAAATCAAAAACCGAATGATTCTATTCTACTAAGCATAACCCTAACTGCCTTCTTAGTGAGCTGAACTCAGACTCAGGTAAGGGTTTAGTGAATATGTCAGCTAGGTTGGACTTAGAGTCTTTTTATTTTGGTATCATTTTGATTTTCAATCAATTTGCAAAAGTTGTTAAATAGGTTCAGGGTTTCATCTTTGGTCTTTAGAAACCTGACCCAGGTGAACCTAGAGTAGTCATCAATTATCACTAAGCAGTATCGGTTTCCACTTAGTGACTTGGCTCCATGTGAATCAAATAGGTCAAGGTGTAGGAGCTCAAGTGTGGTTTGGGTTTGATCAGATTGGATCAATTTGTGACTAGACTTGGTTTGTTTGCCTTGATTACAAGATTCACATATTAGGTTTTCATTTTTGATTTTGGGGATACCTTTGATTAAGCCAAGTTGGGTAATTTTTGAAATAGTTCTTAGATTGGTATGACCTAATCTCCTATGCCAGAGTTTTGATTGTTCTAACTGTGTTAACATGCATTTGGGTATAAGAGGAAGATTTATAGTGTATACATTGTTTTTCCTAGTGCCCTTAAGCATGATTTCTGAGTCTTGTGCATTTCTAATCAGGCAATTAGAATTGTTGAACGTAACCAAATAACCAGAGTCACATAACTGACTTATGCTAAGTAAGTTAAAATTAAAGTTTTCTACTAATAGAACTTTCTTAATAATGAAATTGGATTTAAGTTCAATATTACCTGACCCAATTACCTTGAGTGTGGCATTGTTACCAAATGCTACTGAGCCCAGGTTTTTGAACTTGAGTTTGGTGAACTTCAATTTGTCTCCAGTCATATGTCTGGAGCACCCGCTATCTAACATCCATTGGTCCAAATCTTTATGTTCCTACACATAAAGAATTTTTGATGATTTGGATCCAATTTAAGTTAGGGATAGCTTAAATTGAGTTTCACTTCCTAGTCTGTCTCACCCCAGTCTAGGGTTTTTCAATCACGTTAACCTTAAGGTTTTTGTGAGACAGGTTTGAAGGTAAAAATTAGTTTGAAAAGGAATTTTCATTTATTTTGAAAAGTTATTTACTTTTGAAAAAAAACAGAAATTTTGAAAACAGATTAAGTGTTTTTCAAGAGGATAATAAGTTTGAGAAGTAGAAGTTTTGAAAAACAGATTAGAATCTATAATTATTTGAAATTTGAGTTAGATTCGAATTTGACAAAAGTTAACTTGAATTTGAATTTCAGAAATTGGCTTCCAGGTCTTGGCGAGGCACTAGGCCTTCTTTGGCCGAAGCCTTATGGGATCATCCACCCTTTCCTTGACAAAGTCTTTTAATGAAATTTCATTTTCAAATTAAATTAGGTCATTTTCTGGTCTAACTAGCTTGGGTCTTGGATCGGTAGCTTCGGCTAGTTCCGCCAAATTGGCTTCCCTAACGTACTATCATCTCACCTCCACCCAATACTATGTTTTCAAGTTTCAAGTAATTTCGTCCTTAAATCTAAGTATTACTTAAATCTAAACATGACAATTTACAAGAAATTAAATAAACAAGCAATCAAAAAATTATCTAATTATAAAAATTGTTTTGATTTTGGCTCCCCCTGGACTAAAGCCTCTGTATGGGTTAGGCAAGATGTGAATCTTGTCCTTGGGGATCCAAAATTGATTTGAACCAGTTGGTTTAGTCAGGCACAGTTTTGGCACCCATGCCTGAACCTTAGGTCTTGACTGGTTCAGTACAGCAAAGTAAGATCTTTGTCGAGATTTGGTTCTATAACCAAGTCCGGATCGGTTTAGAACAGACTTCTGTTTTCCCAGAATCATGTCAAGATTCTTGGAACCAGAAGTGAATCGTTCTAAAGCTGTTCTTAGGTCCTTAACTTGAGTTTTCAGGGAGGAATTCTCTGATTCAAGTTTTTTAACTTGATCAGGGGTTCCTTCCTGAATTTTCTCAGTTAAGGAATCAGAATCAGCTCCCTCTTTCAGGAGTTTTACTTCCTGTCGGAGGGACTCGATTCGGAGTTTGGCTTTTGCCAAATCTCGGGATAGATAGGAAATAAGAGAATTCAATTGCGATTTTGAAAAGCCCGTTACCTTTATTTCGCCGTCGTCGGAGAATGTCAGCTTGCCGTCGTCCCGGTCCGAGTCTGAGTCAGTCTCGATTTGATCTGAAGCGGTCAGGGCTAGAAGATTGGACTGAGGTGCTTCTTCTTCTTTTTCTGAGGAAGACTCGTCCCAGGTTGCTTGGAGTGCCTTCTTCTTTCTGTTCTTTTTGGACTCCTTTAGACTTGGACATTCAGTCTTGTAGTGGCCCTTCTTCTTGCATTCGTAGCAGGTTACGTTGGGCTTTTGTTTGTCAGTTGCAGGTTCATCTTGTCCGTCCTTTCTTCGGCTTGTTCTTCGTGTGTTGGTTTGGTTCTTCAACTTTTTGTAGTAGTTTCGAGCTAGCCGAACCAGTTCAGATTGATCTTCTTCTTGATCTTCTATTTCTGAATCTGAGGTAGATTCAGGTTCAACTTGAGTTTTCTTCTTGGTCGTCTTCCCTGTTTTCCCTGCAAAGAAGGCTATACTTTTCTCGACCAAATTGGAGTTAGTCTGTTCATGCAGCTCAAGTTCAGAAAATAACTCATCTAGCTTAATTTTTGAAAGATCCCTAGAGACCTTGTATGCATCTACCATAGATGCCCACAAGGTGGTCCTAGGGAACGCGTTTAGGGCATACCTTATAAGATCACGATTTTGAACCTGGTGACCTATTGCGTGAAGACCGTTCATCAGCTCCTGGATTCTGGCGTGGAGCTGGGCTGCTGTCTCGTTATCTGCCATTTTGATAGTGAAAAGCTTGTTCAGTAGCAGGTCTCGTTTGCTGATCCTCGTATCTGAAGTTCCTTCGTGGAGCTCAATCAGTTTAGCCCATAGCTCCTTTGCACTTTTGAAGGGTCCGACGCGGTTCAGCTCTTCTTTCGTTAGTCCGCATTGGAGAGTCTGGGTTGCTTTGGCGTCGGCTTCAATTTTACGTTTGAGGGAAGTGTCCCATTCTGAGTAGTTTTGTGGTATACCTTCAGCATTTGTGGGAATCATCAGTCCAGACTGGATGATTATCCACATATCCATCTGAGTTTTCAGATGGACCTCCATTCGACTTTTCCAGTAGGGAAAGTCTTCTCCACTAAACAGTGGAGGTCTGGCGGTGCTAAATCCTTCTTGGATAGACATTTGTTACTGGAATTAAAAAGAACAACAAAAATATTCCAAGACTTGGTCTTGGATTAGTAGTGCGGGAAGAAATAATTAAACACAAATTTCAAGGGGTGTTGCACCAACCTTGAAAAAAAACTCGAACGAAAATTTTAAAATAAGAGAGAAAAAGAAATCCGAAAAAAAAAAAATTTCAAACTGGTGGTTGCACCAAGTTTGACTTCCCCGCTCTGATACCACTTGTTGGATCGAGAGATGCGAGAGAGGGGGGGTGAATGTCGCAAATCGTTCGGATTTCGTAAAGAGCAATTGCGTAGCGGAATAATCAAAATCAGACAATGAGAACACCAAGATTTTTACTTGGTTCGGAGCCTGGGTCGACTCCTACTCCAAGGCCCACGGTCGTTGACCGTTTACTATGGGCAATACTATAATCGTGCAAAACAATTTTACAAAGATTGATTACAGTAAATTGCAGTAAAAAAAATAGCTTTTCTTTGTTACCGACGTCCGGTGTAAATCGAAGTTCCAGAGCAGTTGGACGTCGCCGGCGCTTGTATCTCGAGTCTGGAGGGTTCTGGAGCAGAGCGCGGGAGCAGAAGAGCGTGATTGCGTTCAATGGAATTGATGATTGAAGAAGAGGGTCGAGGGTCCTTTATATAGGGCTGGGGGCGCCCGGGATGCTCGGGGCGCCCCCCCCCCCCCACGTGGCTTTCGATCCGGTGAGCCCTCTGGTCAAGGCTGATCTCTGCTTCTTCGGGATCATCTTTGACTGGGGCGCCCGACGTGCGCGGGGCGCCCGGGTTGACCGGTCAAGGCTTCATCTTCTTCGCGAGGATGAGCTGCTGCAGCTGCCAGTGGCGTGGCACAGTGGGCGCCCGCGACACGCAGGGCGCCCGATGTGCGCGGGGCGCCCGAAACATCCGGGGCGCCCCCAAATGTGCTGCTGTCGGGGCGTTTACTTGCTCTGCTGACTTTGGGTTGACTCTGGGGCGCCCGAAACATCCGGGGTGCCCTGCTCACCTACTGTCTCACTCCTTTGAGGCTCTCTGAGCTGCAAAAACACAGTCCTTCGGTCCTGCATCCAGGGTTAGTCCAAAACAGCAATTAATAAGTTAATTTTACACAGCCTTGGCTGTCTTGGTTCTGACTTTGGGTCTCCAAAATGGAGCCCTAGGTCGAACCGACGCCTAATGTTCCCTCTAGGGGAACGCGTCCTCACCTACTCCTCTCGGGAGAGTTTACCTGATGCCAACCGGATCCTCCAGTTGGACTTTTGCCCGGCAGTCCTTCGCTAGGTCTTGAGTTGCCAAGCTGCCCTTCGCTTGGTGCCTAGCAGCCCTTCGCTAGGTCTTTTCTTCTGGCAGCCCTTCGCCAGTGCCTAGCATTCCTTCGCTAGGGTTTGTCTATTCTGGCAGTCCTTCGCCAGAGCCTAGCAGTTCTTTGCTAGGGCTTTTCTTCTGTCTGGCAGTCCTTCGCCAGTGCCTAACATTCCTTCGCTAGGGCTTTTCCTGTACACTCAAGAAACTTGTTAGACAACAACTAACCCTTAACTTTTGAACCCTTTTGCCAATATCAAAACACAGGTTTGACTTGGGTGCAATTTGCACCAACACAACTTACCCGTTTGCGAACATTGCGAAGTGGATAAACTTTCAAGTCATGTGTCAGGTGCCCCCAAGCACTCAGGCGCCCTTATTGTGCCACATCAGCATTCAGATAATGTTGACCGGGGATATAAATAGGCTCACAGAGCTCAATTCCAAATCAACAATCCACAGTACACAAATTTCCTTATTTAGTTTACATTTTCTCTGTGAGTTTTTCATTGTGTAAGAGGTTTCTCTGCTCTCAAGGAGTTTATCTGAAGTTTGCGCTTTATTTTGCCTTGGATTAACAACATTCCTAGTTGTAAATCTGTGTGCCTCTTTCCTTTTGGGTTAGTTCATTTGTATGTTCTTTATTTTTATTGTGAACTAACATCTATCTTTGTTTAGTAAGAACAAAAGATAAGTTTTATTTACAGGGGCAATTTACCCCCCTCTTGCCAACCGCACGATCACCTAAAATTGGTATCAGAGTTAGGACGCTCTAGAAGAACTAACCACTATTTGAAGCAACTTACAAAATGGTCGGACTAGTTATCTACCCGCCCAAATTCGAGGGAGACTTTGAATTTTGGAAACGCAAAATGGAGGTATTTTTCAAAACAGACTTTAGTATTTTACTAACAATAAAATTTGATTTTGAAGTACCTAGAGATGAGAATGAAAATGAACTCGAAGAGTACCTTTAGACTGAAAAGCAATGCAACGAATTTACGACAAATGGTAATGTTGAGTTTCACCTTTTGAGTGTACTACTAGCCGAGGAAATCGAAAGAATCAGAGTATACAACTCCGCTAAAGCCCTCTGGCATAAAGTGCTAGAACTCCATGATAACACGAATGAAGTACAATCCGATCCCTCAATAGACACCGACTCATCTTCATAAGAGTCTGACACCTAGGAAGTTAATGGACTAGCACTAGCGGTCAAGTACTTACCAGAAGACAGTGAAAGTACGTCCGAGATGAGCCTAGATGAAGGGGGAGAGACTTCAGAAAGAAGTGTTAATGAAGGGGAGCTTCCGACTTCAAAATGGATATGGTAAGTAAGGTATGTCTTTTACCTCTTGACAGTTATATTCCGGAATTAAGAAAATAATAAAATCCCTGTGTAAATTAAAACAAAATATATATTTGAAAAAAATTAACTTCTGATTTAGAAATGTTTGATAAATTAAAATATGAAAATGAAAAGCTAATATTAGAAAATAAAAATTTAAAGGTATGAATCAAGAAATTAAAAAATACTTATAGAAATTTAAATGATTGTCAAAATTTAAAATTTCAATATTCTAGAAAACTTAATTGATATTTTAAATATCACAAGGGTCAAATTATAAGAATTCCTAAGGTTTACATTCCATCTAGATTTTTTATTAATCTTACTAGTAAGAATTTATTTTAAGTATCAAAATCTATTTGAACGTTTAGATATTATTTATTACTTATTTGTCAATTTTTATTATTAATATTTTATGTGTAATCTTGTTAAATTTTTTTTTGGGATAACTGTTAATGAAAAAATAATTTAATATTTTTTGAAGATAGAGAACTATCTACAAAATATTTTTTCGAAATTGTTAATAGTTAAACAAATTTATTATGATTTTTTTTATTCAAAAACAAACTTTTAAAATTTTAAAATACTTAAAAAATTAATTTCCTCAAATCCAATTTTTGGAAATCATTGAATTATATTTTGAACGTTACAAAAAATTTTCAAATGTATTCGAAGAAAAAAATTAAATTTTAAAATTATCCTTCTTACAATTTATCAACTCAGATTTCAAAATTATTTTCATAAAGATAAAATATTTATTTTTCTTTGACAATTTTCCATGAGATGAGTCTGTCAAAATTCTATTTTGAATAACAATCTAATTAATTTTTTTGTAAAAATAAATTTTTGAATATTATTTTTCTAAAATTAGACTTTGCATTTTAAAAATTAATTTTCAAACAAAAATTAAAAAATTAGATTTTTTGGAAAATAACTATTATGTTAGACATGTACTCAAAAATTTTCAAAAATTTTGGATGCTGAAATAATTTTTCATAATCTATTTTGTAAGTCATTCTGATTAGTTTAATATTTCCCTTAACATGTTTTAAAATTTGATATGATCAAAGGGAAAGAAATAGGATTAAGTTAAGGGGGAAGGGCTAACTTTAAATTTCAAATTTTTGTGTTTATATTGTCACATATTTAATCTTGTTTATTTTTAATGTTCGTTTATCCTAACTTAACTCGGATTGATGCACATCTAAAAGGAGGAGATTATAAGTACCCCGGGTAGGTTTTGATGTGGTCAACCAAGTCATGTTAGGTCCTGTTGTGTTTTGATCCTTATGTCTAAGTGTGCAGGAGCTTAGGAGCGCAGGAAGTCGAGCGGAAGATGCAGCGGTCAAGAAGGATGACAGGGGAAGGGAGCTGACGAGCTTGGTGCCTTCGAGGGACGCGGAGCTCTACAGAAGAGTACGTTGATGGAGCGAGAAGGACGTGCGTGACGTCTGAGGGACGAGAAGTCGGGGGGAACCTCACTCGAGGAGGAGATCGTAGGAGGGTTGGGATGAGCTCGATTTTGGAAGGCACGAAAATCACCCAAGAAGAACTGTCGACGCCCCTATACTTTAGGACGCTCTGGCTCTCGGGCACCCGTATGCTTTAGAGCGCCCGAGAATAAGGGTGACCCTATTCACTCAGGCGCACCTATTCCCGGGCACCCCAGAGCATACGAGTGCCCGATAAGTTAAATTTTATCCCAACTTAACCGTTTGCGAACGTTACGAAGCAGATAAACTTTCAAACCACGTGTTAGATGCCCCCAAGCACTCGAGCGCCTCTATTATGCCATGTCAACATTCGGATAGAGTTGACCGGGGCTATAAATAGGCCCAGAGCTCAGTTCTAAATCAGCAATCCACAATACACAAATTTCCTTGTTTAGTTTACATTTTCTCTCTGAGTTTTTCATTGTGTAAAAGGCTTCTCCACCCTAAAGGAGTTCATCTGGAGTTTGCGCTTTATTTTGCCTTGGCTTAGCAACCTTCCTGGTTGCAAACCAAGTAAATCTGTGCGCCTCTTTCATTTTTGGTCTAGTAAATTTTTATGTTCTTTATTTTTATTGTGAACTAACTTCTATTGTTAGAATATGGAAAATTTAAGGGCTAAAAGGCAATTAACTCAAGCTTTGGGGGCACTTGTGAGAATAACTAAAAGGCAGGGGAGTTTTTGTAAAAGACCAACCCTTTTATTTATCCCAATTCCTTTTCCCTGTCGTAGATTTCCCCTTTCCGTTTTTCTTCCCTTTTTCCTCACCTTGCATGTGCCCTAGCCTTTCCGCCGAACACGACCTAGCCAAGTCTCTATTTCTCGATCGCGCACCAGGAGCGCTCGGGCCGCTGCGAATGGGGCGGAGCAGGAAGGAATCATCAGGTGAGCTTCTACTATCACGGATTCTCAACGCATAGTGCCATAGTTCATGGGTTCTTGCATCGTCAGAGCATTTTTTTTCCAATCCTTTCTTTCTTCCTCGCGCGGTCAAGATTGAGAGTCAACGCCCCTTTGCTGTAGCGATCTTTGCTGAGTCTGACTCATTTCCTCCTTGCAATCTTCTTCCTCAATCGGTGAGTGTCAGATCTCTTTGTGATGGTTCTTCTTTGGGCAAGCAATAAATGATGATTGTGTTGTCGGTTTTGGCAGGGAAGAGGAAGAGGGACTCAGGGCTGAGGATCTTCGATCGGTTTGAGTTTGCGTGATAGAATTTTGGGTCCAAATTGCGGTCGGTTGATCTCTCTGCTCGGTTTCTGGGATCGCCAGATTTGTAACAGGGGCATCAGTATCGATTTAAGGTAAGGGTTTGGTATCATTTCTAGTGGAGTTTATGTTGTTTCCTTTGTTCTTGATCCTTGCTGTACTTTCCAATTGGTGTGTGATGCAAACTAGGTTTCAGTATTATGGGTTCTGTGTGGTGATGTTGCTACATGTTAATTAGGGTTTATTGTGATGTTAATCTTGATCAGAATTGGTCGAAGGGTTGATTTGGATCTGTTTAGTTCTTGGTTGATTTGGATAAATTAATTGGTTGGGTTGGATTAGATCTTGTTTAGGGTTGGACTAAACCTAAGTTTGAACCAATCACGAAAATTGGTGCCTATCATCTAATTAGAGATAATTAGATGAAAAAGGTGATTGGGTCAACTCTGATATGATTTAGGGATTTGTTTAACTACTTAATAGTTGTTTTGATAGCTAAATTTTCACTTGATACAGGTCATTGACTCGGCTATTTTGGACTCCACTTGCGGCGGATATTATTTCAGACGGGGGGTTCTTGTCGCTTACGATCTACTACATCAGAGGCGGGTATCTCTGACTCTTCTTTTAGATTAGTCACAGATATATACTTGATATACTTTGTTTAGCAATAGAGTAATAGATTGAGATATAACTCTTCTATTTATTTTGCTGGTACTGTTTATGCTAGACCTGCATGTGATACATATACCTTTAGGACTTAGGTTATGGTGCATTATCTACGATCCTTGCATATCATGTTGATATAGTTGGTCTAGATAGTGGATGTTGTTTGACCAGTGTCATGCATCATCGTGCACTGTGCATCACTGCCGATCAGGGGCCCCCTTTGTGGGTGAGTCATGTCGACAGTCATACTGACCTACCCATACGACCACTCATGGGATAGTGGTTGACGGAGTATTGGGTAGTGTGCTCTGTGCTGCTCCGCTCATGCACTCATGGGTTAGTGAATCGGAGCGTGGTAGCAGGCAGAGGTCCCTCCTTGAGTAATCCATATACCAGGAGATGAGAGAGAGAGGTCTCTCCCCCATTTATATACATGGGGTAGGGGTAACACTCAGATAGAGATATCCTCCAGAGATGGCCTGGGGCTGATAGAGATATCGCCAGGATAGGTCATGGAGTAGGGGTGTTACACCGGCAGCATTCTGTCTACCCGATCGCTCAGGAGCAGTGATGGTAGGGTACGGACGATAGTCACAGCCCTACGTCGGAGGGTGGCCTCCGCTCAGCTTCCTCCCGTACATAGGTGACGATGTCTGACCGACGGCAGGGGTGACCATGTCATTGCACCTTGTGCATACATATATTTTGCACTTACCTGTGCTTGCTATATTTGATTGCTGCATATGATTGACATGCACATACAGGAGACCTTTATGTCAGGGTTTTGGTGACACTGCTACAGTGGTTTGGTACTTCCTATTTCCTCTTCTTCAGTTGTACTTATTACTACCTTCACCTGTGTTATGTTGTTAGCCTGTTACACTATTGCTAACTTAGACTATCCTGCGCATATGATGAGATATCCGCTGAGTTCTATGACTCATTCCGTTAGCTTCTTATTTTTATTTCAAGATAATCGGCTGGAGTGCCCTGCAACCTGTCCCTCTACGTGTGTCGAGACGATTTCTTGTTGTCTTGTATATGTCGGTGGTACATGTTGGTACCCTTTTGAGTTGTCATTCAGTTGTGCTTTCATTGCTGTTCCGCTGCGGCATTTTCGATATGGTTGTACTTTTGTGAACCATGGTGGTCTTTTGTGCATTGTGCTTTGTCGTAAGTCGTACCGGTACGTAGTTTTTATCTTTGTTGGCATTTTCGTTTACTACAGACGGTTGTTCCAACCCTATAGGTTGTGGTACAATCGGTCGAGGTGATCGTAGAGGTTAGGGTTTGAGTTGTCCGCCGGATCGAGGGAGTGGCAGTCCGGTTGGTATCGGACGGGCGGCTCCTCGGGGCGTGACATCTATCTTAGTTTAGCAAGACTAAAAGATAAGTTTTATTTGCAGGGGCAATTGACTCTCCTATTGTCGACCGCACGATCACATACAGGAATCTCTCCTCTATTGTGTGATACGAGGAGATGAGAGCGGACTCCCCCATATAACATGGGGTAGGAGCATTATTTCCGAATGCATCTTATCCACTAGCCACTCCGGAGTAGTAGCGGCAGAATACATACAGTTGTCATAGCCCTACCCACTCGATCGTTTATATATGACATATTACGGTTGCTGGACTGGCGTTAGGGGTGACATATGTTACTGCATTATGTGGATATGATGCATGAGATTGGATTTGTTTGTATTTATTGCATTTGATTGAGTTATGATTGCTACACCTGGTTGACATGCACATACAATAGGTATTTTGTATTTGGTCTGGTGACCTTGCATTGCTTGTGACTACAAGCTTATATAACCTACTATCCTGCAAGTGGGATTGACACTGATATGTATTATACATTTAGTATTTTAGTTATGTATAATATGTTATTCCTATAAGACTGTATCCGCTTGTTTCTACTCTACTTGTATAGCGTTTTGATACCATGCATATCTGTCTATATTACCCACAGAGTTCACCTGGACTCACCTCCGTTTGCTTGTTAACCGTTTCAGGATGATACCATTAGGAGAGCTCATTAGTCGGTCCCTTCTTTTCATCTCCTTTTTGTATCACTATGGATTTTTCCTCTTATTTGTGGATGTTTGTATTTTTATGGACTTGTATGTATTATGATTTTCCTTATGTTTTGTGTGGTTGACCGACCGCCTGGAGGGCTACATATTGGTTTAGTTTTGTTGTAGTCGCAACAGTACACGTCTTTGTCTATATGTGTTGCATAATTTGCTTTTATTTTTGCTATATTTGTTCTCACCATGTTAGTTGAGGTATATGCGATCGTGTAGGCTATGTATAAATGTCTCAAATTGTCCGTCGTATAGGGGAGGTACTATCCGATTTTTATCGGACCAGCGACTCCTCTGGGGGCGTGACATATTGTTCTATTGGGTATGAAGTCTCTAATCTAAGTTGTAAGATATGCTTTAGGAATGGAGTTTTCTAGTTGCACATGCGTTGTCATTATAAGATACATTACATAGTTGTTGAATTAATATACAATCCTCTATGTACAAATGGTTGTAGAAACGACCGAGATATATGAGATGAAGGGATTGGACTGTACATTAGCAATAATCTATTGGTTCTTACAGGCACTATTCAGTGATACCTAGACAGTCATAGGGCAATGCTGCTAGATGTTCTTACCATGATTCGTTGGGTACTAATCAGAATTAGTTCTGATATACTATAATCAAGAAGTTGATTATAGGATGGGGCTATTAAGGGTATGCTCGAATAAAGGATGAGCATTATCTTGAATCACAAATAGTTGTGAACCCACCGCTAGCTGTATCCCTGAACCATTGAGGGTCATACAAGTATTGGTTTTCCTATTTCCCATTGAGAAAGTCAAACTCAAGTAGTTGAATTTGGCGAATAAACTTTGATGTGATCAAACAATGAATTGACAACTAATGTTTGATATGATTAAATGTTATCATTAATATGATTATGATGGACTTTCATTATTGGGTTTTTAGAAAAGTTCTAACAGGGCTAAGATGGAAGAAAGAAAATGGTTAGTTCAATTTGTTTTCGTTAACCGTGAATCTCTTTGTATTCCTTAGAAATGAAAAGGCACATCTCTTTATATTCCTAGGAAACGAAGAGTCACATCTCTTTGTGTTTCTGGAAATGAATAGACACACCTTTTTATATTCCTTGCAGACTATATAAAGAGAAGTCATCTTGGAGTTTATATATTTTTTTCCTCTTCCAAGTTGCTTTTCTCCTTTTCTCAAAAGGAAAAAAATAAAGATCTTCTCTCTTCCATCAAGAGAAATCCACCTCTTTGTCGCTTGTTGTTTGGGAGGTTACGATTGTCTCGACGAAAAATGACACTTGATCTCTAGTGCGATCAAGCATTGGAAAGAGGACTCTAATCGTGGACCTGATTAGACGGAGGAAGCACTAGTTCATGATAAAAAAAGAAGAGATATTTTGCTAAACCCGAAATAGTTGGAGTCATCCTTAAACAAGATTGTTTGGGAGGTATATTTTCACTTATGTTTTGATTTATTTGCATATCGGCAATTTACCAAAAGGCGCACCCAAAAATGGGTATTTACCAAAAGGCGTCCCATGGTTTCAATGTTACCAAAAGGCGCACATATTTTAGTAAACTTCCTCTTATACCCCTACTATCAATCAAGTACTGCATGCAATTCTCTTTCCCTTTCTCTTTCTCTTTGTCAGTAACGAATTTCGAGATGGACGTACGTACCTTTCTCAAAAAGATGTTCCTTTATATTTTGATAATAATATTATGGAACCTTTCTCAAAACAAAAAAATATTAAAATTAATTAAAATATTTTTATTAAATAAAAACTAAAAGAACATTTCAGCCGCCCACGTTGGGCCTGAAATGATTCCATTTCAGGCCCAACGTGGGGCTGAAATGTTTCCATTTCAGGCCCAACGTGCCCAATATTAAGGGACTTTTCTCGATTCTTTATTATTACATTTTAACACCTCGGAGAAGTCCAAATAAATAATGGATAGCAAATTTGAACTCCTTGTAACCTCAGAAATCCACAGGAACTGAAATTTTTACAATCGGAGCTCTCTAGGTCAATTAGTGGCCTTTTGTAGTCATTGGGGCCTAAAATGGAAAATTTTCAGGCCCACGTATTTTTCCATTTCAGGCCCACGTATTTTTCCATTTCAGGCCCCAATGACTCCAAAAGGCCACTGATTGACCTAGAGAGCTCCGATTGTAAAAATTTCAGTTCCTGTGGATTTCTGAGGTTACAAGGAGTTCAAATTTGCTATCCATTGTTTATTTGGACTTCTCCGAGGTATTAAAATATAATTATGAAGAACCGAGAAAATATCACGTTGGGCCTGAAATGGGCACGTTAGGCCTGAAATCATTTCAGGCCCAACGTGGGCCTGAAATGGTTCCATTTCAGTCCCAATGACCCTAAAAGGCTTAATGTGTCAAAATTTACTATTTGACCTAGAGAGCTCCGATTGTAAAAATTTCAGTTCCTGTGGATTTCTGAGGTTACAAGGAGTTCAAATTTGCTATCCATTATTCATTTGGACTTCTACAAGGTATTAAAATGTAATAATGAAGAACCGAGAAGAAATCACATATTAGGCCTTTTAGGGTCATTGGGCCTGAAATGGTTGGACACCTATTGTATTCGTGATATCTAATATATAGATGTTAGGACACCTAAAATATCATCTCCTACCTCTGACCTCTCTATTCATATGAATTTTCAGAAATCCAGATATGGGAGGTCCATCAGTGAGTTTTGACCAAAACTCACTGATATTTCTAAACTACTCCTATTTGATTGGTGATATCTAATATATAGATGGTTGGACACCTAATACATCATCTCCTACCTCTAACCTCTCTATTCATATGGAATTTTCAGAAATCCAGATATGGGAGGTCCATCAGTGGGTTTTGGTCAAAACTCACTGATATTTCTAAACTACTCCTATTTGATTGATGATATCAATATATAGATGTTTGGACACCTAAAACATCATCTCCTACCTCTAACCTCTCTATTCATATGGAATTTTCAGAAATCCAGATATGGGAGGTCCATCAGTGGGTTTTGGTCAAAACTCACTGATATTTCTAAACTACTCCTATTTGATTGGTGATATCTAATATATAGATGTTTGGACACCTAAAACATCATCTCCTACCTCTAACCTCTCTATTCATATGGAATTTTCAGAAATCCAGATATGGGAGGTCCATCAGTGGGTTTTGGTCAAAACTCCTGATATTTCTAAACTACTCCTATTTGATTGGTGATATCTAATATATAGATGGTTGGACACCTAAAACATCATCTCCTACCTCTAACCTCTCTATTCATATGAAATTTTCAGAAATCCAGATATGGGAGGTCCATCAGTGAGTTTTGACCAAAACCCACTGATATTTCTAAACTACTCCTATTTGATTGGTGATATCTAATATATAGATGTTTGGACACCTAAAACATCATCTCCTACCTCTAACCTCTCTATTCATATGGAATTTTCAGAAATCCAGATATGGGAGGTCCATCAGTGGGTTTTGGTCAAAACTCACTGATATTTCTAAACTACTCCTATTTGATTGGTGATATCTAATATATAGATGTTTGGACACCTAAAACATCATCTCCTACTCTAACCTCTCTATTCATATGGAATTTTCAGAAATCCAGATATGGGAGGTCCATCAGTGAGTTTTGGTCAAACTCACTGATATTTCTAAACTACTCCTATTTGATTGGTGATATCTAATATATAGATGTTTGAACACCTAAAACATCATCTCCTACCTCTAACCTCTCTATTCATATGGAATTTTCAGAAATCCAGATATGGGAGGTCCATCAGTGGATTTTGGTCAAAACTCAGTGGGTTTTCAGAAATATCAGTGGGTTTTGGTCAAAACTCACTGATGGATCTCCCATATCTGGATTTCTGAAAATTCCATATGAATAGAGAGGTTAGAGGTAGGAGATGATGTTTTAGGTGTCCAAACATCTATATATTAGATATCACCAATCAAATAGGAGTAGTTTAGAAATATCAGTGAGTTTTGACCAAAACCCACTGATGGACCTCCCATATCTGGATTTCTGAAAATTCCATATGAATAGAGAGGATAGAGGTAGGAGATGATGTTTTAGGTGTCCAAACATCTATATATTAGATATCACCAATCAAATAGTAGTAGTTTAGAAATAATAGTGAGTTTTGACCAAAACCCACTGATAGACCTCCCATATCTGGATTTCTGAAAATTCCATATGAATAGAGAGGTTAGAGGTAGGAGATGATGTTTTAGGTATCCAAACATCTATATATTAGTATATTTTTTATCCAAATCAAACATAGGAGTAGTTTAGAAAAAAAATATCAGTCTGGGTTTTTGGGTTCCAAAACTCACTGATGGACCTCCCATATCTGGAT
>JAGFNQ010000163.1:18490-41464 GCA_024364735.1 Boesenbergia rotunda
TTTTTATATATTAATATATTTAATAATATTATTAAATATATAAATTTATATTATTCAAATATAAAAAATTATTTATTATATCTTTAAAAAATTATTATAATGTTATTTTCTCAAAGTAATAGGTGTACTTTAGTTCTTCCATCAGTGGATTTTGAGCAAAACCCACTGATGGACCTCCCATATCTGGATTTCTGAAAAAAAAACATTATCAAAGTTAGGGTAGAGTTAGGAGAATGTATTTTAGGTGTCCAAACCTCAATTATTATTTTTTCCAAAGCAATAGGTGTAGTTTAGTTCCATCAGTGGGTTTTGAGCAAAACCCACTGTGGACCTCTAATATCTTATTTCTGAAAATATAGTGGGTTTTGAGCGAAACCCACTGATAGACCTAGAAAACTCCTATTGCAATATAATTTTTAATCATTAGAAGTTTGGACACCAAAAATAATCATTAGAAGTTTTTTTATAATTAATTATTTTTATTAAATTAATTATTTACGCAGGGTCTGAAGTCAGATGACTTCAGGCCCTCCTATTAAAATTAAATATATTAATATAAATATAATATTAAATTAATATAATAAATAATATTTCACTTCTTTATTAAAGAATATATATATATTATATATATATATATATAAAAAGTTCGTTTTTAAATAATGTTCATTTTGTATTATTAGAATTCCTCTCGTAAAGTAGTTCTCTGAATGATTTTATTGTGATTTCAAAAATATAAAGAGATGTTTCTTTACGTTTTAGACCTACGTAAAAAAACCTATAATAACACATGATTTCAATTCCGACGCAAGGACTGAAATCATTAATTTCAGGCCCTGAGTTATTTCTATTTCAGGCCCACGCGGCCTGAAATCAAAAAACTTGAGCTTTTTTTAAAATATATTAATATATTTAATAATATTATTAAATATAATAATTATATTAATCAAATAAAAAAATTATTATTTATCTTTTAAAAAATTATTAAATTATTAATTTTCTCAAAGTAATAGGTGTACTTTAGTTCTTCCATCAGTGGGTTTTGAGCAAAACTCACTGATGCACCTTCTATATCTGAATTTCTGAAAAAACATTATCAATAGTTAGGATAGAGTTAGGAGAATGTATTTTAGGTGTCCAAACTTCAAATTATTATTTTTCCCAAAGCAATAGGTGTAGTTTAGTTTCATCAGTGAGTTTTGAGCAAAACCCACTGATGGACCTCTAATATCTGATTTCTGAAAAAATATTAGTGGGTTTTGAGCGAAACCCACTGATAGACCTAGAAAACTCCTATTGCAATATAATTTTTAATCATTAGAAGTTTAGACACCAAAAATAATCATTAGAAGTTTTTTTTATAATTAATTATTTTTATTAAATTAATTATTTACGCAGGGCCTGAAGTCATCTGACTTCAGGCCTAAGGAGGGCCTGAAGTCAAATGACTTAAGGCCCTCCTATTAAAATTAAATATATTAATATAATATATAATATTAAATTAATATAATAAATAATATTTCACTTCTTTATTAAAGAATCTAAATATATAAATATATATATATATATATATATAAAGTTCGTTTTTAATATAATGTTTATTTTATATTAATTAGAATTCCTCTCGTAAAGTAGTCTTTCTGAATGATTTTTATTGTGATTTCAAAATATAAAGAGATGTTTCTTTACGTTTTAGACCTACGTAAAAAAACCTATCATAATACATGATTTCAATTCGACGCAGGGCATGAAATCATTTAATTTCATGCCCTGAGTTATTTCTATTTCAGGCCTACGCTGGGCCTGAAATAAAATATTTCAGGCCCAGCGTGGGCCTGAAATCTTTTGATTTCAGGCCCAGCGTAGGCCTGAAATCTTTTGATTTCAGGCCCACGCTGCCTGAAATCAAAAAACTTGAGCTTTTTTTTAAAATATATTAATATATTTAATAATATTATTAAATATAATAATTTATATTAATCAAATAAAAAATTATTTATTTATCTTTTAAAAAATTATTAAATTATTAATTTTCTCAAAATAATAGGTGTACTTTAGTTCTTCCATCAGTGGATTTTGAGCAAAACTCACTGATGCACCTCCTATATCTGAATTTCTAAAAAAACATTATCAATAGTTAGGATAGAATTAGGAGAATGTATTTTAGGAGTCCAAACTTCAAATTATTATTTTTCCCAAAGCAATAGGTGTAGTTTAGTTCCATCAGTGGGTTTTGAGCAAAACCCACTGATGGACCTCTCATATCTGGATTTCTGAAAAAATATTAGTGGGTTTTGAGCGAAACCCACTGATAGACCTAGAAAACTTCTATTGCAATATAATTTTTAATCATTAGAAGTTTGGACACCAAAAATAATCATTAGAAGTTTTTTTATAATTAATTATTTTTATTAAATTAATTATTTACGTAGGGCCTCAAGTCAGATGACTTCAGACCCTCCTATTAAAATTAAATATATTAATATAATATATAATATTAAATTAATATAATAAATAATATTTTACTTATTTATTAAAGAATCGATATATATATATATATATATATATATATATATATATATATATATATATATATATATATATATATATATATATAAAGGTCGTTTTTAATATAATGCTCATTTTATATTAATTAGAATTCCTCTTGTAAAGTAGTCTTTCTGAATAATTTTTATTATGATTTCAAAAATATAAAGAGATGTTTCTTTACGTTTTAGACCTACGTAAAAAAACCTATTATAACACATGATTTCAATTCGACGCAGGGCCTAAAATCATTTAATTTCAGGCCCTGAGTTATTTCTATTTCAGGCCCACGCTGGGCTTGAAATAAAATATTTCAGGCCCAGCGTGGGTCTGAAATCTTTTGATTTCAGGCCCACGTTGCCTGAAATTAAAAAACTTGAGCTTTTTTTTTAAATATATTAATATATTTAATAATATTATTAAATATAATAATTTATATTAATCAAATAAAAAAATTATTTATTTATCTTTTAAAAATTTATTAAATTATTAATTTTCTCAAAGTAATAGGTGTACTTTAGTTCTTCCATCAGTGGATTTTGAGCAAAACTCACTGATGGACCTCTCATATCTGAATTTCTGAAAAAACATTATCAATAGTTAGGGTAGAGTTAGAAGAATGTATTTTAGGTGTCCAATCCTCAAATTATTATTTTTCCCAAAGCAATAGGTGTAGTTTAGTTCCATCAGTAGGTTTTGAGCAAAACCCACTGATGGACCTCTCATATCTAGATTTCTGAAAAAATATCAGTGGGTTTTGAGCGAAACCCACTGATAGACCTAGAAAACTCCTATTGCAATATAATTTTTAATCATTAAAAGTTTGGACACCAAAAATAATCATTAGAAGTTTTTTTATAATTAATTATTTTTATTAAATTAATTATTTAAGCAGAGCCTGAAGTCAGATGACTTCAGGCCCAAGGAGGGCCTGAAGTCATCTGACTTCAGGCCTAAGGAGAGCCTGAAGTCAAATGACTTCAGGCCCCCCTATTAAAATTATTATATTAATATAATATATAATATTAAATTAATATAATAAATAATATTTCACTTCTTTATTAAAGAATGATATATATATATATATATATATATATATATATATATATATATATATATATATATATATAGTTCGTTTTTAATATAATGTTCATTTTATATTAATTAGAATTTCTCTGGTAAAATAGTTTTTCTCAATAATTTTTATTATAATTTCAAAAATATAAAGAGATGTTTCTTTATGTTTTAGACCTACGTAAAAAAATCTATCATAACACATGATTTCAATTCGACGCAGGGCCTGAAATTATTTAATTTTAGGTCCTGAGTTATTTCTATTTCAGGCTCACGCTGAGCCTGAAATAAAATATTTCATGCCCAGCGTGGGCCTGAAATCTTTTGATTTCAGGCCCACGCTGCCTGAAATAAAAAACTTTAGTTTTTTTATTTTTTTATATATTAATATATTTAATAATATTATTAAATATATTAATTTATATTAATCAAATATCAAAAAAGTCCGATGAGATTTTTTTATATATTAATATATTTAATAATATCACGTTTGATGAGATATTTTTTTAATTGGAATATTTTTTCGATTTTTGTCTTACATTTTTTATCCAATTCCATAATATATTATTTTAAAATAAAAAAGTCTCAAAAAATCTTTTCAAATGTCTCGAAATTCTTTATTAAGAATGAGAAAGAGAAAAAGAAAGAGAATGACATGCAGTACTTTGGCAGGAGGGGTATAAGAGGAAGTTCACTAAAATAAATGCGTTATTTGGTAACAATGAAAATATAGTACGTTTTTTGTTAAATACCAATTTTTGAGTATGCCCTTTGGTAAATTGCCGTAAAAAGTTATTCAATCTATTGGTTCTACTACTGAAAATGATTTATATATCGATAAATGATAGATACTCTTGGAAAATAGTATATATATTGTTTCTTTATCGGACTATAATTTTTTATTATATATTGATTTTATGTTGATTACAATACTTATATAATATGTTTGGCTGTAGATTTTGTATATATGTATTTCATACATGTTTGGTATGTATTTGGATATGAAATTTGTTAGTTTGTATATATTTTATTTGGATATTCTTGTGTGGTGTGATTTGAATGATATTGTATATATTGATTGTATATATGGAAAGGGAAAAAGAAGAAACCACTTATTGAAAATTTTCGAGGAATAGTATGGATTTTTTTTCTAAATCCATCGCTATTAGCGATGAATTTTTACGAAATCCGTCGCAAATAGCGACGGATAATTGACTTTCCGTCGCCAATTACGATAAAGTAGCGATGGATAATTGATTAATTCATCGCTAATAGCGACAGATATTTGACTTTCCGTAGCTATTTTATCCAGAACACGTCACCACTCTGCGGCTAGCGATTTGCGACGGGGGATATGTATCCGTTGCTATTAGCGACGGATTATTTATTTAATATCCGTCGCTAATAGCGACGGATTTGGGGTATCCGTCGCTACCCCTCAGTTGTGACGGAAAGATAATCGACGACGTTCATTCTGTCGCTATTTACGTTTAACGACGGAATATGTCCGTCGTTATTTGCTTAAATTTTTGCAGTACAAGTTGCTTTCTCTCTCAGGCAATAGATTATACTTGATAACTAAGATGCATATTATAATGTAATATCAGGTTAGCCTTTATTATTTTAAACCATTTGTAGTGTTTGCGCGTAAATTATAAAAGTAATGAATAATGATTGGAAGGGTGAAAATGGGAGAGTGAAATTCATAGTGAATAATGTGACATCTTGTATGCACGATCTCTGATGGGTTCATCGTACCCCCAGGGTATAGTTTGAATCGGGACGGCGGTTCGGCCGCCGATGGTATCCAAGTGATAATCGAACGTGTACATATAAAATGTCACATCATACTATATAATTAACTATGAGTTTTATTCTCTCATTTTTATTCTCCTTATCATTGTTCAAAAGTAATATAACTTGTTAACTGGTAAGCATGCTCATAGGTTATTTATTAGTTGTCTTCGTTTACGTTAATGCAGAAAGATTGCTGAAAAAGGTTTTCGATATAAATCAATATCAGTTCATCTACTTCAAGATTAGGCAATAGGACTATCTATATTAAGTTGCATGGGAATCTTGTAATAATTTCCATGCTTCAAATTACACTACCAAATAAACATCCATATAGAAATTATTTATTAGGAACGGTTTTAATATACCATTCTTAAAAATCGAACAATAGTATCAGTTTGAACTAAATCGCTTCTATTAGGTTTTACAAATGCTCTTGTTGAATAATTTTTACAACGATTTGAATAACTTGCTCTTAATAATTTAACTGTTAAAAGTAATCTTGAAACGGTTGATATTGAATATTTACAGTAGTTGATAGGGTTAAATAGCCCGTGGCAGGCACAAGGAATGAAGAAATTGCATGGCATAATAAGTTGAGTCGGAATGCCCCTCCTTCCCGAGCCTCAGGACCCCCCTCGGGGAACACGTCCTGGAAGGATGGACAGAAGACCCTTCCTGGATCCTTCCCGGGACCCCCCCCCCCTCGGGGAACATGTCCTGAAAGGATGGACAGAAGATCCTTCCTGGGACCCCCCCTCCCCCCCACCCCCCGAGGAGTTGGGTCCCTAGAGCCCCTCGAAAATTGTAGCTCCCAAGTTCACCCGGGTCAGAAGGCCCCGAGCTTACCTCGGGATAGCGGAGCCCGATTTAGCTTCGACCTCAAGCAATGGTCCTCCCCCCCCCCCCCCCCCCCTTTTTACGAACCTATGGATAAGTCTTCTCGTTGTAAGGAGTCATCACGACTCTTAAATGTCGCAACGGGCCGAAGCGTAATAACGACGCAGACCGTTTTAAAAGATATCCAGTAACCGCCGAAAGAAGGGGGGACGTGGCATAAATCACGGAGATATGACACTAGACGAGGAAAGACCCCAGTCTACCGCCCTCAGTATAAAAGGTAGTCCAACTCCTCCGGTAAAGGGGTTACACTCTCTCAACATTATACGTATTTTTCCTTTCCTGCTGCCTTTACCCTCCAGCAATACACTGACTTGAGCGCCGGAGTGGACTCTGTCGGACTCCTTCCGGCGTGTCCCCTAAAGATCATGTTGATATCGCAGGGCATGGAGTTCCTCCTCGCCACAGCGACCTTCACGTGGGCAAACCTCGGTGACTGGCCATTGTCGTCGACTCCTTCCGGAACAAATTTGGCGTCGTCTGTGAGAAACTAGTAAAACACCTGAAGGAGCACCGATGGAAGGACCGAAGGGACAACCCCTTGTCCTTACAAGAGAGGAACTTGATCGCCTAGTAGTCAACGCCATTAAAGAGGCGCTGGAGCAACACCAAGTCGAACAGGATGCCTCGTAACCAGGAGATCCTGCGAGGGAGGAGATCCCCAGAGTCTTCGTCTCGCATTCACGGAGATCCGTCACCCCGGTGGGGCGACGGGACGGAGCAGCCCCGGGCCCCCAAAGAGAGTCTCCCGGAGACATTGAGAAGGCCCACTCGGTGGCCTCCAACACCGAGAGGCACGGAGAGGGATAGGGAAAGAGGGGTAAACCCAAGACCTCCCATAAGGTTCCCTCTACACCTTTTTCATCCGAGATTGTCGAAGACCCTATGCCAAAGCAGTTCCACGGGCCAGGGATCCCCGATTATGATGGTAAGACGAATCCAGAAGATCACGTCTGCAAATTCGAGAACGTTGCACTCCTGCACCAGTATACTGATGGTGTGAAGTGTCGGGTGTTCTTAAACACCTTGTCCGGAGCAGCTCAGTGGTGGTTCTAGAGGCTGCCACAGGGTTTCATCAACTCCTTCGCGGAGTTCAGGACAACCTTCCTTCACCATTTCGCGAGCAGCCGTCGCTACCAGAAGACGACACTTAATCTATTCGCCCTCAAGCAGAAGCCTAATGAACCACTCAAGGAGTACATCCAGAGGTTCAACCGGGTGGCGCAAGACGTGCCCAGTGCAACATCAGAGATACTCGTCAGTGACTGCACCCAAGGGCTCGCTGAAGGGGTTTTCTTCCGGTCCTTGGTAAAGAAACCCCCCGTCGATTTTGATGATTTGCTGGGACACTCCGTCAAGCATGTCAATGTGGAAGAAGTACAGTATGCCCATCGTAAAGATCTAGTCAGAGCCCCCCCTTCGGTGGTTCCCCGATCAGACAGGAGGGAGACAGGAGGGAGCCCCCGGCCCTGGCTCGGGGAAAAGAACTTCACCCTGGGAAGGACCAGTGGGTTGGTAGGCGTTGGCTGGTTGAGATGGTAGACACCGAGCAGCCAGAGCCATCACCATGGTACTGTAGTTACCATGGCAGCTCAACACATTCCACTGAGGAGTGTCACGCCTTGAAGAAGAAGTTCGGCGAGGAGGCTGACACCAAACCTCGAAGAAAGTGGAATAAGTCGGGATATCGCAGAAGGTCGCCAAAGCAAAGCTCTTCTCGTCGACGGCAGCATGCCGGAGACAACGAGGCACAACATCGATCTCGATCACGATCGTGAGATAGGAGTCGGGGGCTCACACCCCGAAAGATCTCTCTCTTTGGAGAGAGACCCCCAGAAGGGCAAGTCCCCCATGCGTGGTCCACCCTCGGGTCATGTATGAGTCATCTCCAGAGGACCTACTGGAGGGGACTCCAACCGGGCGAGGAAGTCTCATACCCGGCGATTGGAAAACCACTCCATTGGAACCAGTCGGAGTCAGGAACCCGACCCTACAATATCTTTTGGACCAGACGACCTGGAAGAAGTGGAAGCTCCCCTTGAAGACGCCTGATAAGCACCATTTTATTGATTATTTTAGATGTTAAAATCCATGTTTGACTTATATTTTTATTGCTTAATTGTGATTTTACCCTAGGTTTTAGGATTTCCTCTTATTTTGGACTTAATTGTAAAATTATACATATTTGGATTAAATTGGCCACTAATTTGCTGATATATTTTTGTAGGCATGAAAGGATCCTGGACCTAGGGCACACTGGGTCAAACTAGAGTCGGATGTGAACCGGATCGAATTATCAAGCTTACAATTAATCCGGGCCGTCCGATTCAAGAGCGGCTAGATCTGAGCCATCCGGGACGCTCTGAAGCAATCCGAGCTAGGGTTAGGGTTGATCAAGCTCTATGATCAAGATCTGAAGGTTTCATTCCAATCAGAGCTCAATCAACCGTTGGCTCAAGCAAGGAGGGCTCTAGAGCGTCCATTCACAGATAGAGTTGATCTGGACCATCCGTTGCATATCTGGAGGATCCGAGCTACCACAAGGCAGATCCTGACCCCAGATCATCATCATAAAAGTTTGGCTCAAATCAGACCAAGATCTGCCGTTGGATCTCCTCCGATTAATCTGAGCCGTCCATTTGTTCCTATTTAATCAGAAACGCAGCCACATTTCCTCCTCGTCGCGTCTTCACCGCAGTCCTTCCTCTTTCAGCTGTTCTTCAATTTTAGCTAGTTTTCTTCAATCCAAGGGGCGCGACCCCTCGATTTCTCATCTAGATCGAGTGCTAGATCATTTGGGAGCTGCTTCGGTGAATTTCCAGCTCCAAATTGGCCAAAACAGAGTTGTTGCGAGGTTTCCGCAGCTCTGCCTTCGATTGCTTCGATTGCGGTTTTGTTCAATCCTTCATCCACCCGAGCAGTTCAGAGGGGTTCCCTGGAGTGCTTGGTTCATCCCCACATCATTCGCGTGATTGGACAAGGCAATATTGAAGAAATTGATTGGGAATTCAGTTGGCACAGACTGTGAGCTGGATTTCTTCGCAGAGGTCGTTTTTCCATTGATTTGTTGAGCTTGCGGGTTCGAGGCTCACTCTTGCTTGACGACCAAGAAGCATTCGAGCTAGGGAAGCATTGAGGAGTAGCTTAGATAGTTTATTTTCAGTTGATTTAGCTGTAAATGTCGTTTCTGCACTTGGTTTCATTACTGAATTGGTTTCAGATTTGGTTAATCTCGTTTCCTATTTGTTTCTGCTTAATTAGGTTTATGTCCTTCAAGTTGAGTAGTTTAGAATCTTGTTTAGTGGATAATTGTATTCAATTTCAGTTTATTTCTCGTTTTTAGCTTGAGTATCAGTTCGAATCAGCTTTTCGCTATTTTTCTTTATCTTGCGTATCAGCCACTTCAGTTTCAAGTTCCTGATTTGTTCTTGCTTCAATTAGAGTTTTAATTCAGTGTTTTTATTAGCTAGCTTGTTTGTGTAATGACAAGTGTGTTTTAAGCAGTTTATTTAGCTGAAATTCATTTCTGAATTCTTGTTTCAGCTTGCGTATCAGTTGGTTTCTGCAGCGTATCAAGTTCTTGATTTTCTATAGTGTGTATCAGTTTGCTTCCTTCGAGTTCCTGCACTTGGTATCAAACTAACTATAGCTTTACCAGCTGAATCTACATTGCAGTTGTTCCACTCAAGTAGTGTTTGATTTCATTGCTGCAATTTTTGCACACCAGTTTCAAATTTCTGCACACACTGCATTCATATCTGTTTTCTGCATTTCAGTTGCGAAATCTGCCACCCAGCCTTAGCTTCTGCAATCTTCAACTTAATTACTTTCATATAGTTTGTGATTGTTTGTAGGCGCATCTGAATTGTTGCTAATTTCTACCTTAATGCTCAGAATTTCTGCATTTTGATGCAGTCTGAATTTCTGCCATCCACCTTTAATTTGTTGCTGTTTCTTGTTGCTGTTTCCAATTCTGCCATCCACCTTTAATTTCTGAAATCTTCAGCTTATGCAGTCTGAATTTTTGCATTCGAATGGCTGAGTTCATGGACAGCTTGAATTTGTGTAATTTCTGCAGAAACATGCTTCTGAAATCCGAACTCTGCAGCCCAAATCCTTGTTCTGAATTCTTGCTTCCAAATCTGAATTTCTTCACTCATTTGTGTATGTGTTAACTGGTGGCTTGTCTTCCAAGTGGATTGGTCATTTAAACTTCAGAGTTGGCAGTCCAAAATTTCTGTGTCAGTAGCTAATTTCAGCCTATTAGCAGTAGTTTCACTTTTGTGTGTGCCAAGTTGCTGAATTTTGACACTTTGTATCCAGATTTGTTTAGGCAGTGATTGATACCTAGTTGTAGGGTCTTTTTAGTGTGCTATATTGTCTGAAATCAACTTAAACTGCAGTTTGCTAATTCTGAAATCTTGTATCAGCTTTCTTCTTGTGTGCCACCTTGCTATAGCTGAATCTTGTTTCATTTTCCCCTCTTGACAACATATTGTTTAGCACTAGATTATTGCAAGACTCAATTACTGCAGTTAAATCTGGTTAATAGCATTCGGTTGGATGTGAATGATAATTCCTGAAGTTGAGCACACGGTTTAGTGCAGCTTTGCATTTTGTATCGATTGATTCCTAAAGGTTGCAAGTTTGCATTAATTGGTTAAAGTATCACTTGGTCAAGCTTATTAATAGCCATCACATTGTTTATTTATTGCATTCCCATTTTTAATTGCAACCCAACCCAGATTTACATTCGAAACCTGAAAACACAAACGACACATAAATACGAGCGCGAGTCAAACAACGTCAACTAGCCCCGAGAAAAATACGACCTGTGGCCCCTTTACTACGCTTTTGTTCTTAATTGCAAAAAGGGTTTCCAGCATTCATTTATAAATTCTAAATTTGAGGCCCACATTCATGACACATAATTTGGGCCTGTCAACGCTATAGTGATCGTAACTCGTATTGCTAACTACGAGGTTAAGCTCATCATTGTGGACACATGGAGTCCCGTGAACATCTTATATAAAGCGACTTTCGAACAGATGAAGAGGAACTACTCCCGGCCTCGACCCCACTGTTTGGCTTTACGGGGTATCGAGTACAACCTATAGGGCAGATTACCCTGTCGCTCTCCTTGGGAAGCGACGCACTGGAGAGGACCAGAAGGACTCCCTTCTTGATCGTGGATGCGCCCTCCTCCTACAACGTCATCTTGGTCCGACCTGCACTTAACACTTTCTATGTAGTGGTCTCTGTGTACCACCAGAAGATAAAGTTCCCGGTAGGCGACCGGGTGGTGGAAGTCAGGGGAGATCAGTTGGTATCTCGACGATGCTACAGCGGGGAGGTCTGAACAGAGTCCCGGAAGAATCCAAGGGGTCTTGAGGGCTAGCCAAAGGAGGTCATGCACACAAGGAGAAGGGCCAGTATTAGGGAGGCCCGGGCTAGGCAATTGTCTCTGACTCTCCCTGTCCCGGTAAGATTTGCATTATATCATAAACGTCCTTTTGTGTATTTTTGCGGCCTTGCAGCAAACTCAAGTAATAAAAGGTGACGCCTCCTCCAAAGTATCAATGTACTACCGAGAGAGTCAAAACCCAAATACCTCGCGGTGCAGCCGATGCCCGGGGTACTTAGGCTTGGTCTGGGATGTACATGCCCGACCAAGTACCCAAAACCCTAATACCTCGCGGTGCAGCCGATGCCCGGGATACTTAGGCTTGGTTCGGGATGTACACGCCCGACCAAGTACCCAAAATCGTAATACCTTGCAGTGCAGCCAATACCCCGGGTACTTAAGTTTGGTCTGGGATGTACACCTCGACCAAGTACCCAAATCCTAATACCTCGCGGTGCAGCCGATGCCTGGGGTACTTAGGCTTGGTCTGGGATGTACACACCCGACCAAGTACCCAAAACTCTAATACCTCGCGATGCAGCTAATGCCCGGGGTACTTAGGCTTGGTCTAGGATGCACACGCCCAACCAAGTACCCAAAACCCTAATACCTCGCGGTGCAGCCGATGCCCGGGGTACTTAGGCTTGGTCTGGGATGGACACACCCGATCAAGTACCCAAAACCCTAATACCTCACGGTGCAGCCGATGCCTAGGGTAGTTAGGCTTGGTCTGGGATGCACACGGTCGACCAAGTACCCAAAATCCTAATACCTCGCGATGCAGCCGATGCCTGGGGTACATAGGCTTGGTCTGGGATGCACACGCCCGACCAAGTACCCAAAACCCTAATATCTCACGGTCCAGCCGATGCCCGGGGTACTTAGGCTTGGTCTGGGTTGCTACAAACTCCCCACCAAGGACACAAACCAGGATGCTTCAGGATCTCCCGAGTGCCAAGGGCAGGTAGGCGCTGTGGAAGCAACATCCCCGACCAAAGGAATACATACGAAACGTTCAGCCAAGCATACACATACTTGGGGTAACAAAAATTGTTTTATTTATATGAAAATACAGGGAGATCAACATCTCAAAGAATTATCAAGATACAATGGGAATATATGGTGAGAGAAAGCGCTCTTCTACTTAGGCCTTTCTCCTTTACAGCGTCATTCCTGCAGGGTCACTAGGCTCGGAGCCACCTCCCAAATGTGTGGTGTGCAGGAGTCCGTTGACGGGGTCCTTGAATCTTTTGCCACCTTCTGGGTACTCCATCCGAGTAGTCGGTAACAGATGAGGATGCCTGAGGTAACACATGGGTAGTACGACCCCATCTGGAGACCCCAGCCACCTCTTCCCGCAAAGATGAATTTGATACAACGTTCAGAAGGAAGAGGAGGGGGAACAACAACAACAATTTCTCTCCGAAACATGCAAAGACGCAAAGAAGAATTGCCTTAACAGGAGGGGGGATCAGCTACTGCAATTTCTCTTCAGATAGGAGATCAACGAAAAGAAGAAAGAGAAAGAGAAAAACCAGCGATTGTACCCCCCCCCCCCGCTCTTGTTGACGGTATTTCCCACAAACACCATCCTCTGGCCAAAACACGGGGAAAACGAGGATTCAGAAGAGGATGACGTTTGTTGGTGCACCGCCACGGGCCGACCAGGGGGAGGTGATCAGTAGGATGAGTCATCTCCTCCATGCCCCCTGGAGGTCCATGTAATGTCTTTTCTGAACTCTTTGGATAACCCAAGAGTCCCACATCCTCCAGGATCTTCAGCGAGACCTTGGACATCATCTCCACCATGCTCCCCAGCAAAAATGGTGAAACAAAGGCTTCCTCCTCCGCGAGGCTCTCCGGCCAGGAACACTCCCCCAACTCTGGCATCAACAACTGCGGCCACAGGGGGCAGGAAGATATATTTTAATACCTTTGTGCAGTGATAATACACACTTTCACTTGTTGACGGTGGATACAGAAGCCATGATTTTCAATCATTTAAATTCTCTTGCTAGTGGCCGTAAATATAAGAATGACTTTGACTCAGTGGTGAGCAACCATTATTCATATATATGTTAATCTTTGTGTCTAAAACATCATTCATGGTGATTATTAAAATCATGATCTATTTTACAGGTTAAAGAACTTAAACAATATAATCACAAGGAACTTACAGCTATTCATCCATATCTACAAAGTTACCATCCCTTGGACAATTGGCCCTCCGTCAGTCAAAAATGTCCCCAACAAAAACATAGGTAAGTAAATGGGGATGAGTTTAAAAATATGAAAGTATTTGATATACCCACTTATTGAAATAAAAATTACTCTATTGTTATTTTCAGCGTGGACTGTGCCTTTTTTGTGATGTAATACGTTCGATGTCTCCTATATGATGAGAAGATAGATTTCAAACAAGGAGACATAAGGAAAATGAGATTCGATCTGACAGTTAATATTCCAAGGGACATGATTTGTAAAACATGAAAGTAAATATCGATGTATTCTTGTTAAAAAATCCTTTGCTGTTGATTGACCATTTGTATAAAAAATTTTGAGTATGTAGATGTTGTCATATGAATATAATTGATTGTCAAGAAAAACAAAACAATTGTGTGATGTTGATTCACCTCCAGTTGCTGCAATGTTGTATGCCAACTGATACGGTAAGATAACATAACTGATAATGATTGGAACTATGGTTGGACACCATAAATAACATCTCCTAGCTTAACTCTAACTAGTGATATCGAGTATGGACGTACAAGACTTCTATTGCAAAAAAAACTGAAAATATGACTTCATGATGTGCAAGGAATCGAAATTTCTATGCATTTAATTATAAAATTATTTTAAAATAGGGATAAAATCTGGAATCCAAGTAGGGGCTGAAATCACTTTAATTCAGGCCCATGATGGGCCTGAAATCAAGTGATATGGCCCACGGTGGGCCTGAAATCAAGTGATTTCAGGACCACGGTGGGCCTGAAATCACATGATTTCAAGCCTACGCAGGGCCTGATGTCACATGATTTCAGGCCCACCTCGGGCCCGATATCATTTGATTTCAGGCCCACCTTGGGCCTAAAATATCTTTATTTCAGGCCCAACCAGGGCCTGAAATAAGTTGTTACCAGGGCTACTTTGGGCCTGAACTGGTATCCTTTTGCAACATGATGTACTGAAATTAGAGGTCTGGACACCAAAAATTGCATCTCCTAGCTCTACTCTATCTATTGGTATAGGGTTTTCAGAAATCTAAAGCTCCTATCTCCACCAGTGTGTTTGGGTGGAAAGCCACTGATAGACCTACAAAAATCCAAAGTGCAACATAATGTACTAAAATTTATGGTTTGGACACCAAAAATTGTATCTCCTAGCTCTACTCTATCTATTGGTATAGGATTTTCAGAAATCCAAAGCTCCTAGCTCCATCAGTGTGTTTGGGTGGAAAGCCACTGATAGACCTACAGAAATCCAAAGAGCAACATAATATACTAAAATTTATGGTTTGGACACCAAAAATTGCATCTCCTAGCTCTACTCTATCTATTGGTATAGGGTTTTCAGAAATCCAAAGCTCCTAGCTCCATCAGTGTGTTTGGGTAGAAATACACTGATAGACCTACAAAAATCCAAAGAGCAACATAATGTACTAAAATTTGTGGTTTGGACACCAAAAATTACATCTCGTAGCTTTACTCTATCTATTGGTATAGGGTTTTCAGAAATCCAAAGCTCCTAGCTCCATGAGTGTGTTTGGGTGGAAAGCCACTGATAGACCTACAGAAATCCAAAGAGCAACATAATGTACTAAAATTTGTGGTTTGGACACCAAAAATTGTATCTCGTAGCTCTACTCTATCTATTGATATAGGGTTTTCAGAAATCCAAAGCTCCTAGCTCCATCAGTGTGTTTGGGTGGAAAGCCACTGATAGACCTACAGAAATCCAAAGAGCAACATAATGTACTAAAATTTGTGGTTTGGACACCAAAAATTACATCTCGTAGCTCTACTCTATCTATTGGTATAGGGTTTTTAGAAATCCAAAGCTCCTAGCTCCATCAGTGTGTTTGGGTGGAAAGCCACTGATAGACCTACAAAAATCCAAAGAGCAACATAATGTACTAAAATTTGTGGGTTGGTGACGGACCCGATTTAGCTAATTAAAGTTGTCACGAAATGTGTGGATCCGTCAGAATTTAGAATTTATAAAAATGTGCTGGAAACCCTTTTTGCAATCAAAATATGAAAACGTAGTAAAGGGGCCACAGGTCGTATTTTTCCTGGGGACTAGTTGACGTTGTGTGATTCGCGCTTGTGTTTATGTGTCGTTTATAAATTTTGGGTTTCAAATAAAACTAGGGTTTGGGTTGCAATGAGAATGAGATGGCAATATGAAAAGAGAAGAAAATGATCTAGGCAAGTTTAAGCTAGGTAATGTCAACTAATGGGCTCAAACAATGATAAACTTGATCAACCAAATCACTTAACCGAATCTTTAAACCAATTCTGCCAGCAATTGCAAAAAGACTCTACAAATCATGTAGAACTTCAAAATCTACTACTCAAAGCCGGAACATCCAACTTGATATCGAATGCCGCCATGAAATGCCTTGGCACACAAAGAAAGCTACTTCTGTGCCAACATGAAGTACAATTCAGAAATGGTCCATGTTGTAGGACCGGTGCCGTCAATAGAGGGGGGGTGAATATCGACCGTTAAAACTTTCGCGGAAACTTTCGGATCTTCGTTCTAGATTCAGAGTTAGTAGCAGCGGAAAACAAACAGAACGAAGAAATAAACGCAAAACAGAAGGACACGCGGATTTTTACTTGGTTCCCGACCCCCCAGGGTCAGTACATCCAAGGCCTATGCACGGGAACGCCCGTCCACTATTGGTCTCCTTTTCGGACATTCCGGAGGCCGAGAAACCCGACTTACAGTGCAGTATTACAAGCAATAATATAGAAATTTAAATACAGTAATTAAAAAGCAAACCAACGAGACAAAGTTTAAAGCTCGGCCGATCTGGACCTCCGAAGTGCCGCGCACCTCCTCCTGGAGCCTCCCGGTCGTAGAGCCTCGTTTCTAGCGCGTTGCAGTTGGTCAGAAAGCTTGGAATGGTTCTTCGAAGTCGTGTCTGAAGCTGAGGGGTCGAAGCCCCTTATATAGGCCTCCTGGGGGCGCCCAGGACGCTGGGGGCGCCCCGGAAGACTCGGTCAACTCTTATCCTTGCGCCTATTTCGTTGCAGGTGATAAGACCTTTGACCAGGGCACCCTGAACATCCCGGGCGCCCTCTTGAGCGCTTATCCTGTGCTTCGGACTCGCAACAGCGAAATAGGGTTGACCCGGGCGCCCCGGATGCTCCGGGCGCCTCGGACGCTCCGGGCACCCCGGTTGACACCTATTTTGACTGCATCACGAAAACTTCCCTTCTTAGCTCTGTCTGGGGGCGCCTCCACTGTTGGGGGCGCCCCCAATGATGGGGGCGCCCTGCTTAAATCCTGCAAGAGCGGTTTTTTGCCTCCTTTGTCTCCGGTTCTTGATACCTGCAAGATACACAAACACAAAGCATAGATACATATAATGTTAGCCTTAAGGACTTGGTTCGGACTTCAGATTTGCACGAAACCCTAGGTCGAACCGGCACAAGTTCCCATCCCCGAGAACTTGCCCTTCACCTACTCCTTTCAGGAGACGGTTGCCACCCAGCCCTTCGGGTGGACTTTTGCTTAGCTTCCGATACTTCCAGACCTCGAGACGCCCAAACCCTGACCCGTCTCTACTCCTGTCCTTAGTCATCGCTCAGCTAAGTTGCTTAGTCCCTCGGACCAAGACTTCATTCCCTAGCAATCCTTCGCCAGGTGCCTAGCAGTCCTTCGCTAGGTCTTCATTCCCTAGCAGTCCTTCGCCAGGGGCCTAGCAGTCCTTCGCTAGGTCTTCTATGCCTAGCACCCCTTCGCTAGGTGCCTAGCAGCCCTTCGCTAGGTCTTCTATGCCTAGTAGTCCTTCACTAGGTGCCTAGCAGCCCTTCGCTAGGTCTTAGGGTTACGATACCTAGCAGCCCTTCGCTAGGTGCCTAGCAGCCCTTCGCTAGGTCTTAGGGTTACGATACCTAGCAGCCCTTCGCTAGGTGCCTAGTAGCCCTTCGCTAGGTCTTGGGGGTTTCGATACCTAGCAGCCCTTCGCTAGGTCTTAGGGTTTCGATACCTAGCAGCCCTTCGCTAGGTCTTAGGGTTTCGATGCCTAGATTAACTAGGACTTTTCTTCAGCTTTGGTTACTTCTCTCTTACTCCCCTTTGTCTGTTCAATGTATCACTGACTTAAGTATATTGTCAAACATTAAAACATTTAAAGAGGAATATCATTGATGCAACTTGCACCAATACATGTTTGAATGCAACTGATTTCAATCACGGAATTTCACTAAAAGGTAGGTTGAATCTTGATACAAGCAGTGCTTACATTATCTTGATACATTCTGCAGAAAATTTCAGCAATCATTGGCACGCAAAGGAAATTGAATTTGCCGGAATTGTTACTAAACTTCAGCACTAAAAGCTGATCTAAAACAAATGAAGTTGGAGCAACAAATCAAATGCGGAATTCAACAACAAATGGATTCGGAAACATTTGAATGCGAAGCAGAAATTTGGAGCCAAAACTGATATGCAGAAGTTGCTTCAAATGCAGAAATGAAAAACAGAATTAGATGCAGAATTCAGAACCCTCCTGCCGAGAATCAACAATTTGAATTCAGATTCAAGCCAAACAAGTGAGATCAAGTTCTCTAGTCTAGTGTTCAGATAAATTCAGAAAAGCTACTGTTGACTTGATACAACTTCAGAATTAATTAACTAAAATCTTGCAGCAGTAAAACCAAACTAGTGTGCAGCCAATTGGAACTAACTGCAGAATTCAAATTCGAAATTGAGCGGTTACAGCATATGCAAACTTACCTCGAGTGCAGTAATCCTAAATAAGAGAAGATTCACAAAAGCTAGAACTAACTTGATATGGAAATCAAGATTGAAAAAAATTGAAACTAGCATAATTTGGAGCCTTCCTTCTGCTGCCTGGCTTCCTTCTGCTGCCTGCTGTAATACCTCACAGTGTACCTCAAGTGGTTGAGTTGGAGGAGAGTAGTGAGGTACCAAATCAAGCTCTGACTCAGCCGGAATTAAATCAACAATAATTAAATTTGTGGCCACACGGTCTATCCTCTTTGATACTCTCAACATGGGCTTTAGGCCAAGTCCAGCGAAGTATTCTTGGCAATCTATGAGGATGTTCTGGAGCAGCAATACTAATATGTTCACTCAGCCATACCTGCAACATGATTATATTCTATAATTAATATCCATCATATCATATATGAGCAGGTATATGTACTCTAACTTACAGCCAAAATATTTGGAAATCCCTTGAGCAAGGGAGCCTTGCCCGTTTGGCTTGAATCACCTACATTTGTTCTATGCCTCAGTGTAACCTCCTTTCCAATGGAATCCAACTGAGGAGCCATGAAATTGTAGACGACATTGCACCAATTATAGGTTGGTAGGTTGTCAAAATCATCTACGCAATCAATTAGTGACAGGGCAGGAATGACAAGTATGCTGCTAGTACCACAAAATAGAACTGTAGAAAAAAATAGAGTATATACAACTGACAGTAGAGCTTGTCATTGGATGTAGACTTCATTATCAGTTTCTCCAAATGCTTGGCAGAACAACTTGACTCTTCAAAATACTGCTTGTACAGTGGGCTGGAGGCCTCGTTCAAATCAAGTTGGACTATCTCTCCATTGTCAGGTAGCCCTAGAATAAGTGATATATCAACCTTTGTGAATTTCAGATTTTTCCCATGGAATATAAAGCTCTGTTCTTCTCATCCAATTATCGAACATATTCTGAACCTGGGGTCTTACACATGAAGTAGTAGGAAGGTCCAGGACCCAAGAAAGGGTGTATCTCGAAGCAACTGTTCTTGTGCTGGTGTGGGTGGAACGAACCAATAAAATTTTGGAAATGCAAAGGCTACTTTTCCAGTTCATTCGTTTAGTTCGACCTCTGTTGACAAAACTGTATAGTCGCTAAACAATTTCCTTTTTCCTTGTGTCAACTATTTTTTTTACTTCCACCAGGGCTTGCTGTTTCTTCGATTTTTTGGAAGCTGGATTAGCTTTGAAATGATCTTTTTGGAGCCATCCGAACTTAGCAACCATCAAACAAAAATTATTCGACAAAAAAATTATAACACTTAGATTTCGTTCATAAGAACCTCCTCATATTCGTCAGTGAGTAAGACTATCGCTAACCCTAGGTCAAAAACAAATACTAAAATGAAAAACTAAATTGAGGGTACGTACATTTCACTATGTCGATGAGGAGAGACGTCGCCCACACGACTCCAATTGACGAAAGCAGGCTTAGAACTTCAAATGCCAATAAAAACAGGAGCTACAAGACGATTGCTTACAGACTGATCCCGAGCATGCTTTAAACCTCGATCACTGTTGGGCCTGATAAATTAGGATTTCAGGCCCAACGCGGGCCTTATTTTGTATATGTATTATTTATTAATTTGATATATGTTTATTTTTATTTAAAAGATATATCATCTATATACCTTTTTTTATAACTCAACGATATAACATCTTTATTATTCCATGGTCATACATTATTCTGATTTATTTTTAAATTTATTGATTTCGTATTTATATGTATTTTTGAAGTTTGTGAATTAAACAAATTTAAGGAATCCACCCTGGGCCTGAAATCAGAGCTATTCAGGCCCAGCTTGGCCTGAAATCAGTGATATTCAGGCCCACCGTGGGCCTGAAATCGTAGATATTCAGGCCCTACGTGGGCCTGAAATCACAGATATTCGGGCCCAAGGTCGACTGAAATTTGTTTTTCAGTTTAAAAAATAAAATTCACAATTTTTTTTAGTACATTTTTAAATTTTATATTTGTAGGGGTAATTTTTTAAATTATTGTACAAGTTTAAATAATGTTGGTAGAGATACGAGATGCGATTTCTGAAAAACCTAGGAGCTTTGGATTTCTGAAAACCCTATACCAATAGATAGAGTAGAGCTAGGAGATGTAATTTTTGGTGTCCAAACCACAAATTTTAGTACATTATGTTGCTCTTTGGATTTCTATAGGTCTAACAGTGGCTTTCCACCCAAACACACTGATGGAGCTAGGAGCTTTGGATTTCTAAAAGTCTTATACCAATAGATAGAGTAGAGCTACGAGATGCAATTTTTGGTGTCCAACTGATAGATACCATTTTGTTGATTATTTTAATTGCTAAAATCCATGTTTGGCCCATGTTTTACTTGCTTAATTATGATTTTACCCTAGGTTTTAGGATTTCCTCTTAATTTGGACTTAATTGCAAATTTGCACATTTTTGGATTATTTGGCCACTAATTTTCTGATATATTTTTGTAGGCATGAAAGGATCCTGGACCTAGGGCATACTGGGTCAAACTTGAGTCGGAAGTGGACCCGGATCGAGTTATCAAGTTTCGGATTAATCTGGGCCGTCCGATTCAAAAGCGGCTAGATCTGAGCCATCCGGACCATCTGAAGCAATCCGAGCTAGGGTTATGGTTGATCAAGCACTCTGATCAAGATCTGAAGGTTTCATCCCAATCAGAGCTAAATCAACCGTTGGATCAAGCTCGGAGGGCTCTAGATCGTCCATTCAAAGATTAGGTTGATCTGGACCATCCGTTGCACATCTGGAGGATCCGAGCTACCACGAGGCAGATCCTGACCATTGATCAACATCTGAAAAGTTTGGGTCAGATCAGAGCAAGATCAGCCGTTGGATTTCATCCCCGATCAATCTGGACCGTCCAATGCTAAGTATTTAATCAGATTTTCCACAGCTTCAGCTCTTCGTCGCGTCTTCGTCGTTTCCTTCGCAGTTATTCATTCTTCTTCTTCTGTTCTTCATTTTTTCGGCAATTTCTTTAGTTTGAAGGCGTGACCTCCTCAACTTCGATCTTGGATCAACATCTAAGTCATTGGAGGATAGTTTTGTGAGAGATTTCAGCTCAAATTGCGCCGGAACAGGGCTGTTTGAGGGTTTCGGCAGTCTGCAATCCAATCCCTTGAATCTCATCCGCAAGCCACGTCCAACCATCTGAGCCGTTTGTAGGGGTTCTCAGGCGAGCTCAGATGATTCTCAAATCATCATCGTTACTCCCAGCCATGGAAATCCAGGAGATTGAATTGAGTTTCCCCAGCCAAGTGCAGAGTGAGCTGGATTTGAATCGCAGCGTTGTTTCTAGTGATTTGCGGAGCCGAAGGGGTTCTTGGCTTGCCCTTGCTTGACGACAAGGAGATTTGAGCTTTGGAAGGGTTGAGGATTAGTTTAAATTAGGAATTTTCAGTTTTCTTTTAGCTGTAATTCCCTTTTGCTGCGTGCCATTTATTGCTTCTGAATTTCAGATTGGTTAAGATTGGTTTCTGAATTGTTACTGCTTTAATCAGTTTAGATTATGCAAGTTAATTAGATTTATTGTTTGTTAGTGCCCATTTGCTTTTAAATCCTAGTTTAATTCGTGTTTAATTGTTGTGTATCAGTTTATGCTCTGTTTTCTTTTCCTGCGTATCAGTTTAGATTTCAGCAAGTTTCAATTAAGTTTTTCTTCATCTTTTCTGCAACTAAGGTTGATGAATTCGATGTCAGTTTGTTCTTCTTGTAGCTGCATTCGAGTTGTGGTTACACCTCTGCTTTTGGTTCTTTCATTTTATTGTTTGTTTTGCTCATTCCTTGTTCTGAAATCAGTAATCCCTGCGATATCTTGTTAGCTGCATTTCTGCAAGAGTATCAAGTTAGCCTCATGCACTGAGTTGAGTCCAAATTAACATACCTTGTAGTGTACTTTGTGCTCGAATTCAGCTGGTATTAATTAGCTTCTGAATTTGATCAGCTATTGAAGTTCTGCATTCAATGTCTGAAGTTTTCATATTTCATTTCTGCAACTTAAGTTTCCAAATTATGCTAGTTTCAATTTTTTTCAATCTTGATTTCCATATCAAGTTAGTTCTAGCTTTTGTGAATCTTCTCTTATTTAGGATTACTGCACTCGAGGTAAGTTTGCATATGCTGTAACCGCTCAATTTCGAATTTGAATTCTGCAGTTAGTTCCAATTGGCTGCACACTAGTTTGGTTTTACTGCTGCAAGATTTTAGTTAATTAATTCTGAAGTTGTATCAAGTCAAC
>JAGFNQ010000163.1:53950-381145 GCA_024364735.1 Boesenbergia rotunda
GCAGATTACCATATGAAGTTTTACAGCTAGTCACTCCAATGAACTAGTTCCCTTAACTAGCATTCATGTTTATCTCCGGACATCCCAATGTCACCAGCCAGTGAGAATCAGCTGATTAGAGAATAACCCATGCTAGTCTCAACAGAATTGATAGTGTCCGTATTTATCAATTCATCGACTAGGGACAATTTCAATACTTCACAATTGCACATGTAGAGATAATCACTAGTTGTGAATTCATCACAAATTCTCTCATGCTGTGAATTGTATTGCGGACATTCAGTAAATGAGTTTAAGATCTCAATCAAATACACGAACATGTATACTCAAATAGTGAATATTCATTTATTAAAGTAAATGATTACAATCATAAGGCGATTGCCTTAGGACACTTCTCTCATATTACTAACAAACTCCCACTTGGCCTAATGCCAATCGCTACGGTATCCAATACCACAGGCTCTAACATGACCCTCAAACTTGCTTTGAGGCAAGGCCTTAGTTAAAGGATCCGCTAAATTCCTTTCAGTGGGAATTTTCTCAATTTGTATATCATTCCTACTTATAATCTCTCTGATCAGATGATAGCGGCGAAGCACGTGTTTGGATCGCTGATGAGACCTTGGTTCCTTTGCTTGTGCAATAGCTCCATTGTTGTCGCAGTAAACCGGTATTGCTTCATCAATGGTTGGAACCACACCAAGTTTTGAGACAAACTTCTTGATCCAGACTGCTTCCGTGGTAGAATCCGCTACAGTGTCTTGCTTGGAACTCTTCCAACTTATTGCGCCTCCATTCAAAGTAAATACGTATCCAGACTGAGATTTGGAGTCATCCTTATCTGTCTGGAAACTGGCATCTGTATACCCACGTATTACCATATCTCCTTCTCCATATATTAGGAACACATCCTTAGTTCTTCTTAAGTACTTAAGGATTGTCTTGACAGCCGCCCAATGATCCATTCCTGGATCAGACTGGTATCTGCTCGTGACGCTCAGAGCATACGATACATCGGGCCTAGTACATAACATAGCATACATGATAGATCCTATCGCGGATGCATAAGGAATCTTATTCATGCAAATCCTCTCGTCTTCTGTGCGCGGACACATAGACTTTGAAAAGGTTGATCCCATGCCTGATGCGAAGGTAACCTTTCTTGGATTCCGACATGGTAAACCTTTTTAGCACTCGGTCTATATATGTAGACTGCGAAGACCAAGCAACCGTTTTGATCTATCTCTATAGATTCTAATCCCCAAGGATATAGGTTGCTTCTCCCAGGTCTTCATGGAGAAAGTTTTGGACAACCAAATTTTAACCGACTGTAAGACTGATATATCGTTCCCTATAAGCAATATGTCATCGACATATAATACTAGGAATACGACTGCACTCCCACTAACCTTCTTGTACACACAAGGTTCATCAGGGTTTTATGAGAAATTAAACTCTTTGATTGTCTCATCAAAACGGATGTTCCAGCTCCTGGATGCTTGCTTCAGTCCATATATGTATCGTCGAAGCTTGCATATTTTGGTTTTATCAACCGATGTAAAACCTTCAGGTTGTATCATGTATACATCCTCAAGCAGGTTTCCATTAAGGAAAGCTGTTTTCACATCCATTTGTCATATCTCATAATCATAATGAGCTGCTATGGCCAGTAGCATCCGAATGGATTTAAGCATAGCTACTGGCGAATAGTTTTCGTCATAATCAATTACTTATTTCTGACGATATCCTTTTTGCCCACTAGTCTAGCCTTAAAGGTAACAACATTACCTTCATGTCGGTTTTCTTCTTGAAAACCCACTTGCACCCTATGGGCTTAATCCCTTCAGGTGGGTTAACCAAGTCTCATACTGATTTTCGTACATGGAATCCATTTCCGACTTTATGGCTTCAAGCCATTTGTCCCTTTCTGAACTTTTCAGAATATCTTCATACTGATAGGTTCGTCATCGCTTATGAGTAACCATCTATCGATTACTTATGAGAAATCCGTATCTCTCTGGAATATTGCGTGTCCTATCAGACCTATGAAGAGGTAGTGTTATTTTAGGTTCAACTGATAGCTCATCATTATGAGTTATTGGTTGTGGGTCTAGACTAGGTGTCTCTGTAATGTCTATTGGAGTTTCTTGAACTTCATCAAGTTCAATGCCACTCCCACTGTTTTCTTGTAAAAGAAATTTTTTTTCCAGAAATACAGCATGCCTTGAACAAAACACCTTTTGTTCAAGGGATGATAGAATTGGTAACCCTTTGTTTCCTTAGGGTATCCAATAAATAGACATTTATCAAGACTTAGCATCAATTTGTCTGATACAGTCCGCTTCACATAAGCAGGACAACCCATATCTTAAGGTGAGTTAAGTTGAGGTTTCTTACTATTCCACGTCTCATATGGAGTAGTAGAGACTACCTTGGTCGGGACTCTGTTTAGCAAGTAACAGCTGTCTTAAGGCATAGCCCCAAAAGGATTTTTGGAAGAGTTGCATGATTCATCATAGATCTAACCATGTCCATCAAGGTTCGGTTACGCCTCTCAGATACACCATTATGCTGTGGTGTATATGGCGGGAGTCCATTGAGACCAATATCCCATTGTCCCTAAAGATAATCTTGAAACTCTTGACTTAAGTATTCACCACCCTGATCGGATCTAAGTATCTTAATACTTTTGCCAGCTGTTTCTCTACATCATTTCTGAACTCTTTGAATTTCTCAAAAGCTTCAGATTTGTGTTTCATCAAGAACACATACCCGAATCGTGAGTGATCATCGATAAAGGTAATGAAGTAGCTATAGCCTCCTTGTGCAAGAGTTGACATTGGTCCACATACATCAGTATGTATTAGACCAAGCAATTATCCCACTGGATAGCTCTTCCGGAAAAGGGTAATTTGGCCATCTTGCCTTTTAAGCATGATTCGCATGTATCAAATGACCTGGTTCAAATGATTCCAAAATTCCACATCGGTGTAATTTGGTAATGCGTTTCTTACTTACATGGCCAAGACGACAATGCCACGTATAGGAGTCTATTCGATTATCTATTCGAGCACGTTTGTTGCTAACTTCGATATTAAAAACGTCACCGGATAAATCTAACGTGTAGATACCATTGCACAAAGTTTCGGTCCCATAAAGAACACCATTTAAAGTTATGTAACAACAATTGTTACTAAAAGTTAAATGATAACCCTTTTCATTCAAACATGAAATATATATAATGTTCTATATTAACGAAGGAACAAAATAACAATTATCCAACTCTAATACAAGTCCAGTAGGGAGCTTTAGCAAATATGTTCCGATGGCAACAGCAGCAATTTTTGCTCCATTTCCAACTCGCAAATTCGCTTCTCCCTTGACGAGTCTTCTTCTATTCCTTAGCCCCTGTATGTCATTACATATATGTGAGCTACACCCAGTATCAAGTACCCAGGTGGTTGAGGAAATAGAATGACATTCAATATCGAAGATACCTGAAGAGGATGGGGCATCGGATGCCTTCTTCTTCAAGGACTCAAGATAAACCTTGCAGTTTCTTCGCCAGTGACCCTCCTTGCCACAGTGATGACAAGTGCCTTTTGGGGTCTTTTCAGTCTTTTTGGTCTTTTTCTTCTTTCCCTTATTCTGTTCTTTGGCCTTCCTCTTAGAACCTTTCTTCGAGGAACCAACTAACAGTACCGTCTTTTGATCCTGCTTCACAGACGGCTCTACAGTCTTCAGCAGGTTGAGCAACTCAGGAATGGTAGTCTCCAACTTGTTCATCTGATAGTTCATCACAAATTGTGAATAACTTTTGGGCAAACAATGCAGAATTAAGTCAATACTTAGTTCATGATCCATTGCAAAACCGAGTGTGCCCAGTCGCTCAATGTACCCCAACATCTTCAACACAAACTGTGAGACAGAAGTGCCTTCCTGCATCTTAGAGGTGAAGAGGAGTCTAGAGACCTCGAACCTTTCGGATCTCGCCTGCTCGTCAAATAACTCATGAAGATGGAAGATGATGGTATAAGCATCCATATGCTCATGCTGCTTTTGCAGCTCAGGTATCATAGCAGCTAGCATGATGCAACTCGCAAGTTCAGAATCGGTCACATGTTTCTGATAGGCCACTAACTGGTCTGGAGTTGCATCTTCTGGAGGACGGTTGGGAAGTTGATCTTCAAGGACATAAGCAAGCTTCTCTGCCTTGAGGACTATCCTCAGGTTTCGAAGCCAGTCCATGAAGTTTGGCCCAGTCAGTTTATTGGTGTCCAAAATGGAACGCAAATTCAGAGAAGACATGATCGAGTGATTATCCTAGAAATACAAATTGAGCTTATGTGAGAAGAATGATAAAGAATGCATCAACATACATTAATTAAATCCTATTTATTTTTCGAATTGAATAACCCTTTTTATCAACTTGGGAGATCGTAGGAACATCTCCAAATAGGTTGATATCCAACCATAGATAAGAACAACCATGGCTGTGACCATCAAGTTATTCTTAGCTATGAAGGTAGGTAATTATACCGATTACATATCACATATATGTAACTATCACTTTATGCTATCAACTAATTGAATGTTTGCATAAATCATTGGGTTGTTAACTCATTAACAAGTATGCAACAATATACATAGCACCCAACTGCACCTCTCTTTACATCGACCTTGGCTGTGGCACAACAAATCGATGCTCCAAGCTTAAGGCTGACCCATTAATCAAGAAATAGTTTTAATATGGTTGGAGCTCATTCAACCGTTTAGTCAGGCTTGGATGTGTCCAACAACCAAAACTAAGGATTGATCTCTGACTCCAACTATATTAATCATAAGCTAATTCCATGGTTTGAACATGTTGAGGTTCAAGCCGGGCATGGATGTGTCCATCAACCCAAACGAGAAACAAAACTCCAGTTCTAACCATATTAATGGAAGGTGTTGGCCTTAATATTTTGTAAGGGGTTTTGGGTCTGATCCTTTCTTTTCTAAGTACATTCATGACATATAATTATGTCATGTACTAACGATTTCCTTAATAAAGTATGTATGTGACTTAATTTATCAAGTCTCATTAATTGAATTAGGAACCGGATTTCCTAATTCTAATTTCATAGTTTATTCAAGGAATTGTTTTGGGAAACAATTTCCTAAATTGTCATAATCAATTTCGGAAATAATATGTTTACGACTTTGATTTCTCTAAATCAAATCTTATTAAATTAAGAGACAGATTCCCTTAATTCAACCACATATTATTTTCATGAAAATCTTATTTAAGAAAACTCTATAGGAAACCATTTTCCTAATTAATTTTGGAGACAACAATATGTAAGAGCATCACCTCTTAAATCAAATAAGGAAATTATCGTTTGAGAATCACCTCAAAATTTCCAAGATTTGATTACATATTTTATTTTTGGATTTATTAATTACAACAAATTATTTTCTTTGGGTGGTTCCCCGAGGCTCAGATACCCAAAAAAAGGAATTTGTTGTAAATCTAATTTGGTCCGCTCCCCGAGGCGTAACCAAATTAAACATGACAATTTTATTCAAAATAGGAAATTAAAATACAACAACTAACATTAAATTGGACGGCTCCCCGAGGCTCAATCCAAAATAAAAAATTTTGTTAATAATTTAAAACCAATTTGAATTTAATTGTCAATTAATGATCCATAAATTTGTCTAGACTTTCTTGAAAGAATGTGCCCAAAATTGCGAGATTTCATAATAGGTTTTCAGAATAATTGTAAGTTTCTGGTACAAAGAAAACTTACATATTTCCAAAATTGGAAAATTTCCAAAATAGGAAATATCCAAAATTGGAAAGTTTCCAAAAATAGGAAGTTTTCACAATTATCATAAAATTTCAGAAACTAGGATATTTCAAAAGTTTGCGAAATTTCATTAGGATTTCTAAACATTGAAATTCGTAAATCTAAAATTTATCATAATTGGAAAGTTTCCATAATTGGAAAATTTTCCAAAATTGAGATCATAACAAAGTTTTCCGCAAAACAATTATATGATTATGTCGAACACTAACAGGCTCTGATACCATTGTTGGGACCGGGTGCATGTTGACATGAATACGGGTTTGTAATTTTAAAATTTAATTACGTGCAGCGGAAGGTTTAGTATAAATAATTTATCAAATTATTTTAACCACGTATCTAGCATGCAACCTTATGTTATGGAGACATGATCATACATTTAAAATTTTGCAGAAAGTAAACTAATTTACTTAATACCTCGCGTAACTCGAAGAAAGGGACGAGATCCAACCGTAGCGTCCCTTGGAAGCTCCGCCTCTATTCGCGTCCACGCCGAGTTTTCTTCGGGATGACATCCCAAAGCCACGAGTTTAGTGCCGACAAGAACTACTAGATTCTCCAAAGGCACGACAAGAATACCAAGAGAGAGAGATGGAAAGACTAACCACCAAACGAAGAACGAAATCAAGATTCCAGGAGGAAGGAAGGAGTCGTGCCCGATTCTTCTTCTTCTTCGATCTCTTCTTGGTGGTGGAAGCTCACGGCAAAGGGGGAGGGCTCTAGGGCCGGCGACACTAGAAGAGGGAGAGAGAGAGAAGGAGAGGGAGAGAGGCTAGGCAAGAATCCTTGATCTCTTGGATTAATTTCCAAGCCTTGCCTTGGAGCCTTTATATAGTAGCCTCTTAATCGCCAAGTCTCCTTTTAACGGAATAAATTTTCATAAGAAATTTATCTTATAAATTTTTCTATGAATTATTCCATTATGCCAAGTTTTTATTATAACTTAATTTATAATAAAAATAACCATGTCTCCCCTTTTATTATGGAAAGAAATTTCTTTATATAAATTTCTTTATCATGGTAAATCAATCTTTTATTGATTTTATAAAATAAAATAAACCAATCCAAGGGTCATTTTAATTTCCATGAAAAATAAATCTCTTTATATAAATTTCTTTATATAAATTTCTTTATATAAATTTCTTTATCCATAATTTTATAAAACAAACCACGCGCGGTTTATTTTATAATTTGAACCAATCAATTTGGTTCTCCTCTTTTATTGTGGCCGGCCAAACAATGAGGGTGGGGACCCTCTTTGGCCGGCCAAACCCAAGCCGAAACCGTACAAATTAAACTCATTTAATTCGTCCAATAAGTCTTCAAAAGACTTAGCCATTTTATGCTTCCGATGCGTCTCTGAAAAATTCAGATTCGACTTATCTCTCTTGATCGGAAAATCCAATTTTCAACTCGTTTTAAATCCCTCGGATTACTCGTAGTGCGTGTGACTAAATAGGCTTTCGATTTATGTTGGCCGTCTATAATTAACCAATTATAGAACGATCATGAGTGGCACCTAGTAGTACATCATGATCCCCAATTAATCGAAAGATCAACGGTTGACCTCAGAAACTATTCTGAAACCCTTCAGCAGCTTTAATGAATCGTGCCTCATTCCCTTCACCATCTTATACCCACTTGGTTCAGGACATGGTCTATGTGTGTCAGTCCCCACTAGGCTGACTACGTCACACCTAGCCCAAGTAATGTCTTTCTCGTCCAACGGATTCTAATTACTCTCATGTATTTCAGAGATTCATACTCTGAACATGTAATGCTCTGGCCAGAGGCTTCGAGTAACAATCCGACGATAGGCCTTGGGTATACATCTCCTCGCAAGGAGTGGTGAATCCTTTGTAGGCTGTTCAATCATCTTCGGTCACTTCGGCTTATACCCAACCATCCTGGGTCCACACCTCCTTGGAGATGCTTTCTTAAGATGTCAAAGTATTAGTCTCCATGACCAAGATGACATGAACACCGCAAGTCAAAGGAACATCGCACTTAAGCTGCAGTAAGAACTTTCATTGACATATCTATATGCAGATTACCATATGAAGTTTTACAGCTAGTCACTCCAATGAACTAGTTCCCTTAACTAGCATTCATGTTTATCTCCGGACATCCCAATGTCACCAGCCAGTGAGAATCAGCTGATTAGAGAATAACCCATGCTAGTCTCAACAGAATTGATAGTGTCCATATCTATCAATTCATCGACTAGGGACAATTTCAATACTTCACAATTGCACATGTAGAGATAATCATTAGTTGTGAATTCATCACAAATTCTCTTATGCTGTGAATTGTATTGCGGACATTCAGTAAATGAGTTTAAGATCTCAATCAAATACATGAATATGTATACTCAAATAGTGAATATTCATTTATTAAAGTAAATGATTACAATCATAAGGCGATTGCCTTAGGACACTTCTCTCATATTACTAACAAACTCCCACTTGGCCTAATGCCAATCGCTACGGTATCCAATACCACAAGCTCTAACATGACCCTCAAACTTACTTTGAGGCAAGGCCTTAGTTAAAAGATCCGCTAAATTCCTTTCAGTGGGAATTTTCTCAATTTGTATATCATTCCTACTTATAATCTCTCTGATCAGATGATAGCGGCGAAGCACGTGTTTGGATCGCTGATGAGACCTTGGTTCCTTTGCTTGTGCAATAGCTCCATTGTTATCGCAATAAACCGGTATTGCTTCATCAATGGTTGGAACCTCACCAAGTTTTGAGATAAACTTCTTGATCCAGACTGCTTCCGTGGTAGAATCCGCTACGGTGTCTTGTTTGGAACTCTTCCAACTTATTGCGCCTCTATTCAAGATAAATACGTATCCAGACTGAGATTTAGAGTCATCCTTATCTGTCTGGAAACTGGCATCTGTATACCCACGTATCACCATATCATCTTCTCCATATATTAGGAACACACCCTTAGTTCCTTTTAAGTACTTAAGGATTGTCTTGACAGCCGCCCAATGATCCATTCCTGGATCTGACTGGTATCTACTCGTGACGCTCAGAGTATACGATACATCGGGCCTAGTACATAACATAGCATACATGATAGATCCTATCGCGGATGCATAAGGAATCTTATTTATGCAAATCCTCTTGTCTTCTGTGCGCGGACACATAGACTTTGAAAGGTTGATCCCATGCCTGATGCGAAGGTAACCTTTCTTGGATTCCGACATGGTAAACCTTTTTAGCACTCGGTCTATATATGTAGACTGCGAAAGACCAAGCAACCGTTTTGATCTATCTCTATAGATTCTAATCCCAAGGATATAGGTTGCTTCTCCCAGGTCTTTCATGGAGAAAGTTTTGGACAACCAAATTTTAACCGACTGTAAGACTGATATATCGTTCCCTATAAGCAATATGTCATCGACATATAATACTAGGAATACGACTGCACTCCCACTAACCTTCTTGTACACACAAGGTTCATCAGGGTTTTGTGAGAAATTAAACTCTTTGATTGTCTCATCAAAACGGATGTTCCAGCTCCTGGATGCTTGCTTCAGTCCATATATGTATCGTCGAAGCTTGCATATTTTGGTTTTATCAACCGATGTAAAACCTTCAGGTTGTATCATGTATACATCCTCAAGCAGGTTTCTATTAAGGAAAGCTGTTTTCACATCCATTTGTCATATATCATAATCATATTGAGCTACTATGGCTAGGAGCATCCGAATGGATTTAAGCATAGCTACTGGCGAATAGTTTTCGTCATAATCAATTACTTATTTCTGACGATATCCTTTTGCCACTAGTCTAGCCTTAAAGGTAACAACATTACCTTCCATGTCGGTTTTCTTCTTGAAAACCCACTTGCACCCTATGGGCTTAATCCCTTCAGGTGGGTTAACCAAGTCTCATACTTGATTTTCGTACATGGAATCCATTTCCGACTTTATGGCTTCAAGCCATTTGTCCCTTTCTGAACTTTTCAGAATATCTTCATAACTGATAGGTTCGTCATCGCTTATGAGTAACACATCATTCGATTCACTTATGAGAAATCCGTATCTCTCTGGAATATTGCGTGTCCTATCAGACCTATGAAGAGGTAGTGTTATTTTAGGTTCAACTGATAGCTCATCATTATGAGTTATTGGTTGTGGGTCTAGACTAGGTGTCTCTGTAATGTCTATTGGAGTTTCTTGAACTTCATCAAGTTCATTGCCACTCCCACTGTTTTCTTGTAAAAGAAATTCTTTTTCCAGAAATACAACATGCCTTGAAACAAACACCTTTTGTTCCAAGGCATGATAGAATTGGTAACCCTTTGTTTCCTTAGGGTATCCAATAAATAGACATTTATCAGACTTAGCATCCAATTTGTCTGATACAGTCCGCTTCACATAAGCAGGACAACCCCATATCTTAAGGTGAGTTAAGTGAGGTTTCTTACTATTCCACGTCTCATATGGAGTAGTAGAGACTACCTTGGTCGGGACTCTGTTTAGCAAGTAAACAGCTGTCTTAAGTGCATAGCCCCAAAAGGATTTTGGAAGAGTTGCATGATTCATCATAGATCTAACCATGTCCATCAAGGTTCGGTTACGCCTCTCAGATACACCATTATGCTGTGGTGTATATGGCGGAGTCCATTGAGACAATATCCCATTGTCCCTAAGATAATCTTGAAACTCTTGACTTAAGTATTCACCACCCTGATCGGATCTAAGTATCTTAATACTTTTGCCAAGCTGTTTCTCTACATCATTTCTGAACTCTTTGAATTTCTCAAAAGCTTCAGATTTGTGTTTCATCAAGAACACATACCCGAATCGTGAGTGATCATCGATAAAGGTAATGAAGTAGCTATAGCCTCCTTGTGCAAGAGTTGACATTGGTCCACATACATCAGTATGTATTAGACCAAGCAATTATCCCACTGGATTAGCTCTTCCGGAAAAGGGTAATTTGGCCATCTTGCCTTTTAAGCATGATTCGCATGTATCAAATGATCCTGGTTCAAATGATTCCAAAATTCCACATCGGTGTAATTTGGTAATGCGTTTCTTACTTACATGGCCAAGACGACAATGCCACGTATAGGAGTCTATTCGATTATCTATTCGAGCACGTTTGTTGCTAACTTCGATATTAAAAACGTCACCGGATAAATCTAACGTGTAGATACCATTGCACAAAGTTTCGGTCCCATAAAGAACACCATTTAAAGTTATGTAACAACAATTGTTACTAAAAGTTAAATGATAACCCTTTTCATTCAAACATGAAATAGATACAATGTTCTTTATTAACGAAGGAACAAAATAACAATTATCCTGGGTTCACACCTCCTTGGAGATGCTTTCTTAAGATGTCAAAGTATAAGTCTCCATGACCAAGATGACTTGAACACCGCAAGTCAAAGGAATATCGCACTTAAGCTGCAGTAAGAACTTTCATTGACATATCTATATGCAGATTACCATATGAAGTTTTACAGCTAGTCACTCTAATGAACTAGTTCCCTTAACTAGCATTCATGTTTATCTCCGGATATCCCAATGTCACCAGCCAGTGAGAATCAGCTGATTAGAGAATAACCCATGCTAGTCTCAACAGAATTGATAGTGTCCGTATCTATCAATTCATCGACTAGGGACAATTTCAATACTTCCAATTGCACATGTAGAGATAATCTCTAGTTGTGAATTCATCACAAATTCTCTCATGCTGTGAATTGTATTGCGGACATTCAGTAAATGAGTTTAAGATCTCAATCAAATACATGAACATGTATACTCAAATAGTGAATATTCGTTTATTAAAGTAAATGATTACAATCATAAGGCGATTGCCTTAGGACACTTCTCTCATATTACTAACAGTATTCTCTTATCTTTAATCCGAAAACGATTTACGATATTCACCCCCCCTCTATCGTATTCTCTCGATCCAATAAGTGGTATCAGAGCGGGGAAGCTCAAATTTGGAGCAACCACTAATTTGAGAGTTTTTTTATTTCTTTTTAATTTTTTTTCGAAGTTTCATCGTTAATCGAGGTTGGTGCAACACCCCTTGATAAATATTTTTTTTCTTCCTGCACTACTAATCCAAGACCAAGTCTTGGGATATTTTCCTTTTTTTTCTATTTATTTCAGCTAAATGGCAATGCAAGAAGGATTTAGCATAGCCAGACCACCGCTTTTCAGTGGAGAGGACTTCTCCTACTGGAAAAGTCGGATGGAGGTTCACCTGAAAACTCAGGTGGATATGTGGATAATCATCCAATCTGGACTGGAGATTCCAAGGAATGCTGAAGGAGTGCCACAGTCTTACACTGAGTGGGATACCACTCTGAAAAGAAAAATAGAAGCTGATGCCAAAGCAACCCAGACGCTTCAATGCGGCCTGACCAAGGAAGAGTTGAATCGGGTAGGACCATTCAACAGTGCAAAAGAGCTGTGGGGTAAGCTGATCGAGCTGCACGAAGGAACTTCAGATACTCGAATCAGCAAGAGAGATCTCCTCCTGAACAAGCTGTACACGATCAAGATGAATGACAACGAAACAGCAGCCCAGCTCCACGCCAGAATTCAGGAGTTAATGAACGGACTACACACAATAGGTCACAAGGTAGAAAACCGTGACCTGATAAGGTACGCTCTTAACGCTTTCCCGAGAAACACCCTGTGGGCATCTATGGTAGATGCATACAAGGTTTCAAGGGACCTTTCAAAATTAAATTAGATGAACTATTTTCTGAACTTGAATTACATGAGCAGACTAACTGCACACTACCCGAGAAAGGCATTGCCTTTATTGTAGGTAAAATTGGAAAGATGACCAAGAAGAAACTTCAACCTGCACCCGAGTCTGATTCAGACTCAGACTCAGAAGACAGCGAAGGAGATCGATCCAAGCTGGTCCGGCTTGCTCGGAACTACTATAAGGAATTGAAGAATCAATCCAACACAAGAAAAGCCAGTCGGGAGAAGGACGATTCAGTTGAACCAACGAAGAACAAATCAAGTGTGACTTGTTTCGAATGCAACAAAAATGGTCATTTCAAATCGAAATGCCCTAACTTAAAGGAAGCCAAGAAAGCTAGAAGAAAGAAGGCTCTTCAAGCAACGTGGGACGAGTCTTCCTCCGAAGAAGAAGAAGAGACCCCACAGTCGAACCTGCTTGCACTAACCGCCTCAGAAGAAATTGAGACCGAGTTAGAATCAGAGCCGGACGACGGCAAACTCACGATTTTAGAGGATGGCGGAATCACTATAAGTGGTTTTTCTAGAAGTCAATTAAACGAATTAATTACTTATCTTTCTCGAGACTTGGCAAAAGCCAAAATCCGAGTCGAATCCCTCCGACAAGAAGTAAAACTCTTGAAAGAGGGAGTTGACTCTGGATCCTTAATTGAGAATGTTCAAGAAGGAACCTCTACTCAAGTTGAAAAACTTGAGAAAGAGAACTCCTCCTTGAAAACTCAAGTCAAGGACCTCAGAACAGCATTAGAACGGTTCACTTCTGGTTCTAAGGGTCCAAACATGATTCTTGGAAAACAGAAGTCGGTTCTAAATCGATCCGGATTAGGCTATAGAACAAAATCTGGACAAAGATCCTACTATGCTGTACTGAACCAGTCCAGACCTAAAATTCAGGCATGGGTACCCAAACTATGCCTGAACAAATAAACTGGATCAAATCAGTATTGGATCCCCAAGGACAAGATTCACATCTTGCCTAACCATTATCGTGGCTTTAGTCTAGGGGGAGCCAAATTAAAAATAATATTTATAGCTAGATAAATTTCAAATCTTGTTTTCAAAATGCATGATTGTGTGTTTATTTAATTTCTACAATTTACCATGCTTAGATTTAGGAATGGTTAGTTTAAGGATTGAACCAACTTAACTGAAATTTGAACAACATAGTATTGGGTGGCGATGAGATGATAGTACGTTAGGGAAGCCAATTCTAATAAGGTCAAGTATACTCTACTTGGTCTCTTTAGACTTGTGAAACTAGCCGAAGCTACCGATCCAAGACCCAAACTAGTTTGACCAGAATTTTTCAAGAAATAGTTTTGAAAATAAAATTTCATTAAAAGGTTTTGTCAGGGAAAGGGTTGATGATCCAATAAGGCTACGACCAAAGAAGGCCTAGTGCCTCACCAAGACCTAGAAGTCGATTTCTGAAATTCAAATTCAAATTATTCCTTGTCAAATTCGAATCTAACACAAATTTTTAGTTAATTATAGAATCAAACATTTTTTTTGGTAAACTCAAAATCAACTGTTTTTAAAAGTAATTTAACTTTTTCCAAATAAATAATGATTTTTCAAAAATAATACTATCAAAATGTAACGACCCGGAAAATTCTCTTAATATTTCCTTAAAATATTAAGCATGTCTAGATAATTTTCCGAGGAACCTAGAAATATTAATGCGAACTTTGGCCTAGAAAATCCATGTTTTCTCATTTAAATTGGGAAAAAGGGCACTAATGGGCCTTATATGGGCTTTTTAGTACCAAAATTATTTGTGGATTTTAGGTGAAAATTAATATAAATATAAAGGATTCTAATGGGAAATATTAACATAATTATGGGGGAATTTTTAAAGGAGTTTCAGAATTTTAGGGAAATAAAAAGAAAAATAAAATAAAAATAAGGTGCATGGACCAAGGATTGAACCTTGGACCTCTTGTACAACCAGGCATGCTCTAACCAACTCACCTAGCAAGGGAATGTTATAAGGGAATGAAGTGGATATTGGTTAAGGCTTAGAAGAAGATGAAGGGTCATGGAGAGACTCTTCATTTACCTCCTTGATGGGTTATAAAGAGGGGGGTTTGGGAGTTACCTTTTCTTTCCATCACTTTGCATTTTCTTCCTCCTCCTTCCCTCATCCTAGCCGAACACCATAAGGAGGAATTGTCCTTGGAAAAGCATCACAAGAGGGTCTCATCTCTAAGATCTAAAGGCTTCCCAAGGATACAAGGACAAGGGGGTTCAAGGGTCCAAAGATTTTACAATTTCCTTCTCTTTTAAGGTTTAAAAATCAAGATCAACCAAGGTAATACTCCCTCACCTGTGGTATAATAGTTTCTTATGTTTTAGCATGATTTATTGGTTGGTTTTTGGGACTTGATGTTGAAAGAAACAAAACCAAGCACCCTAGAGACCCTATGGGTTTCGACCACTAGGTTTTAGGGTCCATGATGATGCTAAAAATCTTGATAATGTTGTTTAATGTACTCTTAAGATGATTAGTGATTAAATATAATTTTTGAGAATTTTTGGGGTACCCTAGGATACCCTAGGGTTTCGGCCAACAACAAGACCCCATGGGTAGGGTTGGGTCTAAAACCTCAAGTATGTGTTTTATGTATTAACATGATATAAGAGAGATGGAAGGTGTTTATGTGAATGTTTCACATGGCCTAGAGACCCTATAGGTTTCGGCCAAGTACCCTACTAGGGTGGAAAGTTAGGACTTATTTCAAGTAAAGGCCCCAATGGCCCTATGGTAAGGTATGGTTGGTATTTAACAATTGATTTGGGGTTTTTAATGGAATTTTTCCATACCCCCATGGCCTTGATGTTTTGGCCAAGAGTAAGATCAGGGCTAAAGGATTAGGTTTGGCCTTAAGTATGGAATCAAAGGGTTCCTATGGCCTAGTATATGTGTATGAGATGTTGTTTGGGAAGTTATGCGAAGGTTCATGGACCTAGGGTTCCTTGGGGACTTTCGGCCAAGGACATAACCTAGGGCTAGGGTTGGGTTAAACCTACCAAGATGCTTGTGTATAGGTTACTAAGAGGTATGTTTAAGTAAGATGGAAGAATTTTTATGTTAACCAAACCATTAGTTTATATGTCATGAATTATATGATTAGGTCATAAATGTTTAAGACATGTGCCATGTTTTATGAATAATATGTATGTATACCATGTTTTATGAATAATATGTATGTATGCCATGTCTTATGAATGATATGTAGGTATGCCATGTTTATGAATAAATTGTATGTATGCCATGCTTTATGAATGATGTGTACATATGCCATGTTTAAGAATGAAAATGATGAATGAAGTTAAAGTTCATGCCTTCAAGGCATAACGATGATGTTAAGTATGATGAAAGTATGATGAATGAATGAATATGCTATGAATGATTATGAATGAAGAAGCATGTGAAAGCATTTTATTTTATTTTATGGGCTTGTACCGAACCTAAGTAAGGTTCACGGTTCTGGACTACTGATAGATTCCATCTTATTGATCATTTGAGTGCTTAAATCCATGTTTGATCTATGTTTTTATTGCTAAAATTGTGAAATTGCCCTAGGATTTAGAACTTATTCATATTTTGGACTTAAATGCAAAATTACACATATTTGAGTTAATTGGCCACTAAATTCTTGATTTATTTTTTGTAGGCATGAAGGGTTCCTGGACCTAGAGCATATTGGGTCAAACTCGAGTCGGAAGTGACCCGGATCAGATTATCAAGATCACGATTAAATCTGGGCCGTTCGATTCAAAAGCGGCTAGATCGGAGCCATCCGGGATGATCTGAAGCAATCCGAGCTAGGGCTAGGGCTGATCAAGCACCCTGATCAAGATCTGAAGGTTTCATCACAATCAGAGCTAAATCAACCGTTGGATCAAGCTTGGAGGGCTCTAGATCATCCATTCAAAGATTAGCTAGATCTGGACCATCCGTTGCAAATCTGGAGGATCCGAGCTACCACGAGGCAGATCCTGACCCCAGATCTTCATCATCAAAGTTTGGCTCGAATTGGACTAAGATCAGCCGTTGGATTGAAGCAAATCAATCACAGCCGTCCATTGGTTAATACTTAAGAAAATTTTCCTGCGCAGCAAGCTTGTCGCGTCTTCAGAGTCCTTCGCCGCAGCCACCCTCTTCATCGAGTTCTTCACGTTTCCTTGCGTTTTCTTCAATCCGTGGGCGCGACCACTCGTTTCCTTACTGAGTTCGTTTGCTAGATCATTGGGGAGTTCATCAGATTTGTTTCCGGATCGAAATTGCCCAAGAACAGAGTTGTGAGAGGTTTCTACAGCTCTGTCAGTTTGGTACCGTCGGATCAGCTGTGCTTCAACACCTTCCATCCGAGCTATCCAGAGGGGTTCCCTGAGTAGCTTGGACCATCATCCACCCATCCACGCACGCAGACACAGCTGCAATGAAGAAATCGTTTAGAAAAATTCAGAAATGGGCAGTTTGAGCTGTTTGCAATCGCTGATGAGTTTTTCCCCATGATTTGCTGAGCTTGCGGGTCCGAGGCTCTCCTTTGCTTGACAACCAAAGAGTATCCGAGCTTTGGAAGGAATCGAGGAGTAGATTTCCTTAGTTTAATTCCTGTTCTAGTTGTAATCTTCAGTTTTTGCACTGTCCTGTTCAGTTTTTCTGTTCGGTTACTGAATATTTCGAATTTCAAGTTCTTAGCTGCAGTTTAGCTCTAATTTCGCAAGTAGAGTAATATAGGAAGTTGTTTAGTGATTAACTAGATCAAATTTCAGCTCATTTCTTAGTTTATTTGTTGCGTGCCAAGTTATTTGTTGCGTGCCAAGTTTGTTTGCGTATCTGAATTCTCCACTCATTTTCATTAGTTTGTCAAGTAATTGCTAGTTTAAACTTCCTAGTTCCTAGATTAGTTACTAGTACTCAAGTTGTGTTAGCTAGCTCAGCCCTCAAGTTATTGCAAAAACAGAAAAACTAGTAGCTATTCTTGTCATTTTGCATCTCCAATTTAAGCTCTTTTTCATTTCTGAATTCTTCTTAGTTCTTTGGCTTCGATCTTAGTCTAAATTCCTTTACAGAAGCTGGCTTAGTTTTGTCTTAATATCTTTGTTTTCCAATCGAATCCATCAGTTTAAAAAGAAAAGAGAAGTTGAGTTGGAAGCTCATTTATTTCCGAATTTAGTGGTAGTTCTTGGCACATAAAGTTCTCCCTTGTGTGCCAATTGTTTTGGGATCATTGCATCTGCATTTCAACATTATTTTGTCGCATGTATTTGTGTCCGAATCAAATAGATTTCACTTACTTAAATCTGATTTTTTTGGCAGTGGTTGGTTCCCCAAAACTATTTAGCTAGCTTAGTAATTTATTTGTTTGAGTTATACATCTCACAAGTTTTTCATTGAATCAAGTTGTTCATTTTCGAAAATTCCAATCACTGTTTTTACCTTTTTCTCAGCATTCTTTCTGTTTTGTAGCAATTAGAAGTTCGTTTCAAAGGAAGAAAAGTTTGCAAGTGCTTGAGTAGCTTCCGTTAGGTCAAGTACTAAGTGTCATTTATTTGTCTAGCTCCTTTGTTCACTTTCCTTTATTTTCCTTTCATTTTCATTTTCAATTCCAAACCAAAATCCATTTATTTGTTTGAAACCCAAAAACGACACATAAACACAAGTTTGAATCAAGCACGACAACTATCCCCGAGAAAAATACGACCTGTGGCCCCTTTGCTACATTCTTATACATTTTGATTGTAAAAGGGTTTCCAGCTTTCATTCACATTTAAATTTGAGACCCCACTTTCGTGACAAATTAGTTAGTATATTTGGGCTCGTCAAATTTTTGGCGCCGTTGCCGGGGAAACTGTTAGTTGACTTGTTTGATTTTAGCTTGTACACTTATTGCACATCATTCTTGATTTATTTTTGTGCTTATTGTCATATCTTTGGAGTTGATTTTATTTGTTTTATCTTTTTATTCACTTTTACTGCGATTTGTTCTGTTTTTATGACCAGGTCTCTAGGTGCTGAATTGGAAGATTTCGATCCTGAGATTGAGAGGACCTTCAGAGTCAGGAGGAGCCAGGCTATTCTTTCTGAGACTACAGATATCCCTCCACTTCAGACTATCAGCACTCACTCAGGCATTGATATGGCAGACCACCAGAGAACCATGAAGGAGCTTGCAGCACCAGATGCTGCATTTCAGTACTCCAGCATAGCATATCCTGAGCTGGGAGAAAGTTTTGAGTTAAGATCTGGGCTTATTAATTTGTTGCCGAAATTTCAGGGTTATCTGGGGAGGATCCAAACAGACACTTGCACGAATTCCATGTGGTGTGCTCTACTATGAAGCCTCAGGGCATTTCTGAAGAAGACATCAAGCTGAGAGCTTTTCCCTTCACATTGACAGGAGCAGCCAAGGACTGGTTCTATTATTTGCCTACAAGACATGTGTCTAGTTGGATCGCCATGAAGAAGGCATTTTTGGAGAAATATTTCCCAGCTTCCCGCACAGCTATAATCAGAAAAAATATCTGTGGGATTCAGCAGGTGGTGGGAGAAACACTGCATGATTACTGGGAGAGATTTAATAAGATGTGTTCAAGTTGCCCCCAGCATCAAATCAGTGAGCAATTATTGATTCAATATTTTTATGAAGGACTGTTGCAGACGGATAGAGTCCTTATAGATGCTGCATCTGGAGGGGCCTTGGTCAACAAAACACCACAGCAAGCTAGGGAGTTAATTTCTAATATGGCTGAGAATTCCCAACAATTTGGAGGCAGAGCCTTGAGCACCAGAGGAGTGGGTGAAGTTCAGGCAGTTCCCACTGATAACAAAGAGGTTAAGAATGCATTGATGGAGCTCACCTCAGTTTTGAAGAAAATGGATTTGAAAGTGGACAGACTTAGTTCTACTCCTTCAGTACCTCCACCCTCTACTCAAGTTACAAGTGTGTGTGGCATTTGTTCTAGTCAAGAGCACACTTCAGACTCATGCCCCAATCTCCAACAGGACGAGACAGTAGCGGCTTTAGTGAGAGGACAATTCCAAGCAAGAAACAATCCTTATTCCTCTACTTATAACCCTGGATGGAGGAATCATCCTAACCTGAGGTATGGGAATGCGTTCTGCCAACAAGAGCCTCAAACTCAGTCATCACAGCAGACCCAACCAGTTCAGAACACGCAGCAACAATTTCAGCCATCAAACTCAAGTTTTCAGCCTTCATTTCAGCCTACTTCTCAACATTTCAGCAACAATTTCAGCCATTTGATCTTCAATTCCAGCAACCTCATCAACAACAGCAAGGATGGCAATCATTCCCAGCTTTCCCAGCTCAAAACCAACAGAATTTCCAGCAATCACAGCCCATGAATCAGCAATTTCAGCCCTATGGTCAAGGGTTTCAAGGCCAGAATTTTCAGCCCTCGCCACCTTGTTTTCAAGCTCCAAATCAGAGTTTTCAAGGGTACACCTTTCAGCAAAATTTCCCAGCAAATCAGCCCTCTCATCAGCCCCAACAGCAGGGTTTTCAACAGAATCAGCAAGCTCCACAATTTCAGCCAATGAACTCATCTTTTCAAGGTCAATCAAGGAGTTTTGCTAACCAAGGAGGTTATGGGAATTTCAGTGGAGGAAATGCGTCCCAACTGAGGGTTGAGGATATGTTTCAACAGATGATGCAGCAACAACAAGCTCAACAACAACAAATACAACAAGTTCTTCAACAACAACAACATCAACAACAATACAATCAAAACGTTGAAAGGCAATTAGGGCAATTAGCGAGTGGAATTAACCAAAATCAAGCTCAAGGATCGAGCCAACTTCCTTCCCAAACTGTTCCTAATCCAAAAGGGAATGTGAGCGCTATAACTTTGAGAAGTGGGAAGGTTACAACATCACAGAAGAGTCCAAGAGCAGAATTTTCAGGCAGCCGGACAGCAGCTCCAATTCCGGCCCAAAAACACACTGAAATGAGTTCAAATTCAGCTGATTCCGACCCTTGCCCGTTCCCAACTCAATCCTCAAGCAACCCTCCAAATTTGGTGGCAAACGGAGAAGAAATCGATGCCGAGACACATGGGACAGCAGCTGCTACGCAGGGGACAGCGCAGCAGAATTCAGCCTCTACTTCTTTACCTCCTGCCAAGGTTGATGAATTTAGGGTTCCTTTACCCTTTCCACAGCAGAGAACAAATGCCAAAAGACAAGGGGAGAAGGAGAAGGCTAAGGAATTTAATGAACTAGTGGAGCTTTTCAGCAAAGTGGAGATCAATATACCTTTGTTGACCATGATCAAAAGAGTTCCAAAGTATGCTAAGTTTTTGAAGGATCTTTGTGTTAACAAAAGGAAGCTTAAGGAAAATGAATTGGTCAGGCATTGGGAAAAAATGTTCTTCGCTTATCCATGCCCTACCTCAGAAATGTGAAGACCCTGGGATGTTTACTGTTTCTTGTGAGATTGGGAGCACCATATTTCACGATGCTATGTTAGACTTAGGAGCTTCTATAAAATGTGATGCCCAGGTCAGTCTTTCAGATGCTCGGCATAGGCCCTTTACAGCCCACTGGCGTGATGATACAGTTAGCAGACAGGAGCCAGACACGCCCAGCAGGTATGATTGAAGATGTTTTGGTGAAGGTAAAGGAGCTGATATTTCCTGCTGATTTCTATATTTTGGATATGGAGGGAGGATTATTTGGCACACCGTTCTCCATTGATTTTAGGCAGACCGTTTCTGAAGACGGCCAGAACAAAAATCGATGTATATGCCGGCACACTTTCTATGAGATTGGAGATACGGTTATTCAGTTTAGCCTCTTCGATGCTATGAAGCAACCGAGAGAGGATCACTCCATCAGGAGCATGGATCTTATTGAGAAGCTGGAACAGACAGAGATAGAGGCTGAGGGATTTCTAGAGGATTTTTCTAGAGAAGCTATTCATTCAGAGGAGGCTGAGAGAGTATTTACTGCTGAGACTGAGGAATTTTCAGAAGACATTTCAGACACATTTACAGCTGGAGAGTTTATTCTAGGTGTAGGGGATGGCACAGAGCCCCAAGGATCACCTATTTCTGTTGAGATTCAAAGTGTAGGGGATTGCACAGAGCCCCAAGGATCACTTATACCAGTTGAGCACCTACTAGAACTTGAACCTGATACGGACTCTATACCTTGACCAGGAGGGAGTTATGGACACATCTATCATTGTGGAACCTCCAGGTATTTTTCAGCGGCGATCAGGTAAGTATTTTTTTAATTATTTTGGAAACATCAAGACAAATACCAAAAGTTGATTTTATAGGCTGCGATACATTTCTTGTTTTTTTCATGTGTGGGGAATAATTGGGAAAATTTCATGGGAACATCCAAAATAGCTTTCATTGATTATGATAAGTGTCTTGATACTTCTTGGGTAGATATTCATTGTAAAAAATTCTTTGAGATGCCTAAACTGATTTTATTGGATGTGATTCATTTTTGGATAAATTGTATGCAAAAACTGATATTATTTTATTTCCTTCGTACCCTGCACGCTCTAAGAGGGGTAGTACATTGTTTTGCAGGGTCCAGGAGACTTCTGGAGTGGGAGCTTTATCTGAACAGACTGAAACCTCCTGAAATGTGTCCCACAAAGAATAAAGAGGTTGCAGTTAAATCCAAGTGTGGGGGAGCGATGCACAGTGAAGTGGAACAAATGGAAGAAGCTCTTTCGCACACCCTGACTCCTCCACTACCGCGGTGGAGGCTTTTTCTTGACAGACTCCGACCGCCAGAAATAAAAGGGAGTTTGATTTTTGTCGCCTTTTCCTTTATTGCATGTTTTCTCTTAAAATGAGTTCTTGTTAATAAATAAGTGAGTAGAGTAGCATGACATGAATAAAATCATTGTAAATACCAGGTTTTGTGTTTTAGCACTTTTATTGCATGATTAGGAATAAATGTATCCCTTAGGTTTTCTCCATAGCATTTTAGAGTCTTTTGGAAAATAAATCAAATTTGGTTGTCAAAACTTAGGATTTAAGTTGATGGATGAAATCTTGGATGCTTGAGTACGATTTTGCTTTGGATTCTTAATTGAGAATTTGAGATGAATGGTTTTTACCTAGTGAGATTAGCCTTATTTGTGACACACATGTTATTGAACTCTAGAACTTGCTTAGGTTCTTTTAAAACCATATTTCGTTGATTGGATCACATTTATGAAGACTAATCCTATTGTTTCCATTTTTCCATGATCATGTTTGATACATACTCTTCTTGAATTGTCTCTCCTTATTCCTAATTCTAACCCCAATAATTTTTCTATGGATTTGTTTGCTTGGGATGTTTTCTTGATGCTATTTTGCCCGAGACGGACAAAGTTTTAAGTGTGGGNGAAGCCAGCATCTCACAAGCACCTTAGGGCACTTTTTGAATGATAACCTAGAAAGGGTTGAGATGCTTAGGTCTTTGCCTTAACTCAAGATGCTTTAAGTCAGTGCATCTGCAGCAGTTGGGGCACTAAATACAAACTGAACAGCAAATCAAGTTAAGTGTCAAGTTTAGACAATCTAACTTGAACAGCTCACTTAACTTGACTAACCCTAGCCAAAACTACTGTTATAACAGTTAGTAAGTAGCTAAGTGGGTTAGACAGGTCCCTAAAGGATTAACCTGACTTAGGTCTTATTTTGATTCAGTACAGCAAATGCTCTATTTAAGTATTGCAAATTTTGTTTCTTCTTTTTTCTGCATTCTTTTTGATATATGTCAAAGGGGGAGAGTTGGAAAGGAAACAGGAAACACAATTTTTCTTTTCCATAGTCTTTTCAAAAAGTTGAACTGAAAAATTGGGTATAATTTATTTCTAAGCTCTGAACTATTTTTGCTTAAAATGATTTTTACTTAATGTTTCTAAGTTTGAAATTTTTCCCAAAAACTGAAAATTTTCTAAAGTCTGAAATTTTTTCAAAAATGAAAATTTTCTAAAGGTTCCCAAACTAAGAATGTTTTTTTTCCGAAAACTTAGCAAAAACTGTAGAGATTTCCTAACTTATTATCAAAACATGAAATCTTCTAAGTACTTCATTCACACCACCTGTTTTGAAAAACCTAGGGGGAGATTTCTTCTAGGGGGAGGGAATCTAACTTAGGATGTTAAATTCAGCACTTTTTTTTCCTTAACTTTTGAACTAGGTTGCCATATATCAAAAAGGGGGAGATTGTTGGTGCAGTATGCACCCAAGTCAAACCTGTGTTTTGATATTGGCAAAAAGGTTCAAAAGTTAAGGGTTAATGGTTGTCTAACGAGTTTCTTGAGTGTACAGGAAAAGCCCTAGTGAAGGAATGCTAGGCACTGGCGAAGGACTGCCAGACAGGACAAGCCCTAGCAAAGGACTGCTAGGCACTGGCGAAGGACTGCCAGACAGGACAAGCCCTAGCGAAGGAATGCTAGGCACTGGCGAAGGGCTGCCAGAAGAAAAAACCTAGCGAAGGGCTGCTAGGCACCAAGCGAAGGGAAGCTTGGTAACTCAAGACCTGGCGAAGGACTGCTGGGCAAAAGTCCAACTGGAGGATCCGGTTGGCACCAGGTAAAACTCTCCCGAGAGGAGTAGGTGAGGACGCGTTCCCCTCGAGGGAACATTAGGCTTCGGTTCGACCTAGGGCTCCATTTTGGAGATCCAAAGTCAGAACCAAGACAGCTAAGGCTGTTTTAACTAACTTATTATTTGCTGTTTTGGACTAACCCTGGATGCAGGACCGAAGGACTGTGTTTCTGCAGCTCAGAGAGCCTCAAAGGAGTGAGGCCGTAGCTGAGTAGGGCGCCCCGGATGTGTCGGGCGCCCCAGAGTCAACCCAAAGTCAGCAGAGAGGTAAACGCCCCGACAGCAGCGCAATTGGGGGCGCCCCGCGTGTGTCGGACGCCCCGCATGTCGGGCGCCCCGCGTGTCTCGGGCGCCGACTGTGCCACGCCACTGAAGGCTGCTGCAGCTCACTCTCGCGAAGCCCTGAAGATGACGCTTTGACCGGTCAACCGGGCGCCCCGCGCGCGTCGAGCGCCCCGGTCAAAGCTGATCCCGAAGATGAAGAGATCAGCCTTGACCAGAGGGCTCGCTGGATCAAGAGCCACGTGGGGGGCGCCCCGAGCATGTCGGGCGCCCCCTGCCCTATATAAAGAGGGCCTCGACCCTATTCTTGAACAACCAATTCCTTCGACAATTCTACGCTCTTCTGCTTCCACGACACGCTCCAGAAAGCTGCCAACTCAAGCCGACGACGTCCCGCTGCTCCAGAACTTCAATCTTCACCGGACGTCGGTAACAAGAGTTGTATTTAAGTTTACGAGAATATTTTTATTATTATTTGTGTGTAAACTTTTGCGAACTTATAGAATTGCCCGCAGAAAACGGTCAACGACCGTGGGCCTTGGAGTAGGAGTCGACCCAGGCTCCGAACCAAGTAAACCGGCTGTGTTTGCGTTGTTGTGTTCTCTTTTATTTCCGCTGCGCACCCGCTCTTTTTAAATCCGAACGAATTGCGACATTCACCCCCCCCCCCCCTCTCTCGCATTTCTCGATCCAACAGATTCTTCTTCCTTTTTCTCCTCTTCTTGGGCTATTGAGTTTACCTCCTCGGCCTCTTCCACTAATTGATCTTGTGTAGGGTTTTTGTGGATTTCTTCTACCTTTCTCCATAGATCGTGTGCATTTTCGTATGCTCCTACACCATTCAAAACATTAGTAGGCAAGATGTTAAGCAATATATCAATTACCTTTTTATTCGCCCTTGCTTGATCTTGTTGCTCTTAATTCCAATATCTAGGCCTAAGCTTCTTCCCGTGCTTATCCTTTGGAATCTCGAAGGGCTCCTCATGCGCAATTCTACATGCCCACTCCATTCCGAACCAAGTTTCGATCCTTGCCCTCCAAAAGTCGAAGTCTTCATGATCGTAGGGCTGTGGAATGTAAATGTCTTACCCAAATTTGTCTTCCATTTTCTTCTTCCTCTAGCGTGTGCTCCCTCGGCGGTTAGTCCGATCAAGAGCGGTCCTTCGCTCTGATACCAATTGAAGGATCGATTATGTCCGCTAGAGGGGGGGTGAATAGCGATTCTTCGGCTTATTCTTCCTACATTGTTAGTATGCGCAAGCGGAAACAATAATAATAAACACAAACAACAAAGGAAGCACTGCTAACAAACCGATTTACTTGGTATCCACCCCGGACGGGTGACTAATCCAAGAATCCGTCGGTGGATCACTCCCCGGATAACCTCCGGCTAGTCCTCGTCGCTCCTTGTGGGTGGAGAAACCTCGCCACAATCACCTCGACAAGATCTGGACTCAAGAGACTACTAACAAGCCTTACCCAAGCTTGTTTCATCAAGTGAGTTAGTAGGAAACGAGCCCCTTTAAATAGGGCTCGAATCTGAAATAGCCGCTACCAGTCGACTGGTCCTAGGGCAGTCAACTGCCACCACTCAGATTCGACCGTTGACATCCCAACGTTCGAATTCTGGTGATTTACCAGTCGACTGCCAAAATGGCAGTCGACTGGTCCAAGGTCTAGAACCTACTGTGAGTTTTGGCAGTCGACTGGACAACCCCCAGTCGACTTCCCAGCTTACAACAGCACTCCTACTCACTCTCTTGACCCTCCTCCACGCGTGCCTTCAGGTCCACTCCTTTTGCTTACCCCTTGAAGTCCTCTTCCACCGGCTGCCGTCCCTCGGATGCGCATGCAAGTCCTCGACTTGCCTCCATGCCACCCTTCACATGTGCCCTTTGAAGTCCACTTCCCGGCTTTCCCTTGGAATCCTCCTCCCTCGGCTCTTGTCCCTTGCCTCAGCTGACTCTTCACCAGCAGCCTTGACTATTTCCTTCGCGCCCTCTTCATCTTCGGCCTTCGTCCCTCAGATGCATACAAGCCTCCAACTTGTCTCCATGCCATCCTTCACGTACGCCTTGAAGTCCGCGCCCCTTGGCTCATCATCCCTGCTATATCAGGTCCCTCGGGTGAACACAAGCCTCCAGTTTGTCTCCATGCAACCCTTCACCATACCGAAGCCATCTAGCCAAGTCAATATGTGTAAACCTGTACAACCTGCACACTCACATACACATATTAGTACACAAGAGAAAGCCTAACTTAAACCCTTTGCCCAAACATCAAAACACATGATCACTCCGGATCACAGATTGCCTCAACACATAGATAGTCTTAGACAAACCATTGACATAATTGTAGTGTAATTTGATATAGTCTGTCTTGATCATAGAGTTACACTAGTACACTCTGAGTGTATTGAGCGGACCAACTTTGAGGTAATTCAATTTACACTGAATATATAATTGAATCAGACCTCAAGATATTATTTTGTACATGCTTTTAATCCCGATATAATAACGGACACAAGTATTTAGTATTTATTTCTTTGATTTACCAGTGGGTGAGATTTATTTATTAAATCGTTAGACTCGGTAAATTGAGAAATAGTATTATTTGCATAGTGTGCCATTGATTATAGGAGAAAATCGTGTCCTGTTTTAGGATGATGATGTCTCCTTGAGGAGCTCATAAAGTTTATCATGTAAACCCTGCAGGTGGACTTGTTCCGGCATGATAATAAGGTTGAGTGGTACTACTCATGGAGTTAGAAGTTAATTAATTAATTGTTAGATTAATTAATTAATTAACGGACATGCGATATCTTAAACACGGAAAGAATTTTGTACAAATAATATATTGGAGCCCATATTTTATTATGGGGGTTGGTGAGGTAATTCAATAATGATCCTTTAGTTGATTGGATCATTATTAACGGATCTGGTTTTGTGGCTAAAAATTTTTGTAGCTAAAAAATTTTTTGTGGCTAAAAAATTTTTGTGGCTAAAAATATCCGTTAGGTGACCAAGAATCAACTCCTCCTCATGGTCCCTATTGTACCCTATAAATACCTCATGAAGCCTAGACCTAAAATAATAACTTCTTTGGTTTATAAAGTTTCGGTTTAATCTCTTTCTTGGTTTTCTTTCCTTGGTTCTCTCGTGGCCGGCGCCCCTCTCCCCTCACCTTAGGGTTTCGGCGGCAACACAAAGAAGAGGTAGAGAGCTTCCTCTTCTCTTGATTCTTCCTTCTCCTTCTCAAGAGGTGACGCAATCTTGGAGGTGATTCCTCCTTGGTGGTCAGCGGCACGAAGAAGGAGAAGGTGGTGGTGCCCGGCAGCAAAGACGTGAAGAGGGTCTTTCCTCTTGGAGGTTGGCGCAGGTATGAGAGAAGAGAAGAGTGGTCTAGGTGGCATCAACTCTTGGTAGATCGTCGCCCACACGACGTCCTAGAGGAGGGAAGTCATACAATAGAAGATCAAGAGGTACAAGTTTTGTTTTTGTTCAATTCTTGTTCTTGTTCTTGTTCTTTATTTCTTGCCTTGTCAATGTATTTAGTTATTTGTTAATTAACTTGGACCCTGATTGTAAACACAAAAACCGGCGATTTTACGTCGTTGTCTTTTCTGTGGCTAATTGACTAGAAGAGTCAAATTGCTTGAACAAAAAGTTTGTTCAAGCGATCGCTCAAGTCATTAGCACGACAACGAAACGGTCGCTTGGAAGTTTCGTGTGTATCCGGATTAATTTCAATTAATGAAATTTTAATCCGGGGGCACGGCAACGGATAGATTCCATCCGCACCATCCAAGGGCCTAAAACCCAACAATTGGTATCAGAGCGCATGTTTCCGGTTTTGTGTGTTTCGATTCGGTTACTTTCATGCAATTTAATCATATATTTTATGCCGGATAATAGTAGGATATGCGTAGGCTAACTTTTTGTTACAGACATAAGATCCACTATTATGGCCATATGTGTGTATGTGATTGGATGTGATTGTGTGTTTGTAATATTTTTGAATCCTCGGGGTTGACGAGGCTAGAGTAGTATTTAATTTTTGTAATTAAATACGGCATTGTTTAGCTGCTCTTTATTTTTAGTTTACTTTTGATTTAGATTTTTGTATACTCCTTCGTGGTGTATAGGATCAATGGATGTAAATTAAAAATAATTTTTTATCTCGGCTCACAGCTCCTATGATGCTTGTGCATGGATCTAGAAGGAGGAGACGAGATGGTGACACGACGGGAGGCGTATTGGAAGACAAAAGGCCATGATAGTTGGAAATTATATTTTTTCCATATTTATTGCTTTTGTTTTAATATGCATGTTGTGATTGCTAGAAAAAAATTCCTCAATATAAATAACTAAGTGGGAGAGGTTTTTTTTTAATTCCCGTGGCCTCTATTAGAATTTTGATTAGTGATATGAACAAACTTGCGCGTTGTCTCTGAATACCTTCCTCTATATTGGATGAGTTTATTTTGCAGATCACTAGGTCAAAAGGGGTTATAGGAAATTATTTAGGAGCGTGTGATCTTCCCCATCGGAAGGGACATAATCCTAAGTAATTGCCTTGGTACCGGGTAATGGTAAACACTTAGATGCAAATAATAGTATCCTCTCCATCGGAGTCACTGCTATTATTTGTAGGGTCAAAGAGGGACCAACTATTAATTTTATTTATCAAAAGTAAGGTTGACAAGATAATAAAATTAATGGGTAAAACCACCTCTTACAAATGTTGAATTTTGTATATGTCCACACTATCGTGGCATGCAATATTCTCGGTGTTTTGAGGTGTTGGTTGATTTAAAAAAAATTTATTGTTTGAGGAATCAATAAATTTTTGAAATCTAATGTTTTGATCTTTGTGATTCTTAGGGACATTTTCAAAATGACTTTCAACCCACTGGGTTTGATTTTGAAAGAAAACAAACTTACTGACCCTAATTATGTTGATTGGAAACGCAACCTGGATATTTTCTTAATTGCAGAGGAATACAAATTTGTACTTGTTGAGGAATGCCCTCCTCAGCCTACTGATAGTTCTAGTGAAGGGGAGAGAGAGAGTCATAGGAAGTGAGTTAAGTGATAGATTCCATCTTATTGATCATTTGAATGCTTAAATCCATGTTTGATCTATGTTTTTATTGCTAAAATTGTGAAATTGCCCTAGGTTTTAGAACTTATTCATATTTTGGACTTAAATGCAAAATTACACATATTTGAGTTAATTGGCCACTAAATTCTTGATTTATTTTTGTAGGCATGAAAGGTTCCTGGACCTAGAGCATATTGGGTCAAACTCGAGTCGGAAGTGACCCGGATCAGATTATCAAGATCACGATTAAATCTGGGCCGTTCGATTCGAAAGCGGCTAGATCTGAGCCATCCGGGATGATCTGAAGCCATCCGAGCTAGGGCTAGGGTTGATCAAGCACCCTGATCAAGATCTGAAGGTTTCACCACAATCAGAGCTCAATCAACCGTTGGATCAAGCTTGGAGGGCTCTAGAGCGTCCAATCACAGATAGAGTTGATCTGGACCGTCCGTTGCACATCTGGAGGATCCGAGCTACCACGAGGTAGATCCTGACCTCAGATCACCATCATCAAAGTTTGGCTCAAATCAGATGAAAATCAGCCGTTGGATTGAAGCAAACAAATCTGAGCCGTCCACTGGTTATTATTTAAGGAAATTTTCCTGCGCAGCAAGCTTCATCGCGTCTTCGCCGCAACTCTCGAGTTCTTCGTTTTCTTCATCGTTTTCTTCCATCTTTCATCCAATTGAAGGCGCGGTCACTCAATCCACCATCAGATCAAGGGCTAGGTCAGTGAAGGGAAGCTCAGTGAAGTCTCAGATTGGATTTCTACTCAATATTGAAGCTGCGTGAGGTTTCAGCAGATTCACTACTCGAACTCATCAAGCTCAGCTGTGCTCCGTTTCCATTGCATCCGAGCTGACCAGAGGGGTTCCCTGGAAGGTCTCGGACACTCCCAAATCCAAATCGCAAGTCACCACGGCAAAATTGATAAGTTCGGAAGCTGAATTTCAGTTTGAGCATGGATTTGATCTGTTTCAGTAGCAGAGGCGTTTCATCACTGATTTGTTGAGCTTGCGGGTCCGAAGTTCACTCTTGATTGACGACCAAGGAGTTCTCGAGATGAGGAGGGGTTGAGGAGTAGTTTAGATACTTAATTTTCCATTGTTTAGTTGTCATTTACAGTTTTGAGCAAATTCTGTTTTGTTTCTGCAAAAAGTCAGTTTTAGGTTATCTTAGTTTTCGATTCTGCAGTGTTTAGCTTAATTAGGATGCTAATCTTCAATGTCAGTAAGTTAGGAACTTGTTTAGATGACAATTAGATTAAAATTCAGTTAGTTGTAGTTACAATTCTTGCGTGCCAAGCTGTGTTGTTTGCGTGCCAAGTAGAGTCTGTTTTGTTTTCTTCCTTGCGGTTTCTGAACTTGCATCAGATCAGATTTCTTGTTTCTTAGGTGTTAATTCTTGCACTCGAGTTAAGTGTAGGTTTCCTTAGTTAACTTAGAGCTTAGTTCCAACTTCTTGCAATTCATTCCGGGTTTTTATGTAGCTAGAGCTGAATTCTGCACATTGAACCTGAATTAATGCATTTCCAGCTTTTGATTCCTTTTGCCTTGCTAGTTCTGGTTTTAGTTTGAATCCCTTTTCAGAATCTTGCTTGTTTCCTTCCTAAAACCGTTGTTTCACAAATTTCTTGATTTGAATCGATTTTTTTGGCACAAGGAATTATCCTTTTGCGTGCCAACTGATTTGCAATTGTTGACATCTGAATTTAATTTGCTTTTGGCATATGCTTGTGTTCGAATTCAGTAAGTTAGGATTCACTCAATTCTGAATTGGTTGGTAGTGGTATATTTTCAAAACAAAAACTCTGTAGTTTGTTTAGATGAGTTGTTTGCTTAATCTAGTCTATTTCGCATGCATTGATTTGTCTAAGCTTGATTAATTCCGAAAACTTCATCACTGTTTTATTACCTTGTTTAGCATTCCATTTAGTGTTTGAAATCAGATATTAGTGTTAAAAAGAAAAAAAATTTGGTAAGTGCTTCATTAGGTTTCCATTATTTGAGATTTCCCTTTAGTGCTACTTTCTTGCTTAGTTTATTAGTTTAAGATTTTTCCTTCTCCATTGCAATTTCAATTTTGATTGTATTCCAATTCCAATCACTTATTTCGAAACCCAAAACAAAAACGATACATAAACACAAGTTTGAATCAAACTAGACAACTATCCCTGAGAAAAATACGACCTGTGGCCCCTTTGCTACATTCTTACACATTTTGCTTGTAAAAGGGTTTCCAGCATTTTATAAATTTCTAAATTTGAGACCCACTTTTGTGACACATAGTTTGGGCTCATCAAATTTTTGGCGCCGTTGCCGGGGAGTCTGTTAGTTGACTTGTTTGATTTTAGCTTGTACACTTATTGCACATCATTCTTGATTTATTTTTTTTGTGCTTATTGTCATATCTTTGGAGTTGATTTTATCTGTTTACTTGTTTATCTACTTTTACTGCGATTTGTTTGATTTTATGACCAGGTCTCTAGGTGCTGAATTAGAAGATTTCGATCCTGAGATTGAGAGGACCTTCAGAGTCAGGAGGAGCCAGGCACTTCATTCTGAGACTACAGATATCCCTCCTATTCAGATTATCAGCACTCACTCAAGCATTGGTATGGCAGACCACCAGAGAACCATGAAGGAGCTTGCAGCACCTGACGCTGCATTTCAGTACTCCAGCATAGCATATCCAGAGCTGGGAGAAAGTTTTGAGTTAAGATCTGGGCTTATTAATTTGTTGCCAAAATTTCAGGGTTTATCTGGGGAGGATCCAAACAGACACTTGCATGAATTCCATGTGGTGTGCTCTACTATGAAGCCTCAGGGCATTTCTGAAGAAGACATCAAGCTGAGAGCTTTCCCCTTCACATTGACAGGAGCAGCCAAAGACTGGTTCTATTATCTGCCTACAGGACATGTGTCTAGTTGGATCGCCATGAAGAAGGCATTTTTGGAGAAGTATTTCCCAGCTTCCCGCACAGCTATAATCAGAAAGAGTATCTGTGGGATTCAGCAAGTGGTGGGCGAGACACTGTATGATTATTGGGAAAGATTTAAAAGTTGTGTTCAAGTTGCCCCCAGCATCAAATCAGTGAGCAATTATTGATTCAATATTTTTATGAAGGACTGCTGCAGACGGATAGAGTCCTTATAGATGCTGCATCTGGAGGGGCCTTGGTCAACAAAACACCACAGCAAGCTAGGGAGTTAATTTCTAATATGGCTGAGAATTCCCAACAATTTGGAGGCAGAGCCTTGAGCACCAGAGGAGTGGGTGAAGTTCAGGCAGTTCCCACTGATAACAAGGAGGTTCAGAATGCATTGATGGAGCTCACCTCAGCTTTGAAGAAAATAGATTTGAAAGTGGACAGACTTAGTTCTACTCCTTCAGTACCTCCACCCTCTACTCAAATTACAAGTGTGTGTGGCATTTGTTCTAGTCAAGAGCACACTTCAGACTCATGCCCCAATCTCCAACAGGACGAGACGGTAGCTGCATTAGTGAGAGGACAATTTCCAGCAAGAAACAATCCATATTCCTCTACCTATAACCCCGGTTGGAGGAATCATCCTAACCTGAGGTATGGGAATGCGTTCTGCCAACAAGAGCCTCAAACTCAGTCATCACAGCAGCCCCAACCAAACTTACAGCAGACCCAACCAATTCAGAACACGCAGCAACAATTTCAGCCATCAAACTCAAGTTTTCAGCCTTCATTTCAGCCTACTTCTCAACATTTTCAGCAACAATTTCAACCATTTGAACCTCAATTTCAGCAACCTTACCAAGGGCAGCAAGGATGGCACTCATTCCCAGCTTTTCCAGCTCAAAACCAATCGAATTTCCAACCATCACAGCCCATGATGCAGAATTTTCAGCCCTACAACCAAGGGTTTCAAAGCCAAAATTTTCAGCCCTCACCACCTAATTTTCAAGCTCCAAATCAGAGCTTTCAAGGGTACACCTCTCAGCAAAATTTCCCAGCATATCAACCCTCTAATCAGTTCTTTAATCAGCCCCAACAGCATGGTTTTCAACAGAATCAGCAAGCTCCACAATTTCAGCCAACTAACTCATCTTTTCAAGGTCAAGCAAGGAACTATTCTAACCAAGGAGGTTGTGGAAGCTCAAGTGGAGGAAATGCGTCCCAACTGAGGGTTGAGGACATGTTTCAACAGATGATGCAGCAACAACAAGCTCAACAACAACAAATACAACAAGTTCTTCAACAACAACAACATCAACAACAATACAATCAAAACGTTGAGAGGCAATTAGGGCAATTGGCTAGTGGAATTAACCAAAATCAAGCTCAAGGATCAAGCCAACTCCCTTCCCAAACCGTTCCTAATCCCAAAGGGAATGTGAGTGCTATAACTTTGAGAAGTGGGAAGGTTACAACATCACCGAAGAGTCCAAGAGCAGAATTTTCAGGCAGCCGGACAGCAGCTCAAATTCCGGCCCAAAACCACACTGAAATGAGTTCAAATTCGGCTGATTCCAACCCTAGCCCGTTCCCAACTCAATCCTCAAGCAACCCTCCAAATTTGGTGGAAATCAGAGAAGAAAACAGTGCCGAGACACATGGGACAGCAGCTGCTACGCAGGGGACAGCACAGCAGAATTCAGCAGCTCCATTTCCGGCCAAAGTTGATGATTTTAGGGTACCCTTACCCTTTCCACAGCAGAGAACACATGCCAAGAAGCAAGTAGAGGAAGAGAAAGCCAAGGAATTCAATGAGTTAGTGGAGCTATTTAGCAAGGTAGAGATCAATGTACCTTTGTTGACCATGATCAAGCAGATTCCCAAATATGCTAAGTTTTTGAAGGATCTTTGTATTCATAAAAAGAGACTCAAGGAAAATGAATTGGTCAGCTTTGGGAAGAACATCTCAGCACTTATCCACACTATTCCTCAGAAGTGTGAAGATCCGGGGGTATTCACTGTTTCTTGTGAGATAGGGAGCACCATTTTCCACGACGCCATGTTAGATCTAGGAGCTTCAATAAATGTGATGCCCAAGTCAGTTTTTCAGATGCTTGGCATAGGCCCTTTACAGCCCACTGGGGTGGTGATACAGCTAGCAGATAGGAGTCAGACCCACCCAGCAGGTATGATTGAAGATGTCTTGGTGAAAGTAAAGGAGCTTATATTTCCTGCTGATTTTTATATTTTGGATATGGAGGGAGATTACTTGGCACACCGTTCTCCACTGATCTTAGGCAGGCCTTTTCTGAAGACGGCCAGAACAAAGATTGATGTATATGCCGGGACACTTTCTATGGAGATAGGTGATACGGTGGTACAGTTCAGCCTTTTTGATACCATGAAGCATCCAAGAGAGGACCACTCTATCATGAGCATGGACATTCTAGAGGAGCTGGCGCAGACTGAGTTGGAGACTGAGGGATTTCTAGATGATTTTGCTGGAGGAGCTACAGATTCAGAGGAGGCTGATACTGAGGATTTTACAGAAGACATTTCAGACACACTTCCAGCTGGTGACATTTTTCTAGGTGTAGGGGATTGCACAGAGCCCCAAGGATCACCTATTTTTACTGATATTCAGAGTGTAGGGGAATGCATTAAGCCCCAGGGACCACTTATTTCTACTGAAGAGGACCAGAGTGAATTGAAGCCATTACCAGGTCACTTAAAGTATGCATACCTAGGAGAGGAGCAGACTTTTCCTGTTATTATTGCACAGCATTTGGAGTCAGAACAAGAAGAGAAATTATTGCAAGTCCTGAGGCACTACAAGAAGGCAATTGGGTGGACACTATCAGACATACCAGGTATCAGCCCAGCTATCTGCATGCACAGGATCTTTTTAGAGGAAAATGTCAAACCTGTGAGGCAACCACAAAGGAGGCTCAACCCACTTATATTGGATGTTGTAAAGAAAGAGGTGACTAGACTTCTACAGGCAGGGATCATTTACCCTATTTCTGACAGTCAGTGGGTTAGCCCTATTCATGTGGTGCCTAAGAAATCTGGAGTGACCGTGGTGGCAGATGAAAGTAATGAATTAGTACCCACCAGAGTCAAGAATTCCTGGAGAGTCTGCATTGATTACAGGAAACTCAACAAGGTCACAAGGAAAGATCACTTCCCTCTACCATTCATTGATCAGATGCTTGAGAGACTGGCAGGGAAGTCACACTACTGTTTCTTGGACGGATTTTCAGGCTATTTTCAGATTTGCATAGATCCAAAGGACCAGGAGAAGACCACCTTCACCTGCCCCTTTGGTACATTCGCCTACAGACGTATGCCTTTCGGACTCTGCAACGCACCCGGTACTTTTCAGAGATGTATGGTGAGTATATTCGGTGAGTTGCTAGAGGACTGCATGGAGGTATTTATGGATGATTTTTCAGTTTATGGCACGTCTTTTGATTCATGTCTGAATAACTTGTCTAGGGTTCTACATCGTTGCATTGAAACTAACCTTGTTTTGAATTTTGAGAAATGCCACTTTATGGTAGAGCATGGGATAGTACTTGGACACATAGTCTCTCAGAAAGGTATTGAGGTAGATCCTGCTAAAATCAGTGTTATTTCTTCTTTATCTTACCCCGTATGCGTACGGGATATTCGAGCTTTTCTTGGACATGCAGGATTTTACCGCAGATTTATTAGAGACTTTAGCTTGATTGCTCGGCCCTTGACACGACTTCTGCAGAAAGATGTTGAGTTCCATTTTGATGAAAAATGCAAGGAAGCTTTTCATAGGCTCAGGGAGGCTCTTACCTCAGCTCCTATTATTACATCACCTGACTGGTCTTTACCTTTTGAATTAATGTGTGATGCTTCTAATTTTGCAGTGGGAGCTGTATTGGCACAGAGGGTAGATGGAGCACCACATGTCATTTCTTATGCCTCCAAAACCCTAGATGCCGCCCAAGCCAACTACACCACGACTGAAAAGGAGCTTCTTTCCATTGTTTTTGCCTTAGATAGATTCAGATCATATTTATTGTGTTCTCATGTTGTTGTGTTTTCTGATCATGCAGCATTGAAGTACCTCCTGAAGAAACCAGATGCGAAGCCAAGGCTTATTAGATGGATGCTACTACTACAGGAGTTTGACTTGGAGATACGGGACAGGAGTGGCAAGGAGAATTTAGTAGCTGACCATTTGAGCAGATTGGAGGGAGATGGAGATCCCACGGCCATAGATGATGATTTCAGAGATGAGCAGCTTTTACAGATGCATGGTGAGTCACCCTGGTATGCAGACTTAGTGAATTTTCTTGTAGCTCATGTTTTTCCCACACACTTTTCGAAAGCTCAAAAGGATAAATTCAAAAGTGATGCAAAATATTATGTGTGGGATGATCCTTACTTGTGGAAATTTTGTAGTGATCAAATCATTAGGAGATGTGTACCAAATCATGAGTTTCATTCTGTACTCACTTTTTGCCATTCTTCAGCATGTGGTGGGCATTTTGGACCACAAAGGACTGCTAGAAAAATTTTAGAATGTGGATTGTACTGGCCCACCCTGTTTAGAGATTCATATAGATTTTGTACATGTTGTGATAGATGTCAAAGAACAGGAAACATAAGTGCTAGAAATGAAATGCCTCAACAAGCTATTTTATTTTGTGAGATATTTGATGTGTGGGGTATAGATTTTATGGGACCATTTCCTGCTTCTTTTGGATTCTTGTACATTCTTTTAGCTGTTGATTATGTTTCCAAATGGGTGGAGGCCATTCCCACCAGGACTGATGATTCATCTGTGGTTGTTAGTTTTGTCAGGTCAAACATTTTTTGCAGGTTTGGTATTCCAAGAGCTATCATAAGTGACCAAGGATCCCACTTTTGCAATAAGCACATGAAGGCTCTTCTTAATAAGTACGGGGTATTACATAAAGTTTCTACTGCTTATCACCCCCAAACAAATGGACAAGCCGAGGTGTCGAATAGAGAAGTCAAATCCATATTGGAAAAAACTGTGGGACCTCATAGGAAGGATTGGAGTAAAAGGCTTGAAGATGCTTTATGGGCATATCGCACCGCTTACAAGACACCCATTGGAATGTCACCTTATAGACTTGTGTATGGGAAATCATGCCACTTACCTGTAGAGATTGAGCATAAGGCGTACTGGGCAGTTAAAGCTTGCAATTTTGATGCTACTAAGGTGGGAGAAGAAAGGAAGTTGCAACTTCAAGAGCTTGAAGAAATCCGGTTGGAAGCATTTGAGAATTCAAGGATCTACAAGGAGAAGACTAAGAAATTTCATGACAAGCACATTGTGGACAAGGAATTTCAAATTGGTGACAAAGTGCTATTATACAAGTCAAGATTGAAATTGATAAGAGGTAAGTTGAGATCAAGGTGGGAAGGTCCATTCATTATAACTAATATTTTTCCCTATGGAGTTTTTGAAATTAGGGACGAAGCTAATGGATTGGTGTGGAAAGTTAATGGCCACCGGCTCAAGAGGTATCTTGAAGAACTAAAGGAGCTAGAGGTGGAGGATGTGTACATTGAGGACGCTATCTACCCAACTTGAAAGGGGAGTTCACTAAATCTTGCATTCATTTTTTCTTTGTATATACCATTTCCTTTCTTTTTGCAAGAATAATTTCAAGCTTGCGTGAGCAAGAAATTTTCTCAAGTAAATACTTTTAAGTTTCAAATAAATTCTTCATTGCAAATACCATATCTTTTCTCTTAGCACATTTTCATGGCTCTAGAAATAAATTCTTTCTCTTTTTGAAGTAGGTAGTTAACAATAAATGCTTAAAATACATTACATGAATAAAATCATTGTAATTACCATGTATTTCATTTTAGCACTTTTTATTGCATGATTAGAAATAAATGTATCCCTTAGGTTTTCTCCATAGCATTTTAGAGTCTTTTGGAAAATAAATTAAATTCGGTTGTCAAAACTTAGGGTTTGAGTCATGGATGAAATCTTGGACGCTTGAGTACGATTATGCTTTAGATTCTCGATTGAAGAATTGAGATGGATTAATTTTTACCTAGTGAGAATAGCCTTATTTTGTGATACACACATGTCATTGTACTCTAGAACTTGCTTAGGTTCTTTCAAAATCATATTTCAATGGTTGGATCACATCTATAGGGACAAATCATTTTATTCACCTTCCTACGTCAATTTGTTATTCTATTCCATTTACCTTTCCTTATTGCTAATCTAAACCCTAATCTTTCTATGGATTTGTTTGCTTGGGTTGTTTTTCTTGATGCTATTTTGCCCGAGACGGACAAAGAATTAAGTGTGGGGGAGTGATTGGTGATTTAGAAACAATTTTCATCATGATGCAGTTCAACTAAAAAAAAAAAAAAAATTCATGTGCCAAAGATGAGTTTGAGTGATGTTTGGTGTCAAAAATGGATGCCAAGCTTATATGCGCAAAAGGATAGAAGCATCTAGATTCTGCTGAATATAAATTGAAGAGCCAAATTTACATGACCAAGCTCAAATTGGTAGAGGAAGAAGAAATTGTGTGCCAAGGAAAAAAAAAATGGCACGCAACCAGCAAATTGAAGCCAAACTTTGTATCAAGGTTTTAAATGGAATCAAATTCACTGATCTGATAGGAAGTGGATTAGATTTACAGCTGGGACAATCTGAATTGTGGCCGAAACAAGGAATCTGTAGCAGAGGTAAAAATTTTGAAGCAAAAGAAGGTTATTGCCAAAGCAGTTTGTGCAGGAATTGTATCAACTTGAAGCTGAATGGAAGTTCTTTTGGCTGTTAATTCGGAAATGTTGCTCACGGAAAGAAGCTGAGTAGGACTGATGAAAAGCTGAAGAAAGAAATTTGCAGGGGAATCTGAACCAATGGAAAAATCAGTGCCAAAAGTAGAAAGTTGCCATGAAGTTGTTAGCCACCCTGCTAGAGGAAAATTGTAGCTGTCCTTTGCTATAGAAATTGAGAACATTAAGCTAAAGTTTGAATTGAAGAGAAGAATGCAGGAAATCTGAGCAGTTAACAAAGGATTTGTGCCCAAAAACAAAAACAGATTTTTGTGTGCAGAAATGGGAGCTACACAGTAGGAAATTCGAAACTGCATTGCATTGGGTAGTTCAATGAGAAATATTGGTATGCAAGGAAGGGAAAGTAAAAATCTGCCATTTCTTTATGCCAATGTGATGATCAGTCCACTTGAAACACTTAAGGAGGGAGTTGATCAGATTTGAAAGCTGAAAAAAAAGTTGAGGAACGGAAGCTGAAAACAAGCTGAAGACAACCCAATTTGAAGGCTGTAAAAAACTGCATTTGAAGCTTGAAACAAAACAATTCGGAAGATGAATTGCAGTTGGAAAAAAAATGCAATGAAGTTTAAAGAGAGAGTAAAAGCTGGAAAATCTGAAGCATTAAGCCATATTCTGAGCTGAGCAAAAACTGCAAATCTGGAAACGAACTGTACCGAAGCCAAAGAGAAGTTTAAATGCTGTACAAAGGCTGAGTGAAAACTGGAAATTGTTAAAACTGCCAAATTTGAGCCGCAATGCATTGTAATCTGAATTTGGAGAAGCTGAAAATCATTTGACAGCATAAGAATTTCTGAAAATGAAGCAAGATTGGGAATTAAAGATGAGAATGCAAAGCTGAAAAAGAAACAAGTCCAATTGGAATGTTTCTTTGCAAGTAGATTGTATCAACTTGGGGCTGGATTAAATTTTTCAAGGCTGTAAAGTAAGGAATGCAGCACACGAATGAAGTGAAAGGGAAGGAAATGCAAGGATTATGCTGATCAAATACAGTGAAGACAGTTTCGTGAGGCTGTAGAATCTGATGAAATTTGACAGCCTATAAAAGGAGCTGAGAACATCTGACATTTCTGAGCTGAACTGCAGTCCATTTGTAGCTGCCGAGTGCTCCATCTGGGAGCTACTGAGTGATACAAGCAAAGTGTGAATGCAAGATGAATTGAGAAATGGAAATGAAACTGATTGAAGACTGATAAAAAGCTGAGTGAAGACTGAAAATCTGCTGAAACTGCCAAACCTGAGCTGAGATGCATTATAAGCTTATAATCTGAGTTTTGGGAAGCTGCTAAGCAAGATATTAAGTGCAAATTGTATCTGAAGTTGAAGGTGCACATTCAATTTCGGATCTGAGTTTGAAACTATGGATGCTAGAAGCTGTTGAAGAGAAAGAAATGGAAAAGCAATTGAAGCAAGGGCTGAAATGTCATGTGCTGATTTGGATTTTGAGTGGAACTCTCGAGCTTTTTATTATCATTTGAAGCAAATACCACTTGATGCAAGTGCTTGAAGGAAACAGGTTTGATTATGAGTGATGCCATGGGCTGGAATCTGAGAGCAGAAAAAAAAAAAAGAGAAACAAAAGAGATAAAGGGGCATCCAAGGGAGTTTTGGCTTCATGAATTTAATGAGAGGCTACTCATCAGAATTACATCTTGGTTTCACTATCTTTTTGACTCGACTAGAGGAAAAGGAAGCAGAAATGAATTTAGTAGCTGACCACGAAAAAAAAAAAGAAAGAACAAATGAAGGAAGTGTGCCAACTTGTAAAGGAAATGTATCAAGAGTTAGCTACAAGTGTTGTTGAGTGATAATTTTATATTGAGTATCTGTTTCACTTGATATCTCATGTTCTTTGATACAAAGTTGAGCCGAAAAGGAAGGAAAGCAAAGTTGGCACGAATAGACAAAAATTGGCACAAGAGGTCAAGGCAAGGTTTTTCATCCAAATAAAAGGCAATTACTCAAGTTTGACTCCACAACACTTTTGAGATCATTAGAGGACTGTATGGAAAGCAAAGAGCATTGGAAACATCCTCAAGCACTCAAGTCTTCCACTTCACCAATGTTTCCATTTCCTTAGCTTTTATTTCATTCCTTACCATTGTCTATATTTTTCTTTGTTTTTATAGATGTTGATCCTAATCATGATTAATGGTGGAGATTAGATAATAAGCAAGCCTATGGTAGTGCAAGAAGCATGTGTGTTTGAGTGAGCTCCACTTCCATTAGCAACTTAGAATTTAAGGAGAGAGCCACCACTATTTTCCTGGAAAGGCTAGAGATTTAAATTCATCTCAATGACTCATGATAGATGAAAAGGCCAAGTTGTTGATTTAAGGACAAGATAGTAATCCATAGAGCTTAGATTTATGAAAATTGGCAACCTTAGGTAATTTCTTTTCATTTGTTTCTAATTATGCTTAAGAAAATCTAGGGGATACAAATTTACTGTTTTCGCGAGACGCTCAAGGCTAAGTGTGGGGGAGTTGATAGATTCCATCTTATTGATCATTTGAATGCTTAAATCCATGTTTGATCTATGTTTTTATTGCTAAAATTGTGAAATTGCCCTAGGTTTTAGAACTTATTCATATTTTGGACTTAAATGCAAAATTACACATATTTGAGTTAATTGGCCACTAAATTCTTGATTTATTTTTGTAGGCATGAAAGGTTCCTGGACCTAGAGCATATTGGGTCAAACTCGAGTCGGAAGTGACCCGGATCAGATTATCAAGATCACGATTAAATCTGGGCCGTTCGATTCGAAAGCGGCTAGATCTGAGCCATCCGGGATGATCTGAAGCCATCCGAGCTAGGGCTAGGGTTGATCAAGCACCCTGATCAAGATCTGAAGGTTTCACCACAATCAGAGCTCAATCAACCGTTGGATCAAGCTTGGAGGGCTCTAGAGCGTCCAATCACAGATAGAGTTGATCTGGACCGTCCGTTGCATATCTGGAGGATCCGAGCTACCACGAGGTAGATCCTGACCTCAGATCACCATCATCAAAGTTTGGCTCAAATCAGATGAAAATCAGCCGTTGGATTGAAGCAAACAAATCTGAGCCGTCCACTGGTTATTATTTAAGGAAATTTTCCTGCGCAGCAAGCTTCATCGCGTCTTCGCCGCAACTCTCGAGTTCTTCGTTTTCTTCATCGTTTTCTTCCATCTTTCATCCAATTGAAGGCGCGGTCACTCAATCCACCATCAGATCAAGGGCTAGGTCAGTGAAGGGAAGCTCAGTGAAGTCTCAGATTGGATTTCTACTCAATATTGAAGCTGCGTGAGGTTTCAGCAGATTCACTACTCGAACTCATCAAGCTCAGCTGTGCTCCGTTTCCATTGCATCCGAGCTGACCAGAGGGGTTCCCTGGAAGGTCTCGGACACTCCCAAATCCAAATCGCAAGTCACCACGGCAAAATTGATAAGTTCGGAAGCTGAATTTCAGTTTGAGCATGGATTTGATCTGTTTCAGTAGCAGAGGCGTTTCATCACTGATTTGTTGAGCTTGCGGGTCCGAAGTTCACTCTTGATTGACGACCAAGGAGTTCTCGAGATGAGGAGGGGTTGAGGAGTAGTTTAGATACTTAATTTTCCATTGTTTAGTTGTCATTTACAGTTTTGAGCAAATTCTGTTTTGTTTCTGCAAAAAGTCAGTTTTAGGTTATCTTAGTTTTCGATTCTGCAGTGTTTAGCTTAATTAGGATGCTAATCTTCAATGTCAGTAAGTTAGGAACTTGTTTAGATGACAATTAGATTAAAATTCAGTTAGTTGTAGTTACAATTCTTGCGTGCCAAGCTGTGTTGTTTGCGTGCCAAGTAGAATCTGTTTTGTTTTCTTCCTTGCGGTTTCTGAACTTGCATCAGATCAGATTTCTTGTTTCTTAGGTGTTAATTCTTGCACTCGAGTTAAGTGTAGGTTTCCTTAGTTAACTTAGAGCTTAGTTCCAACTTCTTGCAATTCATTCCGGGTTTTTATGTAGCTAGAGCTGAATTCTGCACATTGAACCTGAATTAATGCATTTCCAGCTTTTGATTCCTTTTGCCTTGCTAGTTATGGTTTTAGTTTGAATCCCTTTTCAGAATCTTGCTTGTTTCCTTCCTAAAACCGTTGTTTCACAAATTTCTTGATTTGAATCGATTTTTTTGGCACAAGGAATTATCCTTTTGCGTGCCAACTGATTTGCAATTGTTGACATCTGAATTTAATTTGCTTTTGGCATATGCTTGTGTTCGAATTCAGTAAGTTAGGATTCACTCAATTCTGAATTGGTTGGTAGTGGTATATTTTCAAAACAAAAACTCTGTAGTTTGTTTAGATGAGTTGTTTGCTTAATCTAGTCTATTTCGCATGCATTGATTTGTCTAAGCTTGATTAATTCCGAAAACTTCATCACTGTTTTATTACCTTGTTTAGCATTCCATTTAGTGTTTGAAATCAGAAATTAGTGTTAAAAAGAAAAAAAATTTGGTAAGTGCTTCATTAGGTTTCCATTATTTGAGATTTCCCTTTAGTGCTACTTTCTTGCTTAGTTTATTAGTTTAAGATTTTTCCTTCTCCATTGCAATTTCAATTTTGATTGTATTCCAATTCCAATCACTTATTTCGAAACCCAAAACAAAAACGATACATAAACACAAGTTTGAATCAAACTAGACAACTATCCCTGAGAAAAATACGACCTGTGGCCCCTTTGCTACATTCTTACACATTTTGCTTGTAAAAGGGTTTCCAACATTTTATAAATTTCTAAATTTGAGACCCACTTTCGTGACACATAGTTTGGGCTCGTCATTAAGGCAGATGAGATGACGCAGTGTTACATTTTGGCTTCTATGTCAAATGTACTGCAACATCAGCATCAGGCTTTTCTTACTGCCTATGACATGATGATCAATCTCAAGGATTCCTTCGGACACCAGAATCGGGCTGCTAGGCAGGAGGCTATGAGAAACTTGATGATGACCACCATGATTGAGGGAACACCCGTGAGGGATCATGTTCTCAAGATGATGGCTCATTTGAATGAGATGGAAGTCCTTGGAGCTGAAATCAATGGGGAAACTCAGGTTGATATCATTCTCCAGTCTCTATTTAGGAGTTTTGAGCAGTTTCGCCTGAACTACAACATGAATAAGAGGTTGTATTCGTTGGCGGAACTCCTGGCAGAACTCTAGGTGGCAGAAGGGCTTTTTCGTCAAAGTGCTCAAGCTTTTATTGCTCAAAGGGATTCTACTTCTAAGCCGAAAGGCAAGAAGAAGAAGAAACAAAGTGTAGCAAAGAAGGCGGCTGGACCTCAGGGACCTCAGGCTGGAGTTAAAAAGCCGAAAGGCAAGTGCTTCACGTGCAAGCAGACTGAACATTGGAAGGCGGACTGTCCTCGCCGAAAGGAGAACAAAGGTAAATCTTTTTCTTTGGTCGTCGAAACATGTTTAGCGGTATTATCTACCGATACCTGGTGTGTAGATACGGGAGCCATGATCATGTCTGCAATACTTTGCAGGGGTTCTAGGAAACCAGACGACTAGCTGAGGGAGAGATTACTGTCTACATGGGCAATGCTACGTAGGTGATGGCTATTGTAGTAGGAAATGTTTATTTATCGTTTGATAAGAATAAAATTTTGATTTTAAGAAATTATCTTTATGTACCTACTTTAAGAAATAATTTAATTTTAGTTTCTAAATTATTTTTGGATGGATATTCTATTTCTTTTAATGACAAGGTTGTTATATAAAGAAATAGACAGATTATCTGTTCTGGTACTTTGATTGACAATTTGTATACTCCTAAATCAAAAACTCCCACAATGCAAATAGAAATAAATAACTCATCTTCTAAATCTAGTAAGAGAAAAGAACCTTCGAAGATGAACCAAACATATCTTTGGCATCTAAGACTTGGTCATATTAACCTAAGTAGAATTCAAAGGTTGATAGCTGATGGACCTTTGAGTACATTAGTGGTGGAAGATTTCCCAACTTGCGAATCTTGCTTGGAAGGTAGAATAACCAAGAGACCTTTTAAGGCCAAGGGGTATAGAGCCAAAGATGTGTTAGAGTTGGTTCATTCTGATTTGTGTAGTCCTATGTCTATCCAGGCTAGAGGTGGCTTTGAATATTTCGTCTCTTTTATAGATGATTATTCAAGGTATGGATACATTTACTTGATGCGCCGCAAGTCTGAATGCTTTGACAGGTTCAAAGAATTTAAGGCTGATGTGGAGAAACGTCAAGGTAAAAATATCAAGACACTACGGTCTGATCGTGGTGGTGAGTACCTCTTGGGAGAGTTTAGGAGTTACTTATTAGAGGTTGGGATTCAATCCCAATTGTCCGCACCTGGCACACCCCAGCAGAATGGTGTGGCAGAGCGAAGGAATAAGACTCTTATGGAAATGGTTAGATCGATAATGAGATACTCTAAGTTACGGAATTCGTTCTGGGGATATGCTCTGGAAACGGCAGCGTACATTCTGAACTTGGTACCATCTAAAGCAGTACCCTCTACGCCCACAGAATTGTGGACTGGGCGAAAGCCTAGTCTGAGACATATTCGAATTTGGGGTAGTCAAGCACATGTGTTGAAGGGAGATGCTGATAAGTTGGAATCTCGTACAGATGTGCGCTTGTTCGTAGGCTATCCTAAAGGAACGAAAGGTGGTCTGTTCTATAGTCCTAAAGATTAGAGGGTGATTGTTAGCACGAACGCCAGATTTTTAGAGAAAGACTATGTGATGGACCATAAGCCCATGAGTAAAATTGTTCTAGAAGAATTGGCAGGGGAAGTCCCTACTTCGGTACCAACGGTACAAGAGGACGTACCACAAGTCACTGCACCGCGTGTCACAGAAAATACACAGGTGGCACCTCGTCATAGTGGGAGGGTTATTAGGCAGCCTGAGAGATTCATGTTCTTGGGAGAGTCTATGGACTTGGTCCCTGGCGAGCATGAATCTGATCCCTGGACATATGACGAGGCACTCCAAGATAAAGATACGATATCTTGGCAAAAGACAATGAAGTCTGAGATAGAATCAATGGATTCTAATCAGGTCTGGGAGCTGGTAGAACCACCCAATGGTATAAAAGCCATTGGATGTAAGTGGGTCTACAAAAGAAAGAGAGGAGTAGATGGAAAGGTTGAGACCTTCAAAGCAAGACTTATTGCGAAAGAGTATACTCAGAAAGAGGGTATCGATTATGAGGAGACCTTTTCGCCGGTAGCCATGCTTAAGTCTATCCGGATTCTCTTGTCTATTGCTGCTCATATGGACTATGAGGTTTGGTAGATAGATGTCAAGACAGTTTTCCTTAACGGAAGTCTTGAGGAAAACATCTATATGCAGCAGCCAGAGGGATTCATTGCAAAGGGCAAAGAGCATCTTGTGTGTAAGCTTAATCAGTCCATTTATGGATTAAAGCAAACTTCTAGATCTTGGAACATCCGCTTTGATGAGGTAATTCAGTCATATGGATTCATTCAAAGTCCGGATGAGTCTTGTGTATACAAGAGATGTGACGGAACGTAGTGGTATTTCTTGTACTATACATAGATGACATTTTGCTCATTGGCAACAATGTCAAAGTGTTATCAGACGTAAGGGTATAGTTGTCCAAACAGTTTGATATGAAGGACTTGGGAGAAGCGAGACACATCCTTGGGATCAAGGTTATAAGGGATCGCAAGAAAAGGATGTTGTGCTTGTCTCAAGCTTCATACATTGACACTATCCTAGCTCGTTTTAGCATGCAGAACTCCAAGAAAGGTTTTCTACCTTTTAGGCATGGAGTACCTCTATCTAAAGAGATATGTCCTAAAACATCAAAGGAGATAGAGGAGATGAAGGCGTTTTCTTATGCTTCAACTGTAGGAAGTCTCATGTATGCTATGTTGTGTACGAGGCCGGATATCTACTTTGTTGTGGGCATGGTTAGCAGATATCAGAGTAATCCAGGACAGGAACATTGGACTGCGGTAAAATATATATTAAAGTACCTGAGAAGGACTAGAGATTATATGCTAGTTTACCAAGCAGATCAGCTACTCCCTGTGGGTTACACAGATTCTGACTTCCAATCAGATAGGGATAACAGTAAGTCTACCTCGAGTTATGTGTTTACTTTAAGAGGTGGAGTCATAGTTTGGAGGAGTGTCAAGCAGAAGTGAATGGCGGATTCCACCATGGAAGCTGAGTATGTGGTAGCCTCTGAGGCGGCCAAAGAAGCTGTATGGCTCAGGAACTTCTTGATAGACTAGGATATGATTCCTGGTTTGCCCAGAGCTATCACAATTTATTGTGATAACAGTGGCGCAGTTGCAAACTCGAAGGAACCACGAGCCCATAAGGCGAGTAAACACATAGAGCACAAGTACCACCTGATACGAGAGATCGTAAAGCGAGGAGAAGTTGTTGTCGCCAAGATTGCATCGGAGGATAACCTGGCAAATCATTTCACTAAGGCCCTTCCAGCAAAAGCTTTTGATAGGCATGTGGAGGGAATGAGAATCAGATGTATGACACTTTGATGGCAGCATAGTCTTTTAGTATAAGTGGGAGATCGTTAGGATGTATACTAAGAGCCTAGTCTTTTTGTATGAACATCTATATTTTGGAATAAGAATCACATGATCATAATTGCATTTTATATCTGTATATATGTGTGTGCATGTTGTCTAATACTTTACACTGTAGATAACATGGTGTGTGGTGTCATACAGAAGATCATATTATCAGTCCCTTGTAGAGTATAAGAAGAAGCTCACAACCTAGATGGTCTTGGACAAACCATTGACATGGTTGTAATGTAATTTGATATGGTCTGTCTTGACCATAGAGTTACACTAATACACTCTGAGTATATTGAGTGAACCAACTTTGAGGTGATTCAATTATACTGACTATATAATTGAATCAGACCTCAAGATATTATTTTGTGCATGCTCTTAATCCCGATATAATAACGGACACATGTACTTAGTATTTATTTCTTTGATTTACCAGTGGGCGAGATTTATTCATTAAATCAATAGGCTCGGTAAATTGGGAAATAGTATTATTTGTATGGTATGCCGTTGATTATAGGAGGAAATCGTGTCCTATTTTAGGATGATGATGTCCCCTTGAGGAGCTCATAAAGTTTATCATGTAAACTCTGCAGGTGGACTTGGTCCGGCATGATAATATGGTTGAATGGTACTACTCATGAAGTTAGAAGTTAATTAATTAATTGTTAGATTAATTAATTAATTAACGTGCATGCAATATCTTAAACACGGGGAGGATTTTGTACAAATAATATATTGGAGCCCATATTTTATTATGGGGGTTGGTGAGGTAATTCAATAATGATCCTTTAGTGGATTGGATCATTATTAACGGATCCGGTTTTTTGGCTAAAAATTTTTGTAGCTAAAAAATTTTTTGTGGCTAAAAATTTTTATGGCTAAAAAAATCCGTTAGGTAGCCAAGAACCAACTCCTCCTCATGGTCCCTATTGTAGCCTATAAATATCTCATGAAGCCTAGACCCAAAATAATAACTTCTTTGGTTTATAAAGCTTCGGTTTAATCTCTTCCTTGGATTTCTTTCCTTGGTTCTCTCTTGGTCGGCTCCCCTCTCCCCTCTCCCTAGGGTTTTGGCGGCAACACAAAGAAGAGGAAGAGAGCTTCCTCTTCTCTTGATTCTTCCTTCTCCTTCTCAAGAGGTGACGCAATCTTGGAGGTGATTCCTCCTTGGTGGCCGACGGCACAAAGAAGGAGAAGGTGGTGCTGGCCGGCGGCAAATAAGAGAAGAGGAGAAGAGGGTCTTTCCTCTTGGAGGTTGGCGTATGTAAGAGAGAAGAGAAGAGTGGTTTAGGCGGCTTCAACTCTTGGTAGATCGCCGCCCACACGACGTCCTAGAGGAGGGAGGTCATACAATAGAAGATCAAGAGATACAAGTTTTGTTTTTCTCAATTCTTGTTCTTTATTTCTTGCCTTGTCAATGTAGTCAGTTATTTGTTAATTAACTTGGACCCTGATTGTAAACACAAAAACTGACGATCTTACATCGTTGTCTTTTCCACGGCTAACCGACTAGAAGAGTCGAATTGCTTGAACAACAAGTTTGTTCAAGCGATCACTCAAGTCATTAACACGACAATAAAACGGTCGCTTGGAAGTTTCGTATGTGTCCGGATTAATTTCAATTAATGAAATTTTAATCCGGGGACATGACAATGGATAGATTCCATGTGCTCCATCTAAGGGCCTAAAACCCAACAATTAGTACACAGCAGAATATAAAGCCCAACCTCTCAGGGTTAGTATATCCAAGGCCTATGCTCTCAAGCGTGAGTCCACTAGTAGTCTTCTTTCCAAAACTTTTTTGGAAGCGGAGAAACCCGTCTTACAAAATACAAGTACAAAGAATAATAACATTAAAGAACGACTTGTAAATAAGAAACACAAACAAATATTGCAGTTTATTTGGAAGTCCTGAGCGCAACACACCCCTCCTGGAGCTTACCCGATCAAAGAGCTTCATAGCATGTTTTCTATATGTAGAGATGGAGAGTAGAATGGAAGAAGTAATGTTTGAAGGCTCTACTCAGCACTGCTTATAAAGACCATTTTCGAGCACCTAAAAGGTCTTCCGGGCACCCCTAGCAGTGAGTTAATGTAATCTAAAGTAGTTGAGGCTTATCCTTGAAATAACATATTTTGAGGGCCCAGACCTTCTAGGCGTCGAGTTTTCTAGGGTGTCGGAGATGTTGGGAGCGCCCGGATCTATCCCGTGAGCTTGAAATAGTTCGAGGTACCCAGACCTCCAGATTGCTTGAGATTAAGTTCAGTTCACTCTTGACTTAATCTAGCTACCTCTTGTTTATGTCTTTTAGCTTCCTCAGTCTTGCTTTAAGATCTAGGTTCTTTCAAGATAAGCATACAAATATAAATATGCAACCTAGCTTAATCCTAAGTCTACTTGACCTATTAGACTTACTTTTGTTTGGAGTTCACTCTTCTAAGACTTTACCACTTAAGGATCACTCTCTTAGGATTTTCCTTTGCCAAATATTCGGTCACCCTTGACATGCTTATGCTTACTAGTCACTTGGTAGACTACTCACCCTTGATGGACATCCGGTCATTTGACTTGCTTAGACCAATCATTTGATCTACTTAGATTTTTTCCTTGCATAACATTTGGTTCTCATTAACCTGCTAGGTCTTTTCCTTGCTAGTTATCTGATCACCCTTAACCTAACTAGACTTTTGCCTAACATTTGATTCTTAATAACTTGCTAGGTCTTTCTCTTGCTAGTCATTTGGTCAACCTTGACCTGACTAGACTTCTCTTTGCTAGTCATCTAGTCAACCTTGACCTGACCCAGATATCAAGTATTGTTTGGATAACCCTTGTTCAAATCTGACCAGACATTCGTTGATTGTCAAATATTAAAACCTAGGAGGTTGATTGCAGCAAAACTTGCTTAGGCTCCTCCTTTCTTTAGAAATTTAGATCACTTCCCTAACTCACAAGATCCTATGGCTTGAATAGTAAACCACGTTAAGGGTTGGCCAACTTTACCAATGGGAGCACATTGATACTCAAGTTAGACATTGATGTTATATTTGAGAAATATCCTAAGACAATTACCTTATGATATATATTATTTATTGGATAAATAAAGTTTTGCTATTTGAGTGCACATTCTTTATGTGTATGATTAGATCTTAAATTCATTTACTGAATGTCTATAATACAATTCATTAGCATGAGAGAATTTTATTTGGATTACAAACTAATGAGTATCTCTACATGTGTAATTATTAATGTATTAAAATCTTCCTAGTCGACGAATTGATGAGTTTAAACATCATCAATTCTGTAAGACTAGTATTAGTTATATTCCTTAGTTTAACTAAGTAGCTACTCCTCACTAATTGAGAAATTGGGATGTCGAGAGTTATATGTGGATGCTAGTAATGGTAACTAATTCATTAGAGTAATCTGCCATAAGACTTCATATGGATCTCTACATATATGGATATGTCAATGAAGATCTCATTGCATCTTAAGTGTGAGTTTTCTTTGACTTGAGGTATTCAAGTCATCTTGGCTATGGAGACTTATGCTTTGACATCTTAAATAATCATCTCCTTTGAGCTGTAGACTTGGGATGATTGGGTATTAGTCAAAGTACCCGAAGGTGTTTGGATTCACCACTCTTTGAGGGGAGACCTATACCCTATGGCCACTTATTAGGATTTCCACTCGAAATCTTTAGCCAAAACATCACATGTCAAGAGTATGGGACTCTTGGACACATGTCTGAGTAATTTGAATCGGCAGGACGAGGAAGTATTCCTTGGGCTTGGTGTGACATAGTTAGCCTAGTCAAGACTGACACAAAGACCATGTCCTGAACTAGGTGGCTATAAGATGTGTCAAAGGAATGAGGTACGACTTATTGTAGCTGCTGAAGGGTTCAGAAAAGGATCTAGAATCAATCATTGATTTTCTAGTTAATTAGGGGTCATGATGTACTATTATATGCTACTCATAATCTATTAGTAATTAAATGGTTAATCATGAATGCCCAATATAATCGGGAATCTATTGGGTCACATATACTATGAGTTTATCAAAGAGACTTAATAATGAGTTTAAGAATTGAATTCTCTGATCGAGAGAGACCAAGTTCGGTTGGACTAGATTAAGGGCTAATTGGAAAGATATTTGTTGGAATGAAAGTGCAGATGTGCCATGTCTTTTGAGACAAGATAGACCCTTTTTGTTTTAATTATAAATCAAAATGGTTTGGTTTTAATTAAAAGAGGTTTGATTATTGAACCAAGTGGTTTGTTTTTGAACTAATGTGGTTTGGTATTTGGTATTGAACCAAACTTAAGACTATTGTATGGGATGTGGGTTAATAAATATGGGTATTGGATTTGCTAGTCTAACCTATTATGGGATCTATACATTGATATAAAGTGGAGAGAAAAGATAACAAACAAAAAACCTAATTGGATTAGGGTTTAGGATTTTCCTCCTCTCCCTCTTCTTGTGTCGCCACAGTCGCCAAGCCTGCACCATCGCTACCAATTCTCTCGCTCCCCAAAGCTACAACCAGCATCACCCCTCTGGCCAATGGCTCCCCACTAACTAGAAAGATGCCCAAGCATTGAATCTCCGGCCAACCACCGCAACTAGCAAGCAAAAATCGGCGGACAATTTCTATCTGTCGATGTCGACCCTCTTCTCTGGCTTCCTTTCAGTTCATTTTGGCGAGAAAACATTGTAGCTAGTGTTGGGATCGGTGGCCGACTAGAGGGAGAGTGAATAGCTCATTGCCCCCAAAGCGTCAATTTCTTCCTACGAGTATTAGCGTGCGCAAGCGGAAATATCAACTACAAATTAAAACAATGATAATACCAAACCTTTATGTGGTTCGGAGATGATACTCCTACTCCATGCTGTCCGTAAGGTGGACGATNAGTCGACTGGCCTGGGGGCAGTCGACTGATGAAACTCACAGAAGGCTTCTGGATAGGGACCAGTCGACTGCCCTAGGAGCAGTCGACTGGTAGGTGGCTGGTGAGTTGGCTGAAAATTCGAACGTTGGGGTTGCAACGGTCGATTTTTAGTGGCACCAGTCGACTGCCCTGGGAGCAATCGACTGGTGGTGAGGGTTTCAGCCCGAGTCCTATTTAAAGAGGACTTCGTGGTGGCTGAGACTTTTGACGAATCTTGTCTTAGTTAAAGGCAAGATAGTAGTCTTTATGCTCAGGTCTTCTAAAGGTGTTGTGGTGAGGTTTCTCCACCCACAAGGAGCGACGAGGGCTAGCCGGAGGTTATCCGGGGAGTGATCCACCGACGGATTCTTGGATTAGTCACCCTCCGGGGTGGATACCAAGTAAAATTGGTCTGTTAGCGTTGTTTGTTTTCATTATTATTGCTTCCGCTGTGCAACTAACAGCGTAGGTACAAGAAGAACCGAGAATTCGCTATTCACCCCCTCTAGCGTACGGAATCGATCCAACAAAAAACAAAAGAAAAAGGCAAGAAGGTTCAAAACTTAAAGGCGACATGGGATGATCCTTCGTCATCGGAAGAAGAAGAACACCACGTATCTCATTTTGCTCTAATGGAAATTGAAGATATAACCTCTACATCATCCAAAGATGAAAAGAGCTCAAGTGAAGATGAAGAAGGGAGCTCAAGTGAAAGGGGAGTCAATCTTCGGATTCGGACGTCTCGGTAAGTGAGGTATACAATCTACCCACTACCACTTTAGTAAAAATTATTTCTAGCACCAATCATGATTTCTTTAAGGTTAGAAAGAAAATTAAGTGTTTGAAAAATGAAATTTGCATGCTTAACGAAAAACTAGAATCCATGACACTTAAGAATGATATGAATACTTCCTCCTCTTCTAGTTTAAATGATTCATGTTTAGAAGAAGAAAATAGGGAATTAAGGGAAAAGGTGGACATCCTTAGTAAAGCCCTTAAAAAATTTAGAATTGGCTCTAACACCCTAGACATGATTAAGAGCCAAAGATCAAGTTTCAAGAAAACGAGTTTAGGATATAGTAATTCTAACAATGAAAAGACCTATCATTGCCTACTTAATAGAGGACAATCAAAAACAAAAATCCTAGATAGAAAATGGATTCCCAAGGAATATTTGGTCAACCCAATTAGGAATCATTTCTATTTGGTGCCAAAGTCAATCATCAAGAGTTAGAGGATTTAGGGTGAGTCAACCATATTGTTAAAATTTCAAATTTAGGAAAATTGGTTGACTTGAGACCTTAAGGGGGAGCACTTAGCCTAAATACAATTCATGATCAAATTGCTAAGTAGAGATTACCTTCACTACATCTCATAATGACTTAATTTATGCTTTTATTTATGCATATAAATGATAGGATGATATCATAATTCACATGCGCCTATTACATTTTGATGTTATGAAATGCATTATTTCAATAATAATAGACCAACTATGGGGAAAGTAATATTTAATTAATGGACATCATGCTCATAGATATAGTTGGACATTTTAAATGTTTTAAAAATAATTCTATATTTTATTTGCTATTGCATAGATTTGAAAAACACATAAGTTCAAAACTAGATTTGATACAAAGTTAAAGGTTTTTTCATGTTTTTAAATTTTGGTCAATGAAACCATATTTTTCTCGTTAGAGAATGTCAAAAGAAATATGTGTGCAAAATTTTATAATTTTTGAATTTTTAGAATTTTTAATGCATTTCTAAATTTCAACTCAAAAGGTTGAAATTTGAAATTGATTAGTACTAGGCGACTGGTGCAGAGGACCAGTCAACTGGGAACTCTATGGAATCTTTTCGTTGAGGCCAGTCGACTGTAGCTAACTCAGTCGACTGATACTCTGATTTTCCAATTTCAGATGTGTTTGCAAAAAAAACTATTCATTTTGGTCTTATTTTGATGTCTTCGTTTGAATTGTTTGTTGCAATATTTTTTATGGTGTCAAAGGGAGAGATTGAAGAGTTTAAGTTAGAATTTAACTTATTCCTCATAGTTGTGCAAAAATTAAAAATCATGTGATAAGACATAGGTTAAGGGGGAGGATGCATATTTATGCTTCTTAATATGCTATGCTTCTAATTTTCAATTGCTATCTTTGTGCCTAACTTAAACATATTGCCACACATCAAAAAGGGAAAGATTATTGGTGCAATTGACCCAAATTTGATCGGATAGATCATGAGTTTTGATGTGTGTATCAATATGATTAAGTTAGGTTTTCATATTGATTTGATGTGTGTGTTTGAGGCTTGCAGGACTTGGTGAACCATATATGAGGAACAACGGAGTGAAACATCCGAGGGGCGAGAGCCGAAGGAAGAGGAATTCAAAGGGTGAGCCGAGGAAGTAGACTTCAAAGGCATACCCGAAGAATAGCATAGAGACAAGCCGTGGGCTTGTCCGCGCATTCGAGGGACGAGAGCCGAAGGATGAGAACTTCAAGGGGCAAGCCAAGGAAGTGGACTTCAAGGCATACACAAAGAATGGACTCCGGAGAGGTTAAGAGTAAGTTTGTAAGCTGGCAGTCGACTGGCAAGGGAAGCAGTCGACTGGCAACGCTGAGAGGAAATTCACAGAAAGATCAGTCGACTGGTCCATTCAAAATTTAGTCGTTGGCTGGACACCAATCGATTGGTCTTGGTGTCAGTCGACTGATGTCAGAGCGAAACTGTTTTGTTAAAGCTTTGGGGCATGACAAGGTTACAAATCATGATTGAAAAATCCTCTTCGAAGTGCTCAAAGCTTCCAAAGCTTATTCTCTTTCTCATATTCTAAGTCTCATCTTGTAAAAGAGAAAGAGATCATCTTGTGAGGGTTTCCCACTTTCAAGCTTGATTGAAAAAGAGAAGAGCATAGTGGAGCTTGATTGTGTGGGTGTGGATCTTTGGATTAGTCACCTTAAGGAGGTGGAGACCAAGTAAATCAAGGAAGTTAACATTGCCTTAATTGCTAATTATTTTTTGCTATCTTTCTCTTGTGCTTTGGCTAACATTTTGTAGGCAACATCCAAGAATAGTTATTCACACCCTCTCTAGCTAGATGTAAAAGTTCCAACAGCTAGGACAAAGCCAATGACTCTTCAATTAGGTTTCTTGTCTTTTAGTTTATGCTTTTATTCTTGTTATATTATAATTCGTAGGAACAAAAGATCCATGCTCTTGTTGTTGTATTTTTTGCTTTGAATTCTTATTCGGCTTTTGGAATCCATGCGGCATAAGGTTTTACAATATCTATCAATTGGTATCAGAGCTTTTGTTTTGTTTCACCATTTTTATGGTTATACCGTTTAAGTTTTTCTTTGATTTGTTATTTACATACTAAATTAAGCTTTCCTAGTATAATATAATTTTTTTATCAGCGAAAATTATGTAAGAAAAAATTATGATAGACTTGTTTTCTAAATTTTATGTATTTATGCGAAAAACACGAAAAATAGTTGAAGAACCGTTGTGTTTAATCTAATTTAGGTTAAATCGTGATGGTTCAATAGAATAATTTGGTTGGTTAATCGATTATCAAGCCTAAAATAATAAAAAAAAATAATTAAAATTAATTGGTCAATCAATTAAATATTTAAAAATTAAACATAAAAATAATTAGAATGGATCGATTAATCAATTAAAAAATTTTTAATTGATTAAAAAATTTTCTAATCAATTATCCGTCTTAATATTTACGGCAAAATTGATAATCATTAGAATTTTTTTTTTATCGATCGGGAGCTTTATGAATCGATTCTTTTAATTTCGAATCGATTAAAAATTTATCCATCTATTCTATTAATTTTTAATCGATAAAAAGATTTATATCGATTCAAATAAATCTGATCGATTAAAAATTTTCTTCTCCGTGAGATGTAAAATTCTTCAAAGGTGGGTCCCACTAACCTTTGTTTTTTAAAAATTATTAAAGGGTGGGTCCCACTTATAAATAAAAGGAGATTTTTTTAACCATTTAGATATGTCATAGATTCTTAAAGGGTGGGTCGCCTGGGATGTTGGGCATCTAGATTGGTCATCGCGAGCGTTTTCCGATTTATCCTGATGACTGATGGAAAACTTCTGTGAGACCGAACTGATCATCCCAGATTCAATTTATCTACTATCTGGTTCATCAATTAAAGGGTGGGTCCATTTATAAATAAAAGGAAAATTTTTTAATCATTTAGATATGCCATGAAATGTTTGTCGTTTGATTTGAAATCATATAAGTAGACTTTGGAATCAATAAACTTAATCAATTAAGTTAAATTAATCGATTATTATATAGCATCAATTGATGATAAACTTAATTTTTATACTATTAAGATTGATTAATAACTATTCTATTAAAATTCTTAGTATTTTCTTGGATCTATATATATATAACGTACTATTGATTTGAACTATTATATTGATAAAAAAAAACATCTTAGGTAGATTTAGTATATTTTATGTTGATAGACATATAATTATGCTAAGAATAATCGATCAAAGTAAGATTACTTTTATGCCCGATATATATTCAATGTAGTTTATACTGTTGAATAAATTTTATTTTATTATGATCGTATATAAAATATGTTAACCTAAAGGAAAGCATATTACATGGCTGATTAAAGTTATTATAAGTTATCGACCAATACATAAATTATATAAAATATGATATTATGCGCATAATGAGTCGGCAAAAAAGTAGACATATTATGTGACCGATTAAAGTTTGAGTTATATCTAAAAATACCACTAACAAATTATATTTTAATCCATAAAGTACAATGTAATGTTGCATTTAGTATTTCATAAGGAGCTCATTCATATGCATTTAAATTTTATTTTATTTGTATAATCTTATGTTTTATTACTTACACTTATACATGTTCTTGGTTTTAGTTAAATCGTAAATTTAAATAAATTTCTCTCTTTAATTTCATTGCAATCTGTAACTGCCAATATTAATAACATCCCAACATTAACTAATTTGAATTTTGCTAAATGGAAAGAATATGTTATCGTAGTCTAAGGTTACATGGTCTTAAACTATATATTAAGGAATGATCACTCAGCACCTCTGACTAGTGCTAGCACTATAGAGTCGTCAGGGCTGAATTCAGTTGTGGGAGAAATCTTCTCACATGAGTTTAAGCATCATGAAGCTTACCATACCGGTACCAATAAAGGACTCAATAATAGAGGGAGGAGATACTAGAAGTTTCCTGAACTAACTAGCAACTGATTCACCTCAAATGAAAATGTCGAGATTACCACACTTCTTACGAAGTTAGTAATCATACGGTATCGTGATAGACGAAACACTACACAAAATTAGTCATTCAAGGATAAATTTTGGGAAGATTTTTTTAAAAAATTCATCCCAGAAAATTTAGGGATGAATTTGGCGACAAAAAATTTTCGTTGCAGATTAGTGGTTGCCAAATTCTGCGACAAAAAACTAGATTCGACCCCGAATTTTACGACAAAAATAATTTTTCGTCCCCAAATTCATTGCCCAATTGCAACGAAAACAAAATTTATCCCAAAATTCGTTGCTAAATTGCAACGAAAACAAAATTCGTCCTAAAATTCGTTACCTAAATAACAAATTAAACTTTGCGACTAATCTATTTCGTTGTAGAATCTGGGATGAATAGATGGATTCGTCCCAAAAATCTTGGTCGAATCTACTAATACGTCCCAGAATCTGGGATGAAATAATATATTTGTCCCAAAATCAGGGACAAAAAAATAGATTCATCCCAGAATCTGGGACAAATCTACAAATTCATCCCAATTTCTGGGACGAATTTGTAGATTCGTCCCAATTTCTATGATGAATTTGTAGATTTGTCCCAAATATTTGCGACGAACCAATTTTCATCCCAAAATCTGGGATGAATATAGAATCATCCCAAAAATTTAATTTAGTCAATTTTGTAATAAATCATTTTTCATCCCAGATTCTAAGACGAATCTTTGAATTCGTCCCTGATTCTGGGATGAATCCAAATATTCGTCCCAGATTCTGGGACAAATCTACAAATTCGTCCCAAAATCTGGGAGATTAAAGGGTTACGATAAGTTGGCGATGAATTTTTTTCGTTGCAAAATTCGTCCCAAATTGTTCAGATTTTGGCCAAGACCACTCTTTAAATACAATCAATATCATCAACTTACCTACATTCAATACATATATCATAATCAGATATATAACATCCACATATCAACATATCATAAATTTAACATACACATCCTATTTCAATCAACATATCAAACCATTTGCAAATTAAATCCAAATGAAACCATATAAATATCTAATCCATATACATACAGATATATACCATTTAAATAAAACGATATCTAATCCAAATATCCATATAGATATATAGCATCCAAATGAAACATATCATCAAATCCATATCCATACAAATAGATAACATCCAAATAAATACAAGAACAAATAAACTACAGGATCAGTGATCACATCCAATCCATACAAATCCATAAAGTCATCAAAAAAAACTACAAGAATATCAATATATCAACCTCTTCCATGGCAATATTGCTTCTTCCATTTTCTTCTTTTCATACATGTTCTGAAAGGGAATGATGCGGATAGCGAGCCACCAAAGTGCAGCCCATGAGGATGATGACGGGGAGAAGACGATCGCGCCCTGCGAGATCAACACGAGCGTTAATGAAAACACACCGGAAGGTTTTCCGGTGGAGCCCACTCCGACGCTCAAGTCAGGAATTTAAACTCTCTTAGGAGGACAACGAGGAATTAAGAGACTTTGCCCAAGTTCAGAAAGCTTCCCCCCTCTTTGAATGAAATATATTTTGCACTATTATCTCATGTAATCTGAGTTGATGAATGAATCCTTGACTTTCTGCTTCTTTTCTTATTTGCATTTTCCTTCTGTATTTTATGAGATATATTCTGAATTCTGAATTGAATGAAATGTCTCTGTCTTCTGTGTCTTTCTCTTCAAATCTTATGTTCATATTCTCTGTTTGTATGTACTCCAAGCGTAACATTAGCTAATAAATAGAATACATTTATCTTCTATGTATCATTGCCAATCTGCTCCCCTATTAGATGCCTTTATATCCGCGAGATCCAACATCAGAGGAGAGACGAGTGTTGGATCGAGTAAACACGATAAAGGAGGGGGGGTGAATATCGTGAAAACGTTTCGGATAAGATTGAGAGAAATTACGCAGCGGAAATGAAAACAAACACACAAGAAGAACACAAGTACTTTTACTTGGTTCGGAGTCGCGGTCGGCTCCTACTCCAAGGCCCACGGTCCTTGACCGTTTACCACGGGCAATTCTATAATGGCGCAAAGATTTACAAAGATTGTTACAATAGTAGTGCAATAAAGAAAATTATACTTTTCGTTACCGACGCCCGGTGTGGATCGTACTTCGGAGCAGAGGGTCGTCGTCGGCGCTAGAATCTCGAGATCAAAGGTTTCTGGAGCAGAGCGCTTGAACAAAGAGCGTAGAGGCGTTGGAAAAAGTGATGTCGAAGCCTTAGGGGTCGAGCCCCTTTTATATTGCTCCTGGGGGCGCCTGGGACACTGGGGGCGCCTGACACGTGCCTTCGGATCCGAGAAACCTCATCCACAGCTCGGTCAGCGCTTATCCCTCCAGAATCGGCCTCGGAGCTGACGGGGGCGCCCCGGTTGACTTGGTCTGCTGGCTTCGTGGTTGATTTCGCTTCGATCACTAGTTGGCTTGGACCCAGGGCGCCCGAGACCTTGAGGGCGCCTGTCCCAGTAAGCTTCCGACGCGATTCTTGTTTAGCTGTTCGTTTGGCTTTGACCTTGGGCGCCCGGGACCTCCCGGGCGCCTAGCCCAGGTTCCTACCTCTCTCCTTTGGGGCATTATGAGCTGCAGAAACATATTCCTTTGTTCCCTGTATCCAAGGTTAGTTCTACAACAAACAAGGCAAGAAATGTTAGGTTTTTACAGCCGTAGCTGTCTTGGTTCTGACTTCAGGTCTCCCAAATGGAATCCTAGGTCGAACCGACGCCTACTGTTCCCTCGACGGGGAACGCGTTCTCACCTACTCCTCTCAGGAGAGTTTACCTTTTGCCAACCGGCTCCTCCGGTTGGACTTTTGCCCAGCAGTCCTTCGCCAGGTGCCTAGCAGCCCTTCGCTAGGTCTTCAATGCCTAGCAGCCCTTCGCTAGGTGCCTAGCAGTCCTTCGCCAGGTCTTCAACTCCTAACAGCCCTTCGCTAGGTGCCTAGCAGTCCTTCGCCAGGTCTTCAACGCCTAGCAGTCCTTCACTAGGTGCCTAGCAGTCCTTCGCCAGGTCTTCAACGCCTAGCATTCCTTCGCTAGGTGCCTAGCAGCCCTTCGCCATGTCTTAGGGTTTCGATGCCTAGCATCCCTTCGCTAGATGCCCAGCAGCCCTTCGCCAGGTCTTAGGGTTTCGATGCCTAGCAGCCCTTCGCTAGGTCTTCGGTGCCTAGCAGCCCTTCGCTAGGTCTTCGGTGCCTAGCTGCCCTTCGCCAGGACTTCTTGCCTAGTGTACCTAGGACTTTTCCTGCACACTTAAGTAACATCGTTAGAGCACAAATAGTACTTAACTTTGAATCCTTTGCCAATATCGATATCAAAACAAGGTTCGATATGGTACTTCCTGCACCAACAATCTCCCCCTTTTTGATTTATGACAACACAATTCAAAGTTAAGTAAAAATTATAACAGTTTAAGGAAGACAGTTAAGACCAATCAGTTTGAGCAGAGAGAAAAAAAAACCGGTGTAGTTTTGAATTGGAAAAAAAATTTTATTTTCCCTGCAACCCTGAAGTATTGTGTTATAAAACACTTAACTTTGACCTTTCCTCCCCCTTTGACATATATCAAAAAAAATTTCATGGATGAACAAAATATCTAAGAGGGATTTTTGAGTTTTTCTAAAAGAACTTTAAGTAATGGATTTCACAATTTCCCAAAAACATAGTTGTCAAGAAAAAATTTAAGTAATGGATTTCATAATTTTTTCAAAATGATGTTCAACGTAATGGAAGTTCTGAAAATGCATGAAGCTCCCCCTTAATGTGACAACTCTTCTCCTTATATTTTAGAATATTTTAAAAAAAACTTGCAAAAGCTTGCAACATAATTTTCAAGAAAAACTTAACAGTAGCTTACTTTAGCCAACATTTTGAAAACAAATTGTTGGTGCAGGAAGCACCAGATCGAACCTTGTTTTGATATTGGCAAAGGATTCAAAGTTAAGGGTTATTTGTTGTCTAACAATGCTGCTTGAGAGTACAGGAAACAAAGTCCTAGCGAAGGGCTGCTAGGCACCTGACGATGGGCTGTCAGGAAACCAAGTCCTGGCGAAGGGTTGCTGGGCGAAAACCAAGTCCTGGCGAAGGGCTGCTAGGCGAAAACCAAGTCCTGGCGAAGGGCTGCTAGGCACCTGACGATGGGCTGTCAGGAAACCAAGTCCTGGCGAAGGGTTGCTGGGTGAAAACCAAGTCCTGGCGAAGGGCTGCTAGGCGAAAACCAAGTCCTGGCGAAGGGCTGCTAGGCAAAAACCAAGACCTGGCGAAGGGCTGTCGGGCAAAAGTCCAACTCGAGGATCCGGTTGGCACCAGGTAAATTCTCCCGAAAGGAGTAGGTAAGGATGCGTTCCCCTTGAGGGAACATTAGGCGTCGGTTCGACCTAGGGCTCCATTTTGGAGACCAAAGTCAGAACCAAGACAGCTGAGGCTGTATAAATTAAATTAAATATTTGCTTTATTGTGTTTTGGACTAACCCTGGAAGCAGGACCGAAGGAACGTGTGTCTGCAGCTCAGAATGCCTCAAAGGAAAGAGGCAACTGCTGACCAGGGAGCCCGGAGTATCCCGGGCGCCCCCAAGGTGAACACAAAACACAAAGAAAGCAAATGAACCTCGACAGTACATTCTGAGGGCGCCCCCGCTGTCCCGGGTGCCCCCATGGCAAACCAACTGAAGAGTTAAGCTGCTGCCGCGTCTGCACTGCGCACCCAGGGTGCCCCCAGCGCCCAGGGCGCCCCAGCCACTCTTACGCAGGAGACTTCAGCGCTGCGGATAGGAGTTGGCCGAGTCAACCAGGGTGCCCCCAGCGTCCAGGGCGCCCCCGTCAAGACCTTATCCCGAGGTTCAAGGGATAAGTCGTTGACTGCGTCTTGTGTGGATCTGCTGCCACGTGGGGGGGCACCCCCGTCGACCAGGGTGCCCCCAGGCACTATAAAAAGGGCCCTAGACCCTCCTCTTCAGAACACTGCTTTCATTCAACGCATCCAAACGCTCTGACGACCGCGCTCTACTCCGGAAACTTCCCGACTCAAGAACGAAGCGCCGTCAACCTCCCACTGCACCGAAACTCGATCTACACCGGGAGTTGGTAAAACAAAGTGTATATTTCTATTTACAGTAATTTTGTAATCTCACTTTGTAACCATTTTGCGCACTATAGAATTGCCCAAAGTAAACGGTCAACGACCGTGGGCCTTGGAGTAGGAGTCGACCCAGGCTCCGAACCAAGTAAAACCTTGGTGTTTGCGTTGTTTGATTTTATTCCGCCGCGCACTTACTCTTTCTTTTAAATCCGAACATTTTCCGATATTCACCCCCCCTCTATCGGTCTTTCTCGATCCAACAAGTGGTATCAGAGCGGGGAATTCAAACTTGGTGCAACCACCAGTTTGAAAATTTTTCGGATTTCTTTCATACTCTTTCTCAATTTTTTTTTCGTTAAATATTTTCGTTAAAATTTTCAAGGTTGGTGCAACACCCCTTGAAATTTTTATTTATTTATTTATTCATCCCGCACTACTAATCCAAGACCAAGTCTTGGTACATTTCTATTTTTCTTTTTGTGTGCAAGATTTGTTCTTAATGGCCAATCAAGAATGGAACAGTACCCGTCCACCACTCTTCTCCGGCAAGAACTTCAACTCTTGGAGAAGTCAAATGGAGTCGCTTCTAAAAGCCCACATGGACCTATGGCTAATCATCCAAACAGGATTTTCTTTTCCCGTAGAAGATGGAATGTCGATCGCTTGGGAGAAATTGGACGAACCAACTCTGAGGAAGATCGAGACTGATGCTAAGGCAACAGTAATCTTGCAATGTGGTCTAACCAATGAGCAACTCAAACTAGTAGGTCCATTCAGATGTGCTAGAGAAATCTGGGAAAAACTGATTAACCTTCATCAAGAGATCTCAGATGAAGAAGAAGATCAGGTAAATTATCTTGCCTTTTCGGTCCAAGCACAAACAGCCGAGTCAGAGTCTGAACCAGAATCAAACGACGAACTGACTGAGATGGTAACCAATTTCAAATTCTTTTCTAAATTAGAATCAAATAATCAAGCTGATACTGCAATGGTCGAGGAAGGTATAACTTTTGCAGGGAAAACTCCAAGAGAACCACCAAAGAAGGAGCTTCAACCGGTACCCAAGTCCGACTCAGACACGGAATCAGAAGATGAATTTAGATCCGAGACAGCAACAATTAAGGGGGAGATTCCTAATAAGGAATCAAAAGGTAAAATTATAAATTTGAATTTTAAAAATCATATAATTTGTTACATATGCAGGGAGAGAGGGCACTACCAAACTAAGTGTCCTACTCGTAAGATTCAAACGATACCACCGACGGCAACAAAGAAACGAGCTCCAAAAGCACGAAAGAACAAGAGTCGCATTCAATGCTTCAAGTGTCAGGAGTTTGGGCATTACAAAGAGGAATGCACAGATAAACGTTACAAAGATCCAGGGAAACCAACCAAAATGGGTAACTGTAATTTACATCCAAATCAACTCTTTACCTTGAATACTGATAGTTTAATTAATCTCCCTTGGTCAAATTTAGATATGGATGCATGCTTAGATAACTTAATGAAATCATGTATATTAGCAAAGTCAAAATTCAAAATGTTAAGACAAGAAAATGAGACTTTGAAAATTAAAATTGATATACAAGAAAAACTGATTAATAATTTTGCAAACTTAGAAAATCCAGAAATTTCTCCTCACTATGACATTATCTGAAGTTTTGTTTTGGCTATTCATAGGACTAGATAGCTTAAGGACTTAACCAATTACTTGAAATTTGAAAACATAGTATTTGGAGGAGGTGAGATGATAGTACGTTGGGGAAACCAACTCTAATAAGATCAAGTCTACTTGGTCTCTTTAGACTGGTGAAACCAGTCGAAGCTACTGATCCAAGACCCAAGCTAGTTAGACCAGAAAATGACCTAATTTAATTTGAAAATGAAATTTTATTAAAAGGCTTTGTCAAGGAAAGGGTGGATGATCCCATAAGGCTACGGCCAAAGAAGGCCTAGTGCCTCGCCAAGACCTGGAAGCCAATTTCTGAAATTCAAATTCAAATTATCTTTTGTCAAATTCGAATCTAACTCAAATTTCAAATAATTATAGATTCTAACCTGTTTTCAAAATTTCTATTTTTCAAACTTATTCTGTTTCAAAAATCACTTAATCAGTGTTCAAAATTTCTGCCTTCTAAACTTATTTTTTTATCAAATCTGTTTTCAAAATTAAATAACTTTTTTCAAAATAAATGAAAATTCCTTTTCAAAATTAATTTTTACCTTCAAACCTGTCTCACAAAGAACTTTTAAGGTTAACTGTTTGAAAATCCTAGATTGGGTGAGACAGGAAAATTAAGTTCAATTAAAATTTCTTTTATGTTGTGTTCTAATTCAGAGGATAATTCCAACATAGTCAAACCATGATTAACATGGTCAAACCTAGTCAACACTAAGGTCTTAGATAAAGTCGAACCTTGCTTAATACAGGGGGAGATCTTCTTAATGTTTTTTTTATTTCTCAAAATCCTTATGCTTTAAAACTTATTTTCATGTCAAAATAAGGCTTTCAAAAGTTGATTCAAAAACCTTAATATATTACTATCGCTTTGGAAAAATTATTATCATTTCAAATTTTTTAAACTGTGTTATTCCAAATTGAGTTTTCAAAAATTTATCTCCTTGAAAGTTATCATACACAGAAGATGGTTCAAAAGTGCTTCTTTTGATCTTGACAAACCCTAAAGACACAGAGGAAAGGTCCACTTCATGATCTTCAAGGACTCCTAGGATGTGTCAAATTAAGGGGGAGTCTAAGTCAAAAGAAAAACTTCAGAAAAAGTTTCTTTTTACTTATGTCTTTGTTAAACAGTTCTTTCTAATCTGACTCAAACCTTAAGACTCAAAGGAAGAGTACTTGTGGTCAACAAGCTTCCCAGGACTGAGTCAAGTTTAGGGGGAGGTCAAAATTAAAGGAATTACTTAATAACATGCTTTATTTCAAACTCTTGTAAAAATCTAAGTTTTTCAAAATACTATTTGTTAGAATTTGTGTGACTTATGAAATTGTTTTCGAAATAACATTTACTTAGGTTGGAAAATTTCCAGGACACTTAGGAAATGTCCTTGTAGTCAACAAGGTTTCCTAGGATGGTGTCAGACAGGAAAATGAACCAAGTTAAGTAAAACATTGAACCTTCAAAAGTTCACACACTTTTTTAGCATATATTTTTAAGTACTATCATTTTTTTAAAAAAAATTTACTTGAGTTTGAAAATTTCCAGGACACTTAGGGAAATGTCCTTGTAGTTAACAAGGTTTCCTAAGATTGTGTCAGACTGGAAAAGAAACCTAGTCAAGTGAAATATTTTGTTTTCAAAAAAAAAAATACTTGACAAGTGTCAAGTGTCAAGTACTTACTTAACTCTTTCAAAAACATATTAAGCACTTAATTCTTTTTCAAAAACATATTCTCCCAAATCAAGTTAAATACTTAACTTTATCATTTTAAGTATTGAATAATATTTCTAAGTACATAACAATTCTTTTCAAAAATCATTCTTTTCAAAAATCATTTCTAAGTACTGAAGTATTTAACGGGTATTTTTTACTTAATCAAGTACTTGACACTTAATTTTCAAATTCTTCTAAAAAGTACTTGCTCCAAAGTTTAAAAAACTTGTTAAGCCTGAAAAATCCTTTTCTTGAAAATTTTCTAAGCGTGAAAAATTTCTTGAAAAATTTTTTTAAAATTTTTTTTGGAAACTTGGAAATTTTGCCTAAGTAAATTTTTTTCCTTATAAAGTTGTAAATTTTTTTTTAAGCCTGAAATTTTTTCATAATGGTAAATTATCTAAGTGTAAAAAGTTTTGAAAATACTTTTACTCGATTCTTGAAAAATACTTTGTCAAAAACATAAAGCACTTAGAAAAACTCATAAATCCCTGTTAGATACCTTGATCACCCATGCTTGTTTTTGATATATGTCAAAGGGGGAGGAAAGGTCAAAGTTAAGAGTTAAGTTAATTATTCAGGGGGAGAATGAGCATGAGAAATTTTTTTCTCTCTCTCTTTTCACTGTTCAAATTACATGTGGGTTTAGACTGTTACGAATTGATATGTTTTATTAGTCTTAACCTTTATGCTTAAACTGCTATCTTTTTCCTTAACTTTGAATTGTGTTACCATAATCAAAAAGGGGGAGATTGTTGGTGCAGGAAGCACCAGATCGAACCTTGTTTTGATATTGGCAAAGGATTCAAAGTTAAGGGTTATTTGTTGTCTAACAATGCTGCTTGAGAGTGCAGGAAACAAAGTCCTAGCGAAGGGCTGCTAGGCACTTGATGATGGGCTGTCAGGAAACCAAGTCCTGGCGAAGGGTTGCTGGGCGAAAACCAAGTCCTGGCGAAGGGCTGCTAGGCGAAAACCAAGTCCTGGCGAAGGGCTGCTAGGCACCTGACGATGGGCTGTCAGGAAACCAAGTCCTAGCGAAGGGTTGCTGGGCGAAAACCAAGTCCTGGCGAAGGGCTGCTAGGTGAAAACCAAGTCCTGGCGAAGGGCTGCTAGGCAAAAACCAAGACCTGGCGAAGGGCTGCCGGGCAAAAGTCCAACTGGAGGATCCGGTTGGCACCAGGTAAATTCTCCCGAGAGGAGTAGGTAAGGACGCGTTCCCCTTGAGGGAACATTAGGCGTCGGTTCGACCTAGGGCTCCATTTTGGAGACCAAAGTCAGAACCAAGACAGCTGAGGCTGTATAAATTAAATTAAATATTTGCTTTATTGTGTTTTGGACTAACCCTGGAAGCAGGACCGAAGGAACGTGTGTCTGCAGCTCAGAATGCCTCAAAGGAAAGAGGCAACTGCTGACCAGGGAGCCCGGAGTGTCCCGGGCGCCCCCAAGGTGAACACAAAACACAAAGAAAGCAAATGAACCTCGACAGTACATTCTGAGGGCGCCCCCGCTATCCCGGGCGCCCCCATGGCAAACCAACTGAAGAGTTAAGCTGCTGCCGCGTCTGCACTGCGCACCCAGGGCGCCCCCGCTGTCCCGGGCGCCCCCAGCCACTCTTACGCAGGAGACTTCAGCGCTGCGGATAAGAGTTGGCCGAGTCAACCAGGGTGCCCCCAGCGTCCAGGGCGCCCCCGTCAAGACCTTATCCCGAGGTTCAAGGGATAAGTCGTTGACTGCGCCTTGTGTGGATCTGCTGCCACGTGGGGGGGTACCCCCGTCGACCAGGGCGCCCCCAGGCACTATAAAAAGGGCCCTAGACCCTCCTCTTCAAAACACTGCTTTCATTCAACGCATCCAAACGCTCTGACGACCGCGCTCTGCTCCGGAAACTTCCCGACTCAAGAACGAAGCGCCGTCAACCTCCCACTGCACCGAAACTCGATCTACACCGGGAGTTGGTAAAACAAAGTGTATATTTCTATTTACAGTAATTTTGTAATCTCACTTTGTAACCGTTTTGCGCACTATAGAATTGCCCAAAGTAAACGGTCAACGACCGTGGGCCTTGGAGTAGGAGTCGACCCAGGCTCCGAACCAAGTAAAACCTTGGTGTTTGCGTTGTTTGATTTTATTCCGCCGCGCACTTACTCTTTCTTTTAAATCCGAACATTTTCCGATATTCACCCCCCCTCTATCGGTCTTTCTCGATCCAACACAAATTTCCTTTAAAAAGTTTCAACTTTTGCACACGTAGAAAAATTTCCTTGGAACATATTTTGTGCATTTAAAACTATTTAAAAAAAATCTTTAAATGGGCAATTTTTTGCCAAAACAAAGATTTGTTTACTAAGAAAATTTTACTTAGAAACATTTGCCAAAATTTTCCAAAGGTTTTGCTCAGACAAATTTTATTTACTAAGGAAAATTTTACTTAGGAATAAAATTATTTTCAAAATAAATGCACTTAGAGAATTTTGAAGTTCTTTAGAAATTTTGAAAGTACTTTGAAAAATGCTTAGACCAATTTTAAAGCACTTAGAAATACTTAGCTTTTTGTGAAAACGAGAAAAAAAAAATTCTCTCTATTTTCTATTTCTCTCCCCCTTGGCCATATATCAATAAGGAGCTTTTGAAAGAAGATTTCAGAAAAAATACGTGTATCAGAGCTTATGAGTTTTGGAAATAAAAATACTTAGTATAATTCTGAAAGTATAGCAAGCAGCTTAAATTGTACCAAAGAAAAACTCCACTTTAAAAAGTATTATGAATTTAAAAAAATATTTTGTATTTATAGGCAAGTCTTTAGAAAATTCACGCACTTAGAACATTGTTGCCTTAGAAAAACTTTCATTTAGAAAAGATTTTTTTGAAAAATTGCTCTCATAAAAATATTTTTATTTAACAAATAGTACATTTAGAAGAATACTAAAAAAATGTTATGCAAAAGAAAATTTGAAACACATTTTCACTTTGAAAAAGATTGAAAAAATTGTTCTTTGAAACATGTTTAGTATTGCACTTAAAAAAAATATTCGTACTTTGTAAACATTAGTGCTTTGAAAAAGTATTTGTACTTTTGAACAATGTTATTTGAAAAACATAATACTCTACTTGTCTTGGTTTCTTTTCCAGTTTGACACAATCCTAGGAAACCTTGTTAACTACAAGGACTTTTTCTTAAGTGTCCTGGAAATTTTCCAAACTCAAGTAAATATAATTTCAAAGAGTATTTCAAAACAATTTTGTAAGCCACAAAAGTTTTGAAAAATAGTATTTTGAAAGATAAATTACTTATACTTTCAACAGGATTTTGAAAATATAATGCATGAAAACATATAATTTTGAAATGTTTAATATCTCTTTTAATATGACCTCCTCCTAAACTTGACCCAGTCCTAGGAAGCTTGTTGACCACAAGTCCTCTTCCTCTGAGTCCTTAGGATTTGGTTCAGATCAAAAGACTTATCTAATAAAAGTAATTGTCAGAATTTTTTTTTTGAAAAATAATATTCAGATAGTTTTCTTTTTGAATTAGACTCCCCCTAAGTTTGACACATCCTAGGAGTCCTTGTTGATCATGAAGAAGATCTCCTCTGTGTCTTTAGGGTTTATCAATATTAAAAGAACACTTTTGAACAACCTTTTGAGTATGATAATTTTCACGGAGATAAATTTTTGAAAACTCAATTTTGGAATAATAACACAGTTTTCAAAAAAAATATTTTGAAATGATAATAATTCTTCAAAGAGATAGTAATATACCAAGGTTTTTGAACCAATTTTTGAAAACCTTATTTTGAAATGTTAATAAGTTTTAGAGCATAAGGTTTGTGAACCAATTTTCGAAAACCTTATTTTGAAATGTTAATAAGTTTTAGAGCATAAGGTTTTTAAAAAATCTGAATTTTTTGAAAAAAAAACTCTCCCTGTATTTGACACTGTCTGACTTTATCTAGGTACCTTAAGGAACTTCAGTGTTGACCAGGTTTGACTATGTTGACCATGTTTGACCAATCAATGACTAAATCAAAACAAGCCTTAGGCTCTATTTATTGTGATATTTGACATGAAATTTAAAAAAAATGTTAGAAATGAAAAAGTAGGGTACAGTACAATAAATTGACAAAACAAAATAGAGATAAGTTTGAATAACTTTTGCAAACCTTTTTATTTAAAAGGATAGTGAATTATGCTTTTAGGTCATAGATATCTCACCCAGTTCTACGTGATCAAACATGTTAACCTTATGGGTTTTGTGAGATAAATATTTTAATTTTGAGAAAAATGGTTAATTTTATTGATTTTGAAAAATGTGTTGAATCTAAGATTTAATTGAAGTTTGTGTTAGATTCAAATCTAACAATAGTAATGTGAATTTGATTTTTAGTAATTGGATTCCAGGTCTTGGCGAGACACTAGGCCTTCTTTGGCCGTAGCCTTATTGGATCATCAATCCTTTCCTTGACAAAGCCTTTTATAGAAAATTCATCTTCAAGTTACTTCTTGAAAGATTTTGGTCTAACTAGTTTGGGTCTTGGATTGGTAGCTTCGGCTAGTTCCACCATGAAGGTTTCCCTAACGTACTATCATCTCACCTCCACCCAATACTATGTTGTTCAAATTTTAATTAAATCATTTTAGTCCTTAAACTAACCAATCCTAATTCTAAAAAAAACATAAGCGAGAAAAGTAATCATCCAAGTCACGTCATAATCGTAATAATATTCTGGATTTTCAAAATCAGCAATATTATGAATTAAATTTTCAGATGAATTAAAGTTACCCATCTTTCTTTTGCTTGACTATTTTTTCGGCATTTTGTAGTGGTCGTGAGCCATTCGGGCCTGCTTCCGATGATCCCCTTCTTCGTCGTTAGATTCTGAGTCTGAGTCGGACTCAGGTACTGGTTGAGGCCTCTTTTGCAGTTTTCTTGGAGTTTTCCCTGCAATAGAATTTACACCTTCCTCGACCATTATAATATCTGTTTGATTATTTAATTCTAATTTTGAAAATAATTTAAAATCGATTACCGTCTCAGTCAATTCGTCTTCTAAATCTGGCTTGGATTCGGGTTCAAACTCTGACTCGGCTGTTTGTGCTTGGACCGAGAGTGCAAGATATCTTAGGTGATCTTCTTCTTCTTCGTCTGATTCCTCTGACGATTCGGACAACACACCTTCTGAGTCCTCGATGTTGTAAGTCTCTTCGTGTAGGTTAATCAGTTTTTCCCACATCTCTTTAGCGCATTCGAATGGTCCAATCTGCTTGAATACTTCTTTTGTTATGCCGCATTGTAGGATTGTAGTCGCCCTTGTATCGGTCTCGATTTGTTTGAGGGTTTGTTCATCCAGTTTGTCCCACTTGATTGATAACTCATCTTCTACGGGAAAAGAGAATCTCGTTTGGATGATCAGCCATAAGTCCATGTTGGCCTTCAGAAGGGACTCCATTTGACTTCTCCAAAGATTGAAGTTCTCGCCGGAGAATAGCGGTGGACGGGCACTGTTCCACTCTTGGTTGGTCATTTAGTTTAAACCTTGCACACAAGAGAAATAACAAAAATGTACCAAGACTTGGTCTTGGATTAGTAGTGCGGGAGAGAGAAAAAATAGCCCAAAATAAATATTGCACGAATTTTGAGGCGGAATAATAATAAAATAATAAAAATAATTTATGACAAATTTTTGAAAATGTTGATTTTATCAATTCTGACTAATGATGAAAAAGTAAGAATTCAATATTTGAAAAAAAATTTGCTCGAATTAAGGTAGCATGAATTTCGAGGAAAATATTAAAATAATAAAAAAAAGGTTATGACAAATTTTTAAAAGTTGATCGTTTTATCAATTCTAACTTATGGTGAAAGAATGAGAATTCAAAATCAAAAATGGCATTTGAGCCACCCGCTCTGATATTATTTATTTGAAATAAAGAGCGAAAAAATCCGAAAAAAATCTCAAACTGGTGGTTGCACCAAGTTTGAGCCACCCGCTCTGATACCACTTGTTGGATCGAGTAAACACGATAGAGGGGGGGTGAACATCGTGAAAACGTTTTGGATAAGATTGAGAGAAATTACGCAATGGAAATGAAAACAAACACACAAGTACTTTTACTTGGTTCAGAGTCGCGGTCGACTCCTACTCCAAGGCCCACGGTCCTTGACCGTTTATTGCGGGCAATTCTATAATGGTGCAAAGATTTACAAAGATTGTTACAATAGTAGTGCAATAAAGAAAATTATACTCTTCATTACCGACGCCCGGTGTGGATCGTACTTCGGAGCAGAGGGTCGTCGTCGGCGCTAGAATCTCGAGATTGGAGGTTTCCGAAGCAGAGCGCTTGAACGAAGAGTGTAGAGGCGTTGGAAAAAGTGATGTCGAAGCCTTAGGGGTCGAGCCCCTTTTATACTGCTCCTGGGGGCGCCCTGGACGCTGGGGGCACCTGACACGTGCCTTCGGATCCGAGAAATCTCATCCGCAGCTCGGTCAGTGCTTATCCCTCCAGAATCGGCCTCGGAGCTGACGGTGGCGCCCGGGACACTGGGGGCGCACCGGTTGACTTGGTCTGCTGGCTTCGTGGCTGATTTCGCTTCGATCACTGGTTGGCTTGGACCCAGGGCGCTCGGGACCATCGGGGCGCCGGGGACCTTGAGGGCGTCTGTCCCAGTAAGCTTCCGAAGCGATTCTTGTTTAGCTGTTCGTTTGGCTTTGACCTTGGGCACCTGGGACCTCCCGGGCGCCTAGCCCAGGTTCCTGCCCCTCTCCTTTGGGGCGTTCTGAGCTTCAGAAACACATTCCTTTGGTCCCTGCATCCAAGGTTAGTTCCACAACAAACAAGGCAAGAAATGTTAGGTTTTTACAGCTGTAGCTGTCTTGGTTCTGACTTCGGGTCTTCCAAATGGAACCCTAGGTCGAACCGACGCCTACTGTTCCCTCGACGGGGAACGCGTCCTCACCTACTCCTCTTAGGAGAGTTTATCTATTGCCAACCGGCTCCTCCGGTTGGACTTTTGCCCGGCAATCCTTCGCCAGGTGCCTAGCAGCCCTTCGCTAGGTCTTCAATGCCTAGCAGCCCTTCGCTAGGTGTCTAGCAATCCTTCACCAGGTCTTCAATTCCTAGTAGCCCTTCGCTAGGTGTCTAGCAGTCCTTCGCCAGGTCTTCAACGCCTAGTAGTCCTTCGCTAGTTGCCTAGTAGTCCTTCGCCAAGTCTTCAACGCCTAGCATTCCTTCGCTAGGTGCCTAGCAGCCCTTCGCCAGGTTTTAGGGTTTCGATGCCTAGCATCCCTTCGCTAGATGCCCAGCAGCCCTTCGCCAAGTCTTAGGGTTTCGATGCCTAGCAGCCCTTCGCTAGGTCTTCGGTGCCTAGCAGCCCTTCGCTAGGTCTTCAGTGCCTAGCTGCCCTTCGCCAGGACTTCTTGCCTAGTGTACTTAGGACTTTTCCTGCACACTTAAGTAACATCGTTAGAGCACAAATAGTACTTAACTTTGAATCCTTTGCCAATATCAAAATAAGGTACGATATGGTGCTTCCTGCACCAACAACGAGGACATAATGTCTGGCTTAATCGTCTACGCGGGCAAGGACAGGACTTGTCCTATTCAATATTTAGTCCAGGTCGATGTACTCCTGGTGTCGTCCACAAAGTTAGGCGACATAGGTCCAAATTATACTCGGCAGTGTTTCCTCAGCACCGTGCTAAAGCTAATTCATCTCTGGTCAGGCCCCTTTGGCACTTCGGTTGGGTCTACCAGCCTCGGGCCTCCTCGGCGCCATGAGATGTTGGGATTTTCCTACTTCTCCTGACCGGACATCCTTGGTGCCACGACTACGTCTACACATCTCGGACATCCTCGGCACCATGAGATGGTAGGACGTTACGCTCCACCTGATCGGGCATCCTCGGCACCACGACCAAGCCTACACATCTCGGGCATCCGCAGCACCATAAGATGGTAGGAGCTTGTGCTCCTCCTGGTCGGGCATCCTCGGCACCACGACTAGGCTTACTCATCTCGGGCATCCGCAGCACCACGAGATGGTAGGATTTTATGCTCCTCCTGGTCGGGCATCCACAGCACTATGACCAGACCTACTCATCTCGGGCATCCGCAGCACCATGAGATGGTAGGAGTTTATGCTCCTCCTGGTCGGACATCCGCAACACTACGAGATGGTAGGATTTTCAAGCTCCACCTGGTCGAGCATCCTCGGCACCACAACCAGACCTACTCATCTCGGGCATCTGCAGCACCACGAGATGGTAGGAGTTTATGATCCTCCTGGTCGGGCATCCGCAACACTATGACCAGGCCTATTGATCTCAAGCATCCGCAGCACCACGAGATTGTAGGATCTTTAGCTCCTCCTGGTCGGGCATCTGCAGCATCACGACCAGGCCTACTCATCTCAGGCATCCGCAGCACCACGAGATGGTAGGAGTTTATGCTCCTCCTAGCTGGGCATCCGCAGCACCACGACCAGGCCTACTCATCTTAGGCATCCGCATCACCACGAGATGGTAAGATCTTTAGCTCCTCATGGTCGGGCATCTGCAGTACCACAACCAGGCCTACTCATCTCGGGCATCCGCAGCAACACGAGATGGTAGGAGTTTATGCTCCTCCTAACCGGGCATCCACAGCACCACGACCAGGCCTACTCATCTCGGGCATCCGCAGGACCACAAGATGGTAGGATTTTCAAGCTCCACCTGGTCGGGCATCCTCAGCACCACGACCAGGCCTACTCATCTTAGGAATCCACAGCACCACGAGATGGTAGGATCTTCAAGCAATTGAGTTGTACCGAGGACAATATGGCTGAAGGTGATTTGCATGCCACGACCTATTCAGATGTTTGCCCTTGTCATGTTATAGATAATAGCTACTTCCAGTCAGCTTTTTGATGACCATGCAAGGTCTTTCTTCTTCTCGAGGGTTGGCGAGGTCGATTTGTAGCACTTCATGCGTCTTCGGGTGCTTGCGGGCTTCTGACTTGACCTCCACGCTGTTGCACCACCGTGAAGCTAGCTGGTCACCTTTGACCTCGGCCACCTGCACACCCACCAGGAACATGATCTTCTGGTGGTAGACTGAGATCACTGCCCAGAATGGGCTGAGCGTTGGACGCTCCAGGATGGCGTTGTAGTACGATGGGGCATCCACGACCATGAAGGGCATCTTTCTCACCCTCTTCAGAGTATCATCCCCTAACGACAGATATAGGGAGATCTGCCCTATCGGCTGCACTCCATATCCAGTGAAGCTGAAGAGCGGGGTGGAGACCTAATGCAGCTCATTTCCATCAATTTGCATCTGGTCCAGAGCCGCCTTGTACAGGATATTGATGGAGCAACCTGTATCCACAAAGACGCGCTTAACCTCGTAATTAGCTATGCATGCGAAGATTACTAGTGCATCTTCATGGGGAGCTTCCACGTGCTCCAGATCATCGGGGCTGAACGAAATAACCGGGCTCTCGCGCTTGTCGCTGCTAGTCCCGATAGCATAGTTCTCCAGCCGACGTGTGTGGGCTTTCCTTGCCCGATGAGAGTCTCCTCCGGTAGATCCTCCAGAGATCACTCTCACATGGCCCAATGGAGGCCCGCGCGCCGGAGCTTTGCCCTTCTTGGGATCTCTTTCAGGGGAGATAGATTGGTGGGGCACTATCTCCCGACTTTTGCCCCTTGAACGCGACTAAGATTGCCGCCTGGATCCGTCTTCTCCTGATTGTCGTATGCGAGGGGAAGGATTCCGCCGAGAGGATCACCGTCGGTACCCTGCTTTATTCCACCGTTTACGAGACTTGGCGTCGACTTCCTGAGTCCTTCTCTTCTTCAAGGCGCAGCACTCCTCAGTAGAGTGCGTTGTACTGCCGTGGAATACACAATACTTCTTCAGTGGTTCCACTTCCGTCGTGTTGACCGTCTCCACTAACCTCTTCTCACCAACCCAATGATCCTTCCTTGAGCGAGGATCTCTGTCTCGGGCTGGTGCGGGTGGTTCTCTTCTTTTAGATCGTACCGAGATCTGGGTAGGGACTCCCGTCAGATCTTTGCGGCGGGCGTGCTACACCTCCTCGACGTAACATGCTTGACGGAGCGTCCCAGCAAGTCATCGAAGCTGGTTGGTGGCCTCTTCACCAGCGATCGAAAGAAATCACCTTCGGAGAGTCCCTGCGTGAAGGCGTTGATAAGGATCTCTGAAGTAGTGGTTGGCACATCTTGAGCCACTTGATTGAACCGCTGGATATATAGTCTTTCAGTCGTTCTTTCGCCTTCTGCTTGAGTGCGAACAGATTCAATGCCGTCTTCTGGTATAGGCGGCTGCTAGCGAAGTGATGCAAGAAAGCAGTTCTAAACTCCAGGAAGGAGTTTATAGAACCTTGGAGTAGCCTCTGGAACCATCTCTGGGTGGCCCCTGACAAGGTGTTCAAGAACATCTGGCATTTCACACTATCTGTGTATTGGTGTAGTAGGGCTGCATTCTCGAACTTGCAGATATAATCCTCCGGGTATGTCTTCCCATCGTAGTCAGCAATTCCCGGACCATGGAATTGCTTGGGCATGGGATCTGCTATAATTTCTGGAGAAAAAGGGTAGAGGAGCTTTCTAGAGGGATTTAGATCCCTCGATCTTCCCCAGTCCTTCCTCCTGCCGTAAAGTGATGCTGTAAAGTGCTGGAGGTGGCGGAGTGTGCTCTCTCCAGGTCCCCCAGGGAATCTCGCCAGGGCGCTGGAGTTGTCATCGTCGGTCCCGCCAGTGGCGAAATGGATCTTCAGTTTCGGTGGTGCGAAGCAGACATTCTTGGAATTTCGCCTTGCACCGAAGCCACTCGTCGTGAGGCGGCTTGCTAAATTTGGTGTTGCTCCATTGCTCCTTTGACAGAGTTGGCGATTAGACGATCTAACTCCTCCCTCGTTAGGATGATGGCTTGTCCCTTTGAATCAGCCATCTTGGTGCTCCTTCTGGTGCTTTGATTAGTTTCCCACAGACGATGCCAAACTTGTTTCAGAAGGGAACGACGCGGATGGCGAGTCACCAAAGTGCAACCCACGAGGATGATGACGGGGAGAAGATGATCATGCCCTGCGAGATCAACATTAGCATTAATGGGAATACACCGGAAGGTTTTTCAGCGAAGCCCACTCCAACGCTCAAGTCAGGAATCTGAACTCTCTTAGGAGGACAACGAGGAATTGAGAGACTTTTCCCAAGTTTGGAAAGTTGACCCCCCCCCCCTTTACCTGAATGTCGAAGCACTTTTTATACCTGAGGTTTCGGTCACACGTGTCCCCACATTCTCTTCCACGCTCCCTACTCATCGGTTACTTGATATATTTTGGTAACGACCACTGCGATCAATAAGGCCTTAATTGCCCAGTGTTGCGGACAATAATTATCCGATGACTTTCCTATTATGGAAAGAGGAACGACTACTTGAAGTCGGGCTATCTGATATATTGATCTTTGGGCTCCACTCTCCCAAGTCGATCTCAGGGCCTTCATTTGTTTAACTGAGAGGGTCTCGGGGCCCAACACCCAGCCTGGCCTTGGGGGCTTTTGCCTATTCTCCCGAGGTAATCTCAGGAGCCCGACACCCGGTCTGGCCTCGGGGCGCTTGCCTATTCTCCTGAGGTAGTCTCGGGAGCCCGACACCGAGACTGGCCTCGGAGGTGCTTGCATGTTCTCCCGAGGTAGTCTCGGGAGCCCGACACCCGGTCTGGCCTCGGGGGCACTTGCCTGTTCTACCGAGGTAGTCTCGGGAGCCCGACCTCAGAGCTCCGGCCTGGCGGGTCCTGCCACGTAGCTTCTCCGTGTCACGTGTCCACCCCAGGATGCTCATCCCTATCACTACATAAATAAACAAATAACAAAATGTATCATTCATAACATAAAAACATCTACTAAATTAATACAAAACTTAACAACTGTATCAATTTACTTACCATTGCCAATCCTGTTCAAAATAAATTAACAATATTAATAACAAATAGATCATTTATATTAAGAAAAATAATTTATTAAATTAACACAAAATTTAATAATTGTACTAGTTTAGTTGTCGTCGCCAACCCGGTTCAAAAAAGAATAATGGTATTAATAAAAGATACAAAAATTGTTATATAGAATATTGTTTCGGAAGGGAACGACACGGATGGCGCACCAGAACGCAGCCCATGAGGACGATGATGGAGAGAAGACAATCGCGCCCTATGAGAATAACACGAGCGTTAATGGGAACACACCGGAAGGTTTTTCGGCGGAACCCACTCCAACGCTCAAGTTAGGAATGCGAATTCTCTTAGGAGGACAACGAGGAATTAGAATTGTGTTAAGTTTGGAAAAATTACCCCTTTACCTGGATGCCGAAGCACCTTTTATACCTGAGGCTGCGGTCACACGTGTCCCCACGTTCTCCTCCACGTCCCTTAATTATCAGTTACTGGATATCTCTTGATAACGACCGTTGCAATCATTAAGGCCTTAATTACCACGTATTGCGGACAATAATTATCCGATGACTTTCCTGTTCTGGAAAGATGAACGACTATTTGAAGTCGGGCTATATGATATACTGATTTTGAGCTCCACTCTAGGGGTGTCAATTCGGGTGGGTCGGGTCGGGTTCGGGTCGGATTGGAATTTTTTGTTTTAACTCCCACTGAACCGAATCACCAAACCCAACCGAACCCGACCAACCGATCACCAAACCCAACTCGAATAACCCGAAAAACCGATTCAAAACATCTTTTTTGCTATTTTCCTATAATTCTTCATTTTTATCTCAATACTCCATCATGATCATACTCATATTGATATTAATATACATAAAAATATCTTAATTTTCAAAATAAAATTTGATTTAACCTCAAAAAATCACTAAACATTAAATTCAGGTCAACCCGAACCCGACCTGAACCTGACCCAGAAATTTTCAACCCAAAATCCTCCAACCCGAACCCGACCCAAACCCAAAAATTTTCAACCCGAACCCGAAAATTTTCGGGTCAATTCGGGTTGGGTCGTCGAGTCGTGTTGATTTTTGACACCCCTACTCCACTCTCCCGAGTCCGTCTCGGGGTCTCATCTCCCGAGCTGACCTCGGAGCCTTCATTTATTTTACCGAGAGGGTCTCAAGAACTTAAAGCCCGGCATGACTTCGGGCGTCTATCCTCCCGAGGTGGTCTCGAGAGCCTGAGGCCCGACATGACCTCGAGTGTCTGTCCTCCCGAGGTAGTCTCGGGAGGTCGACCGCCTGGTCTGACCCCGGGGGTTGTTGCCTGTCCTCCCGAGGTAGTCTAGGGAGCCTGACTTTAGAATTCCGACTTGGTGGGTCCTGCCACATAGCTTCCCGCTGCCACATGTCCACCCTGGTATGCTCATCCCTATCAAATATCATCACTCATCAATGAATTATAATATTTATGCTTAATCATTGCTGTAAATTACAATAAATTTTTTTATTTCTTAAGAGGAAATAATTTGTTCGCAAGTGAGGAAATTAAATGGAATATTAGTGGTTTAATTAGTAATGGACTAATATTTCTTAATATTGTTTCCTTTATGTGAAAGCAATGGTTATGGTGTTGCATTAGCTAATATATTTGATTTATTTGTCTTTCCATCCTATGATTTTTAACCTAAGCTTTTGACACTATCCTATTTTATGTCACAGATAAGTTTTAAATAAAGAGTAAGGTTTTTTGCTTCTAAGTATTTGGGTTATGGGTTAAAAATGAAGACAACAATATGATAAAGAAGTCTATTCCTATATAAGGGACTTTCTAACATAGCATTGTTAAATAAAAAACATCCTTAATAATTAAACTTTCTAACATTACATGGTTAAATAAAAAGCATCATTAATAGATAAACATTCTAATATAGCATGCATGGTTAAATAAATAGCGTCCTTAAACTTTCTAACATAACATACATAATTAAATAAATAACATCATTAATAACTAAACTTTCTAACATAGCATGCATGGTTAAATAAATAGCATCCATAATAGCTAAACTTTAAAATAGCATGGTTAAATAAATAGTCTCCTTAATAGCTAAACTATCTAACATAACATAGTTAAATAAATAGCCCCCTTAATAGCTAAACATTATAACATAGCATGCATGGGTAAATAAATAGCATCCTTAATAGCTAAACTTTCTAACATAGTATGGTTAAATAAATAGCATCCTTAATAGCTAAACTTTCTAACATAGCATACATTGTTAAGTAAATAGCATCCTTAATGTCTACCCCAGTTTAAAACAAAATAATGGTATTAATAAAACATACAAAAATAAAAATTTAACAAACAAATATTAATATTCAAAAACACTAATTATGAGATAAATAATATTCATACATAATAAGGTCACGAAGAATCAACACCATGATCTACATCATCGTCGCCACCATCATCACCTGAACGGAGAGAAATCTGCATTAGAGTCGAGCTTAACTGAAGATGTTGCATGATCATGTCCTATTGCCGACGTAAATCTCTTATTTCCTGATCCCTTTGTAACATTTGTTCATCCCTTTGCGACATTTCTTCATCTCTTTGTACTATTATCCCCTTCAAATGGGATACCTCTTCAGTCAAGCTAATTATCTGAGCCCTAACTGCTGGTGGGGTAGAAGAGGAAGATGTGCCAGCAACTCTTTGGGTTCTGCTCAAGGAACTCATTCCTAATATTCTTTGCCCTTTGGGTCCACCACTAGCCTCCGACCATAAATTCATGCTATTGCTAACAGAGGGATCAGAGCCATCGGTGTTTTCACTAGCTTACGAATTTATCAGTGCTAGCTCTAACTCATCATATTTTTCCTGCATTGTCATAAGAAAAATTATAATACAATGACAATAATAATACTTTAAAATAAAATAAAAATTAATCCTAACCTTTATTAATTTGGCTCTATCTCCACTCCAAGTCTTGTCTTTTTTTGTAAAAGCATGAGTGAAAGTTTCAATGAATGCGGGCTCCTTCCCCATTTCCTTAGTCTAAAAAACATCATTAGAAATAATGAAATAATTTGACATAAATTAAAAATTAGTGAGAGAGTTAAATAAATTATCAATCTGCGTCTGTGCTCATCGATATTAATAGACCCTCCCGCATATATCACAAATGTGTCTCCAGAATTAAAAGATTGATTTAGTTTATTCTGATAACTCTTGTTTTTGCTCTCATCTGTTTCCCAAACATTGGTGATCTTGACACAATTTTCATCAATGATGCATGGTGGCTTTTTTCCCCCGAGTCTTGACATGATTCAGTATATGCCTAATGTGATCGCCATATTTTTTTAATATTCTTTTTATTTCCATTTCTGCACTCGGATCCCAATTGAATGTCCCATGAAATGAAAAAAATTAATTAGATACTAACTTTAATTTCATAAATAAACAAAAGGTGATATACCTTGAACTCATTCCACCATAACTCCTTATTAGCAGCTGGAGTTCTTGAATATGACATTGAAGCACCTCCCCAGTGATTATTCACGATTCTATTAATATCGTGAATAATACATACAGAGTTATCAAACCTATTATCAAATTACAAATAAACTATATTAAATAATTAAGATAGCTGAAAAAATAAGATATTTTACAATACTTATGAATCTTCGATCGGAACTATAAACTCCGGAGAGTCTATCAACTCAGTGGTTGAGTTTTTGGCCGATTTAGGATTTTGCATGGGTACCGGAGATTGGACTGGCGAAGGTGTTGGTATAGCTTGGCGGTTTCCAAGACAACCACGGGGTCGTATCTGAGAGACCTCTCTATGGCTACGGATTAAAAAATTTAATCCGAATAGAGAGCTATCCCTCTAACGACCGACTTGTCATCATGATAATTAATCTAAGTTACAACTTAGCCGAAACCGAGGTTAAGGCCTTGTAACTTTCCGGATTAATTAACCGCAGAAAAGACGACGATTTGGATCACTGATTTTTGTGTTTATCTTTGGGGTCCAATTAGTTAATTATTGTCTATGATAATGAATCAAAATAACTAACTAACCTACATGAAATGACGAGCTAAATAAAACATGACACAAATAAACATACGAATGGAAAAACGGAGCTCAGGAGAATTATACCTCGCCGTTTACCTCGCAGTCTTCTACCTTATGACCCTCCCCTCCTGGACGTCATGTGGGCGACGATCTACCAAGTCGTGGAGTTACCAAGACACGCCAAAATCACCTTCTTCAAGCCTCTTCCCTTTTTGGTAGCAAAAAACCCTAGCTAGGGTTTTCGGCCACCACCTTGTTGCCTCTCCTCCTCTCGCCGCCGACCACCACCGGCTCCCAGCTCCAGCCAGCCAAGAGGCAGCACTGAGAGGCTACTAGGAAGATGAAGAAAGGGAGGAAGAAGTCGAGCAAGCTCCTTCTTCTTCTCCAAAACCCGCCGGAAAACCCTAGCCCTTCTCCTTCACCGTCGGTGCCAAAACAAGAGGACAAACCTCTGTTTTCCGGCCACCGGAGACTCTTCCTTCCTACTCCTTGCTTGCGCACGCAGAGGAGAAGACCACCGAGAGGGAAGGCGATGAGAACAAGGAGGAAGAAGGAAGGAAAACTAAAGTTTCCTTACTTCTTGCCGCTGGCGCCGCAAGGTGGATAAAATCCGCCGCCGGCGAGCCTCCGCCCGTACCTCTGCTCCAAGCCGAGCACCAGCGTGCTCCTCCCTCTCCTGCCGATCCTACACGCCCAAAGGATGACCGAAGATGAGGAGAAACCTCCTCTTCTTCCTCCTCCTTCTCGCCGGCGCCTCTTGACCTAGGAGAGAGAGAGAGGGTTTAGGAAATAAGGGTTTTGTGGGTTTTTGGTGATTAATCTGAATTAATTCTCAATTAATTCATCCAACCTTGTATCATGACTCCTATGGGGTATTTATAGGGCTAAGATAGGTGTTGGATCGGGTTGGACCGGCTAGAGGGGGTGAATAGACGGGAAAAAAAATAATGAAAGTGGAGGCACTCGTCTTTAAAAAAGAAACTTGGTCGCAACTGAGAACGTTACTTCCAAGGCAGTGGACGCTCAATAAAAATCTCCTTGTGGCGGAGAAGCTGCACAAAAATAGCACACTAGATTTTTAGAGAGTTTACAAGAATGAATTAATTGAATGATTGAAAAGGTTGAAACTCTAAGTCTATTTATAGCCTAAGAGAATAAATCTGCATTGTTGATTGTTGAGGAATTTTCTCTTGGTCGTTGATCCATGGATGTAATCTGGATGGTTGATCTTAGATGGGATTAAATTGCATCCATTGGATTTGATTAAAGGATAAGGTTTTATCCTTTAAGATTTTATCATCTACTTTAGACTTCGATGTTATCATCTTCAAGTAGAATCATCGGCAACATTCTAAAGTCATTAATTGTTATCCTAACTGGTAACCATAGCAACATATGCTGTCGAGGTCTTCGGATCGACTCTTCTTAGCTGCAATTAAATTCTTTTTTTTCGAGCGCCTTGTTTAACATGGTCAAACTGACCAGTCTTTTGGTTCTTCATCTTCTAGGTGATTTCCGGCCAACTGGAGTTAGGCTCACCCGAACCCGACTCCGGCCTTTCGCCCCTCGAGCATCCTTCCTCCCGGCTTCTCGTCCCTCGGACACCGCGCACATCCTTCTCGCTCCACCGGCGTACTCTTCCGCAGCTTTCGCGTGCCTCGGATTGTACCGAGCCCGTCGGCTCACTTCCCCGCACAATCCTTCCCGTCCGCTACGTCTTACACTCGACTTCCTCCGTACCTAAGCACTTGCACACTTAGCAGAGGGATTAAACATACCAAGACCTAACTTAAATCGGTTGATCACATCAAAGTCAACCAGGGGTACTTACAATCTCCCCCTTTTTGTTGTGCATCAATCCGAATTAAATTAGGGTAAATAAAATAAAAAAACATGCATAATAATGCAAACAGTGTAAGTTCAAAAAGAACTTAAATTTAGAGTAAATTAAAAGTCTACCTCTTAACTTAACCCTATTTCTCCCCCTTTGATCACATCAAAAAAATGGGGAAAATATAATTAGGGAAGAAGAAAATTTTTGAGTGCGATAGAAAATATTCTAAGTGAAAAAAATCTCATTGCCACAGATTTTTCAAATTTAAAATGGCATATTTTTTCAAAGTTAATTCCATTTTTTTTTAAATGACTTTAAATAAAATCCAAAAAAATTTTTTGATAAAATCCACAGCTGATGAGAAGATCCAAAAAAAATTGGATCTAGTCAAAATATTTTTCTATCAAATTTTAAAAATTAAAAAAATATATTTCAATAAACAATTCATAAAAAATTAAAAAAAATCTGAATATTTTTGTTAAAGTCGAAGATGAGGATATGAGTTTGGACAAAATTTTGAGTTTTAAATTCGTTCATCAAGTCCAAAAATTGGAAAAAAATACTTCGAAAAATTTGAAGAAAAAAATTATAATGAGTCTTTCCCCTAAACTCTTAATTTTAAATTTCGAGGGGAAAAAAATATTTAAAAAATTTTGAAAGAAGTTCCAGTAGATAGGCAGCATAATTGTGCAAAATAAAGACATAATTTTTGTTAGAGAAACAAAATGCACACATATATAATAACAAAAAAAATTATCAATTTAATACAAATTTAGGAACCCAAAATAAGTTCCTGTCAATAGGATTAATTAAAAATTTAGGCGGAATACAGCTTTTGGGCACCTTTTTAAATTGGCCCTTATGATTTTTAAAATACCAATTTAAATTATCAGGAAAGCTATTTTTCTTTTAGCGTAAATATGCAATATCAAGTTCTAATTTTTGCACTAAGTTTTTTAAATTATCATTTTCATTTTTCAAAATTTCAAAAGAGGAAGTAAGTGCCAATTCATTTTTTAATTTTAAATTTTCTTTTTCTAATCTACAATTAGATTTGAGCAAAGCTTTAACTCCTGCATATAACTGATCATGAGGAAGAAAACAAACCTCACTTATCGGGTTGCTTTCGAAAAGCGAGGTTCCTCCTTCGTCGTTGCTTTCTTCTGACGTCTCTCCCCCTTCATCAGTGCTCCCTTCTTGATGATTTGCCATCAGCGCAAGTCCCGCATATTCTTGACCTTCTAACTCTTCTAACAAGGTCTCGTCGTCGAGTTGGATCTTCCATGTGTTCAGTGCGACGATTTCTGATTTCTTATTCTCTTCTTCATGCAATTCCAGGAATTTCTCCCAGAGCTCTTTTGCCGAGTTGTAATTCTCGATGCGGTTAACTTCTTGCGCGGGAAGAATGGCTAGTAGATGAAATTCAGCTTTCCCGTTTGCTTCAAAGTCTGATTTCTCCTTCTTGGTCCACGACTCTATTTCTTCATCCTTGTCGTTGTTGTCTTTAGGAACTGAAAAATCATTTTTCATAATTAGTAGCAGTTTAATATCAATTTTAAAAAATACCTGCATTCGGCACTTCCACATCGCGAACTCCCCCCCCCCAACTTCGGCGGGTAGATTACGGCTCCAACCATTTTTTTGAATTATAGCAGTCGGCGGTTAGTCCTTCTGCAACAACCTTGGCTCTGATACCACTTGTTGGATCGGGTTGGACCGGCTAGAGGGGGTGAATAGATGGAAAAAAATAATGAAAGTGGAGGCACTCGTCTTTAAAAAAGAAACTTGGTCGCAACTGAGAACGTTACTTCCAAGGCAGTAGACGCTCAATAAAAATCTTCTTGTGGCGTAGAAGCCTTACATAAATAGCACACTAGACTTTTAGAGAGTTTACAAGAATGAATTAATTGAATGATTGAAAAGGTTGAAACTCTAAGTCTATTTATAGCCTAAGAGAATAAATCTGGATTGTTGGTTGTTGAGGAATTTTCTCTTGGCCGTTGATCCATGGATGTAATCTGGATGGTTGATCTTGGATGGGATTAAACTGCATCCATTGGATCTGATTAAAGGATAAGGTTTTATCCTTTAAGATTTTATCATCTACTTTAGACTTCGATATTATCATCTTCAAGTAGAATCATCGGCAACATTCTAAAGTCATTAACTGTTATCCCAACTCGTAACCATGGCAACATATGCTGTCGAGGTCTTGGGATCGAGTCTTCTTAGCTGCAATTAAATTTTTTTTTTTTGAGTGCCTTGTTTAACATGGTCAAACTGACCAGTCTTTTGGTTCTTCGTCTTCTGGGTGATTTCCGGCCAATCGGAGTTAGGCTCACCCGAACCTGACTCTGGCCTTTCGCCCCTCTAGCGTCCTTCCTCTCGGCTTCTCGTCCCTCAGACACCGCGCAATTCCTTCTCGCTCCACCGGCGTACTCTTCCGCAGCTTCCGCGTCCCTTGGATTGTACCGAGCCCGTCGGCTCACTTCCCCGCACAATCCTTCTCATCCGCTACGTCTTACGCTCGACTTCCTCCATACCTAAGCTCCTGCATACTTAGCAGAGCGATTAAACATACCAGGACCTAACTTAAATCGGTTGATCACATCAGAATCAACCAGGGGTACTTACAATAGGGACCATGAGGAGGAGTTGGTTCTTGGCCCGCTAATGGATCCAAACCCGATCCATTAATGGCGATCCATTCCACTAAAGGATCCCATTGTACTTCTTCACCAACCCCCATATTTTCATATGGGCTCCGCATATTACGAGTCGTCCATCTCCCCATGTTTAAGATATCATATGCCCGATAATTAATTTAATTTACTGATAATTAAATTAATTATCTTCTTGATCCTTGATTAGTACCACTCAACCTTTTCATCATGCCGGACTATAGTCCACTTGCAAGATTTGACATGACGACCTTTTTGAGATCACCAAGGGGCATCATCATCCCGACTTACCAGGACACAGATTCCGTCAATAATCAACGGCACATCATATTATTAATATTATCTCCCAACTTACCGGGCCTATCGATCTAACAGAATAGATCTCGCCCATTGGTAAATCAAAGAGATAATAATTAATAATATATGCCTGTCATTATTTCGGGATTAAGAGATCGTACTCCATAATATTATCCGAGGTCTAATCCAATTTACGAAGTTAGTACAAAAATTGGATGACATCTCTTTTGGTCCTACTCAATGTACACAAAGTATACTAGTGTAATTCTATAGTTAAGATAAACCTCACCTAATTACACTACAACCATCCTGATGGTTTGTCCAACTCCATCTCTGTTGTGAGCCACTTTTTTATACTTCAGCAAGGAACTTGATAACATGATCTTCTGTGCGACACCATTCACCATGTTATCTACAGTGCCAAGTATCAGACATTTTGTGCACGTACTAATATAAACATGCACTGTGTGATTTTCTGATTCTCCTTAAAATGCAGATGTATCCTAACCAAAAGGCAAGGCTTTTAGTATATATCCTAACAGAAGGTACTGGTGACGGTGAATGAGAATGTGTGTGTGAAGGTCCTACACCTGAATGAGAAGGTGTGTGTGAAATTACTACTGACAACAAATGATAAGGTGCATATGAAGGTCTTGTACGTGATACTGGCGACGGTGAATGAGAAGGTGCATGTGAAGATCCTTCACCTGATACTGGCGATGGCGAATTAGATGGTGCATGTGAAGGTCCTGCACCTGATGTGTTCATCTACTTCTCCTGAATTTATAAGTGCTCTTAAATATCAATTTAAAATACTATATCGAAACCAGTGAATTTTTACCCGAATTTGATTTTTTAAATAGTTTCATTTTAAAAAAATCATAGCTACAAATATATTTGATCTCAAAAATATTTGAGAATATTTTTATAATCAGGAGAGCTACACAAACACATAGAACTAGTTTGGTATCTCTCCATACTCTCTCTAACATTAATTTGTAACTCTAACCTATATTAAACTCAATTACATTTTTCAATTAAAACATTTTCATGCTTAACATAACTTTGAAAGCAATAAATATTGGATCAAAATATATATGATGTATGAGGATATTTATATTATCAGGAAAAGTAGACGAACACATAGGAATCGATTTCGTGTAATTCCGATATCTCTAGGTAGGGTTTTGGACTCGGTTTAATTATTTATAATTAGTTTTAGTTTTGGGCCGAATCCTAGATTCGTTATAGATTTAGGGATGAATCCGAGATTCATCCCTGATTTAAAAAAAATAATTAATATTATTATTATGTTTTCAGGGAATTCTACGACAAATTTATTATTCATCGCAAATTTTGTGACAAACAATAAATTCGTTGCAGATTTTTCGATGAAAAATAGTTTCATCGTAGAATTATCAACGAATTTTGAAACTCGTTGCTAAATGGCAACAATTTTTTGGATGAAAAATATTTTGTTTATAAATTGTGACGAAGGTGTTTCGTTGCTAATTTATGACAAATATTTTTTTTGACGCAAAAATTGTTGTAATTCTGGGACGAAAAATATTTGTCCCAAAATTTCGTCCCTGAATCATTGGTTTTTTATAGTGAAACATAAGGGAGTACATTATGGAAATGCCCAATATTACGATAAGTCTCAAAGTACTAAAGCTCGATATGTCTGAGCGTATGTTAGTGCATTTCGTCTTGATGTCTCTACTTGCATAGTTCACTTCTTTTAAGATATCGTATAATACTCAAAAGGAAAACTGGACATTGAATGAGCTCATTACTCAATGCATGCAAGAGTGTTAGATTGATGTGGCTTGCTAGAGGGGGTGAATAGCAATTTTCCGGTTTCTTCTCTACCTACGTTGTTAGTGCGCAAGCGGAAATACAATAAAACAAGACTAACAACTAAACAATGCTAACAATACATATTTACGTGGTTCGGAGATGAAGCTCCTACTCCACGACAGTCCGTGAGGTGGACGATCCCTCGATCCTTCGGCGGATCACTCCCCGGATGCCCTTCGGCTAACTCGTGTAGCTCCTTGTGGGTGGAGAAACCTCACCACAATCCCAAGTACACCTCTGAGCTCTAAAGACTACTAACAAGCCTTAACCAAGCTTGTTTCGTCAGGGGTTTCCAGCTAAACCCGAGCCTCTTCAAATAAAGCTCAAAGCAGGAAAGTACCCTACCAGTCGATTGCTCCTAGGCCAGTCGACTGCCCCCACTCAGATTCGACCGTTGCATCTCAACGTTCGAAATCTGGCTACTTACCAGTCGACTGCTCCTGGGGCAGTCGACTGGTCCAAGGTCGAAAACCTTCTGTGAGTTTTTGTTTGTGTTGGCAGTCGACTGTTATATTCTCAGTCGACTGCCCAGCTCTACGTGTGCCTTCAAGTACACTCCCTTAGCTTGCCCCTTGAAGTCTTCTTCCACCGGTTATCGTCCCTCGGATGCGCACACAAGCTTTCCCTTGGCTTGCCTCCATGCCACCCTTCACATGTGCCCTTTTGAAGTCCACTTCCTGGCTTGCCCTTGGAGTCCTCTTTCCTCGCCTCTCGTCCCTTCATGACTCAGCTGACCCTTCACCAGTAGCCTTGACTGTTGCCTTCGCGCCCTCTTCATCTTCGGCTCCCGTCCCTCGGATGCACATAAGCCTCCATCTTGTCTCCATGTCATCCTTCACGCATGCCTCAAAGTCCGCGCCCCTCGGCTCATCATCCCTGCTATCCATGGTCCCTCGGGTGCACACAAGCTTCCAGCTTGTCTCCATGCCACCCTACACCGTACAGAAGCTGTCCAGCTAAGTCAATATGTGTAACCTGCAATCCTGCACACTCAAATACACATATTAAATCATAAGGAAAAACCTAACTTAAACCCTTTGCCCAAACATCAAAACACATGGTCACTCCAGACCATAGATTGCCTCAACAAAGAGGAGGGGAGACTAATGCTTGTGACATCTAAGAGTGCTCACTTAGTATCTGGTTCACAAAGTACGAGCAAGAAGTTTAAAAAGATCAATAACAAAGGAAAAAAGAAAATAAACTGCAGATTCTAGAGGCAATGACAATAAGGAACATAAAAAGTTGTCACGGCTCTAGAGGCCCATGCTTGCTCAAAAATTGGGCAACATCTCCCATGTATGGCAAACACTGAAACTTAATACATACACCTCTCAACATATAATTAGCACAGCCACACTCGGCTGACATTCACACAATCACAACCATGCAGTTAAATAATATACATAATAGATAAATCTCCGTAAACTAGATGCAACAAATTAAAATCCAACGGAAGTAAATAAATACACGTCCAAAGAAAAGTCAAATACCATACGAAATGATAAACAATACCAATGTGATACCAATATGATAAGATATTGCGAAAGCATGAAAATGATAAGAAAATACTCGAACAAGGGACTGACAGCTAGATCCTCTCCTAGTGGCACGAGACCCGATTATCAACTACCTGAAACAAAAAGAATAACGAGGGGTGGTGAGTCCGGGCGGACTCTGCGAATATAAGAATAGATAAATGCATGGTATATAAAAAGGAATAAAACAAGTATATTGAAACAAAAATATACAGTCTCTGGAATAAAGAATATAAATCAAATGCATCTGTATGAATAAACATACCTGAAAATCAATGTAACATGTAGGGCATGATCAGAAATCCCCTTAATATCTCAATAAACTGCTAGCACTGCCGAGCTGATCCAGATCATATAATAAATACAAATCATAACCGAATATGTATGTCAATCAAATGCAATAATCATAGCTCACACAAATGTAGCAAATACACAATGCATAATATGCACATGATACGATGACCTGTACTGTACACACACCGACCAACACTACATTGGGTAGGTTGAGTGGATAAGATACAAGCGCCCAAACCTATAGCTATGCAGATACGCCACAATACCTATGGTCTTGAATGAAAAGTCGTAATACTTATGGCTTTAAAACCCTGAAATACCTGTGAGGACTCCAAACACCTGAGGAGTATCAAATGTCTGTACACAACTCCAACTGAGCATAGCGCAACAGGAAATATAACCGATGACCCATCTCAGCCACAAGAGAGTCAGTGGTTATCGACATGCAAACAATGCTATGGTGCATGCCATTAATATGCTCAACCTTAATCAGACCCAAATTATGCAATCAATACGAAACACAAAATACTCAACCAAACCAGAGTAAATAAACATGCACTAACCTACTAGGTAAAGTTTATTTAATGCCAACAAATCCTAGATATGTCACATGATGGTTCTATAGTACACGCATACATGCGATACTCTTTTAGGTCAGAAACCAAGAGATTGAGACTATATAAATGAACATTTGGATTACTACTCAAAGATCAAGCAAAAATAAGTATCAAGCAGGAAAAACAAAGAGAATAGATTTAAGGTAAAACAACTTATTCAAATAATAAAGCAACCATGCATTTAAGGCAAACAAATCTACAAGAATCAAGTAAGAAGTACCTGCCTCATAAATGAAGTCTATGCGTCAGAGAGAATCTCTCATAATCAACGAACAAATCCAATCAAGTCCTGTATCAAGGATGAAGTTTAACTATTTATACAACTAATAAAGTAGTTAAACTAACAATTAACTCTATTAGAACTAATCCTAATTATTGTGGGATCGGTTAGAAACGATAGAGGGGGGGTGAATATCGTTCAACAAAATTCTTCGGAAATCATAAGAGTAATAGCACAGCGGAAAAGAAAAACCAACGCTAACACGTTTGTTTTTACTTGGTTCAGAGTCGCAGTCGGCTCCTACTCCAAGGCCCACGGTCCTTGACCATTTACGATGGGCAATTCTATATTTCGTCAAATAATTACATGTAGAAGTTTGAATATAGAATAAAAGATTTCAGCAATTTAAACTAACTTATACCGACGACCGGAAGATCGGAGTGTCGTAGCCGTAGGTCGCCGTAGGCGCTTGAAACTCGAGTACGGAGTTTGTCGGAGAGGAGCGCATGAGCGAAGGTGTTGAAAGCAATTGGTATTCAAGCCTAGGGGGTGAACCCCCTTTTATAGTCGTCACTGGGGCGCCTGTGTTGAAGGGGGCGCCTGACACGTGGCCCTCTTTGCGCGAACCTCAATCCGCAGACTTGGCCAGCGCTTATTGTCACGCCCTGAGACCCAGGAGCCGAAGATCCAATAGAAAATCGGACAGCACCTCTCCTGTCCGGCGGACAATTTATACATACATACAAATAATCATACAACCCAAGCAGTATATATTTGGCCTCAGGCCTAAAAATCAAGACAGAACATAAAATAAAACATGGTAAACCATACCTGACTGCGGACCGGTCCGACTTACGACAAAACAACTAATACATAAACCCCTTAGGGTACAAAACAACACTCCCAAGACATACAAATCCAATAAACAAATATGAAACATAAGCACTACTAAGTATAAAACAAACTATATCGTCGCGATGGGTAGGGACTGGCTGCTGGGCTCTTCTAGCAACTCTAAGTATCTCAACCTGAAATAAAAACATAGGCAACGGTGTGAGTCCAAACGAACTCAGCAGATACCTAAACAGATATGCATAGTACGTTATACTAACAATAAGAGTCTACGCTGATACAGTCTCATATGAATAATAGACAAGGGTACACACTGAAGATATGGAATAAAGGTACATACCAGAATCCATCTATCCTGTAGAGGGGTGAAATAACTCCCTAAGGAACAAGTATAACACATAATCCAAAGTAAACAAGTCTCCAGTATATGCATGTCAATCAAGTGCAGAAATCAAATGTAGCAAACAATGCACGATGCAAAATATGCACATGGTGCAATGACATATGTCACCCCCTGATCCCAGTCAGGACATCGTCCACCTATCATAAATGAACGTCCGCGTGGGTAGAGCTGTGACAACCTGTACGCACTCTGCCATCACCGCTCCCGAGTGGACAGGATGCTGGCGGAGGTCACTCTCCTACCCCAAGCAATGGGGGAGTCTCGCTCTCATCTTCTCGTGTCTCAGGATGAGAAGGGATCCCTGGTTGCTACCATGCCCTGAATCACACTCCAAATAGTGGTCGAACGGAGCAATACAGGGCAAATGCACATAACCTATGGTAGCCACTACCCCTGAGTGGGTGTGTGTGCATATCCTCATGTAACTGACGATGGGCTCAGACTACATAGGAGTCGATGATCGTCAGCATGCAACAATGCAAGGATGGTGCCTGACCCAAACACATACAACACCCACCAAGTCCTCAACTAACACCTCAGTGTGCTAGGTATAGGTATGAATCCTATATCATGAGATACATGTAACCTACTAGGTATACTAACGAAATAACCAATGATCCATCAATGTCAAATGAGGGAACATATCACTACATCTATGCACATACATATATACACATGGCAACCATTGAGACTGTATGAAGCTACAAAGGAGATAACCTCAAGGATCAGCAACAGATATCAAATACAGGTATACTAAAGCAGGTATAGCATATAAACTTACTGTTATCTATAACAAACCATGCATAGCAATACGACAATATCTAAAAGATAAGTCAAGGGTACCCGCCTCCAACTGCGAAGTCCGTGTCAGTAGAAGAGAACCCCCGTCTAGGAGTCCGAAACTAAATCAGTGTCCTGTAACAAAGAGTAACGTTTAGCTAATTTATACCATAATTAAATTAGCTAAATCACATTCCTTACCTAATTAGATCCACTACCAACGACCAACCCAAACCAAAAGAAACCATCTCAATAATTCCTAGTAGAAACCCTTCCTATAGTATAGATATGCTAAAGGGAAATATGGCAAACATGATACCTCCCCACTCAGCATGATCCAAAGTCGTAATTAACAAAAAAAGAAAACTTAATGCTAATGCTAAAGTTCCCATCTCATGTCCAAAAATCCGCAAGGAAATAACCAATCTACAGCTGACATCAGATCAACCCAAACTAATCGACATCATCCTTCCACTCCATAGCTATCTAATCAAAACATAGCAAAAATCTCTACAACCAATCCCCATAGATAAATAAACTAACGTCTAAATCAAATTCCCAACACCAAGGATTCATTTAGTCCAAAATCAAATCCCAGATTAATAAGAAACCCACGGCAAGAAAATCCAAAATCACCAACCAAATACAATATCGAATTCTAACAAATGCAACCAAAACTAATCTACACTCCCACCACAGTTGTATCTCACAGTTGTTACCAAATACAGAAGAAAGAAAATAAAATGAATTCCAAAATCCACCAGAAACACACGGCAGGAAAACCCAGAATAGAGCGTGCTCACTAATCTTCACACACCAAACACAGTTCACGGCGGTAATCTCAAATGAAACAAAACAGATCAAAAATCACAGCCAACCCATGACAAAGAGAAAAAAAAATCAAAACCAAACATTAACCCATAGCGCTAACCCTAATTCCATCATCAATTCCCACAAGAATACTCTTAACCAACAATTTCTTACCTGAACAAATTGTCGACGTCGGATCTTGGCAATGGAGGAAGAACTGCCAGTAGAGGCTCGCTTAGGATGAGAGAGGAAGATCGCCCGCCGGTTGTGGGCTGGCGCCGATCATACAGTCGTCGGGATTGGCCGTCGGGCAGGTGGAGAAGAAGAGGAATGAAGAGGAAGATCCGCAGTGGCTTGGCATTTGCTCGATCACGTAGGGAGGAAAGGTAGGAACCCTCGGCGGCTAGTTGACAACAAGCACAACAAACCCCCCTTGCTTAAGGAGAAGGGATCGAAGAAGTTCGCATGGGGAAGATCAGTGATGGCCGAGGCTGAAAATGGGCTGCCGATGGGTCGAGGAGGGCGGCGATCGGATGCGATCGGGAGTGGTGGAGGCCGGTTTGCTAAGGGCGGCGGAGGCTTAGGGCACGAGACACCGGCCGAAGCTTTTATTACAAAAGGGGGTCTTTTTACAGAAAGGCCCCTCATTTCCCTCAATTTCCCATTAAACCCTTAGGGTAAAAGTTTTAACCATTTAACCCTCCCATTTATATTTTTATCCACCTCAATAAATTTCTAAGGTTAGATTACTTACCCTTTTGTAATTTAAGAGTCTACCTGAAAGCCCCTTAACTTTAGGTAAATTTACTCAAGCCAACTATTTAAGGTTTTCTTCCATGAAGCCCTTAATAAGTTTTATATTTTTACAATAAAGCCCCTTGGCTCCTCTCGTAGGGCCGAAAATCCTAGACTCTATCCGGAAAAATTCTGAAAAATTTTCTGGTCCAGATTTTTGAATTGTCGTATTTTACACTTATCCCCTTCACCAGGGCGCCTGAGCTAACTGGGGTGCCTATGTTAACACAGGCGCCTCAATGACTTGGTCCATAGGCTTGCGTGACAGTTTGCTTCGAGTGCTTGGAATAACCCTTCACTGGGGCGCCTGTCTCAACACAGGCGCCTCACCATTGAGGCGCCTGGGAGCAGAAATTGTCATTTCTTTATTCCTGCAACCAGGGTTAGTTCCAAACCACAAGAAACATATAAATGCTATAAAATAAAGTATGATTTACAGCCTGAGTTGTCTTAGCTCTGAATTTGGGCTTCCCAAATGGAACCCTAGATCGAACTGACACCTAATGTTTCCTCCTACGGGGAACGCATCCTCACCTACTCCTCTCGGGAGAGTTTACCTGTTTGCCAACCGGCTCCTCCGGTTGGACGTTTGCCCAATCCCCCGAATCAGGTCTTAGTGCCCAGCTTTATTCACCAGGTCTTCGGTGCCCAACCCTCGGCCAGGACTTAGTTCCCAGCTTTACTCACCAGGATTTAGTGCCTAGCGTACCTAGGACTTTTCCTGCATACTTGATCAACCTTGTTAGATCATAACACATCTTAACTTTTGAACCTTTTGCCATTATCAAAACACAGGTTGACTTTGGTGCTTCTGGCACCAACAATTATCACATTCATTTCCCAACCAATCCATAGGCTAAGCCAAAAAATTCGCCCACGACATCGTCAACCCTCGGGTTCACTCTAATCATAATGAACAACATCTAATTTATATAGTTCTCGATAAAACATAACAAAAATCCAAAGAATCAAGCTAGACAGGACAAACAAATGGCACCATGCCAATTTAACACCTAAACCCAACCAATACTAAATCCCATACATAGCTCACGGCAATAACAATACCCCTTCGAGTGGCTCAAGCTAAACAACCAAGATCTCCCAAGATCACCCAAGTGCTACCAAATGTTAATTGAAACCATCCCCTCACAATATCATACGGTAACAAGATCACAATAATCAAACTACCACTAACCCCAACAAGGATTAACTCTTCAATTGAAACTTACAGCAAGGACATTGCAATATGAAATGCAACATTTATAACCTTAATCCAACCCAAACTACAAATCCAAAACTGATTCCTATCCAAGAATCGAATAGCTATCCAAAACCTCATGCTAAGCTCACAGCAACCCCTATCATACAAATCAACACAAAACACCAAACTCCACTTCATCTAATATTCATGACACATTCACAGCAACATACTTCCCAAACAAAACAATCAATCCACAAAAGAAAACTCATACTAAATATCTCAATGGGGTAGCTCATGTCAAGAACTTCCAAGGACAGAAACAGAGTGTCGAACAACAGATTAAAATAACTAATTCTAAAAATACAATTTCTATCCCAAACTGATCCATGCTACAAAGAGACTCACAGTAATATAGGAGATCAAAATCATGATATCAACTTGTGTAGAAAACCTAACCCTACATAGCAATTCAATCGAAACAAGGATCCCTCATACAAAATCAAATCCAACTCATGGCATCAATTCAAGAACACAACAATTTCTAAATCGGCAGGATTGGTTCAGGGAAAATGCTAGGTTATGCAAAAGATCTACAATCCTAAACAATCACGGAAAAACCTAATTGAAAACTCGCTTACCTATGGCCGGAGATGGGGCGATCGAATCGGATCAAGGAAGCAGCGACAATCGCGCGATCGACGACACTTGGATTAGGCCGACGGAAGAAGAGAGGCGGTAAACGCAAGAGAGAGACACTGTGTAAAACACGGTCCCAAAATACACACACCATAAATAAGAGTTAAAAATTGAAAATAATCTTAAAGAATATTTTGGAAAGATTTTCCAAAATTTTAGAAAAGTTTGCGGGAATAAACAAACGCGAGATGGATTATTTACGAATTATTTGAGGAAAAATTATTTTTTAAAATTTATTTCATATATATATATAATAATATTTTAGAAAATTTTGGAAAGATTTTCTAAAATTTTAGAAAAATTTATGGGAATAAATGGGCGCTAGATGGATTATTTACGAATTATTTGAGATAATTCGAGGGAAAATTTAATTTTCGATATATCGTGCGCTAAACCCGCCGAAGCCCTAAACCGTCGAATTTGGTCGAAGCTTTTCCTCTCTCTCCCATTCGAGTGATGCCGATGATCGCCTTCACCGTCGCCGATCACCTCCAGCTTCTTCTCCCTTCTGATCGCCTCCTAGGCTTTGCCCCTCAAGCGACGAGTCCGGCCGAGGAAGGCCCATCGACGACCCCCTGCTCCTAATTGCCGCCGTCTCTCTTTTTCTTCTGCGATATAGCTGTCGGCCAAGATGGAGTCGCTGCCACATCGATCCAGAGTCACGTCCTAAACTGATCTAGCTGTCGGCCTGCTCTGATTGCAAGCAAGTAGATGCGATCCCTTGGGCGTTGTTGCCCTCTTCATTGACTGATCGCAGTCGCTGGCAATTTTGATCCCAGGTCAGATTCGATCCTTCTAGAGGTTTTTCCATCAGCTAGAAATTGAGTAGATTAGTAGATGTTGATGATTAGATTGGCTGTGTCGTGAGTGTTTGATGTGTTGGAGGTTTGGATTGTGGTTAGATCTGAGCACTTGATTTGGAGAATATGTAATAGAGATAGATCAGTGTTAGTTCCTCCTGCTTCTCTCATTTTTTTTCCTTCCTTGTTCGATTTCAGTTCGGGAAGCTCTGATTAGTCTGGATCGATTTAGGTTGTTTAGGATTAGCTCTTGAGAGTTTTGATTCTGAGTCCGTGATTAAATTGCTTTTGATTGATCATAAATCCGAATTGGAAATGCGGGGGTTTTTGATTCAGTCTTGTGTTGGATTAATTCTGTTTAGAGCATTGGATTCTGCTTTGTTTTTGAAAGTTTATCCTGATCCACTGTTTGAGTAGGGTTTTTGGGAGTTGTGATGTTAGATCTGTGAGCATGCTCTGTGCTGGGTGGTTTCCGACATGCAGTTTTTGTGATTGTTCTTAGTGAAACTTAGTGGCAGATTGAAGTTCTGTTTTGTTGGGTGTCATTCTGTCGTGAGCTTTGGAAGGGGTTACTTTTCTTAGCATTGATCATTCTAGGTGTAGTATTGTGATTGGGTGTTATGTTTTGATTTGGATAAGATTGTGAGAGCCCTAAGTATCAAATGGGTTAAAGGTTTAGGGATTTAAAATTTGGTCAGTGGGAAGTGAGGGCAAAACTTGATTGAAAAGTAGATTTCGATGGAAGTATGGTTGGGATTAGGTATGGAAGGTTTGATTGGCCTTGAAGAATCATGCGTGAGTTCCAAGTTTGGAATTGGATAGTAGGAATTGATCATTTCTTAGAATTTAATTAAATAGATGTTATCATTAGAATTTTATCTTAACTATGCTTAGTAGGTAAAATTTGGCTATTTTATTAACTTTATACATAGTTAAACTAACTATGTTGATACAAGACTTTGATCGGGTGCGTGCGTTTGATCGTGGAAGGTTCTATCCATTTCAAGCATTTTATTTTGGAGGCGGGTTCTTCTTATTTGATTCTTGTAGAATCGTTTACCTTAAATGCATGGTTGTTTTATTATCTGAGTAAGTTGTTTTACCTTAAATTTATTTGTCTTATTTTTCCTGCTTGATACTTATTCTTGCTTGACCTTTGAGTAGTATTCTAAAATATTTAGTTATACAGTCTCATCTCTTGATTTCTAATCTAAAGAGTATCGCATGTACTGTAGAACTATCATTTTACCTATCTAGGGTGTGGTTAACATTAGATAAACTCTACCTAGTAGTTTAGTGCATGTTTATTTACTTTAGTATTGATTATACTTTGTATCGTATTGATTGCTTGATTTTAATTTAATTGAGGTTGTGCAAATTAGAGACACGCACCATAGCATTATTTGTATGTCGGCGACCACTGCCTCCTTTGTGGTTGAGACGAGTTATCAGTCTTGTTTCCTGTTGTGTTATGCTCAATTGGAGTTGTGTGCATACAGTTGATACTCTCCGGGTATTTGGAGCCCCCACAGGTATTTCGGGATTTTATAGCCACAAGTATTACGACTTTTCATACAAGGCTATAAGTATTGTGTTGTATTTGCATAGTCACAGGTTTTGGCGCTTGTATCTTGTCCACTCAATCTACCCAATGTAGCGGTGGTTGGTGTGTGTACAATGCAGGTTATCGCATTATGTGTATATTATGCATTGTACATTTTCTTGTGTTTGCTACACTTGTTTGAACTATGATTGTTGTATTTGATTGACATGCATATTCGGTTATGATTTGTATTTATTATATGATCTGAATTTGATCGACAGTACTAGCTGTTTACTAAGGTATTAGGAGAATTGCTGATCATACCCCTACGTATTACATTGCTTTTCAGGTATGTTTTATTCGTACAGATGCTTTTGGTCTATGTTCTTTATTTCAGAGATTGTATACCTTTGTTTTTATATGTTTGTTATATCATTTTATATGCTTGTTTTTATACCCGTAGAGTTTCGCCCGGAACTCACCACCGTTTGATTTCCTTTTTGCTTCAGGAAGTTGATAGTGGTGTCTGGTGCTGCCAGAAGAGCATCCATCTGCTAGTCCCTCAGTGTCGGTGATTATTTCGTATTTTTCTGGACTTGTATTTATTTTCAATGGACGTATCGTTATTCTTATTTCATCAGTAGACTTGTTTTAGTTTATGGTTTTAGAGTTATGATTCTGTATTTATGGACTTGGTATGTATATCGTCGAATTTTCCTCTTGTCGTATCTATCATTCGAAGTTTATTAAGCTTAGAAATTATTATATTGTTATTATCTACGTGGTTGTGATGGTGTGAATGTCAATCGAGTGTGGCTGAGCTTTATGTGTGGAGATATATATGTATAAGTTTTAGATTGTCCGTCGTATAGGGGAGGTGTTGCTCGATTTCGAGTAATCATGAGCCTCTGGGGGCGTGACACACTAGCTCCGTCGATCGGATGAAACAAAGGGCATGCATTGGCGTCGTTGATCCATGCTTGTGGCAGCCAACGGTGGCTCGATGTCGAAGGCAAGATCGCATACGAGGAATCGAGGAAAGGAGTATCGAAGGACAGGGACGACGTCGCTCATGGAGGGGTTGGCTCAACTCCGACGAGGACTAGCGGCGACCGGCTAGGGAGAGGTTGGCGACGTCGGGCGAGAAGAAAGGGATCAGGACGGAAGGGAGGGATAGGCTACAATGAGGAGTAAGCGAGGGTATTTTGGGCTATATATATATATATATATATATATATATATATATTCGAAAATTAATCTTTTCCTTAAATAATTTGTAATTAGTCCATCTCGCGCCTATTTATACTCGCAAGCCTTTCTAAAATTTTTGTACATTTTCTATAAGGTTATTTTTAATTTTTAACCCTTATTTATGATTTTTTTTGTCGTATTTTACAAAAGCAGGATAAGGAATTCATTTGTTTCTTTTGCAAGAAAAAAGGTGATATGAAAAAAAAACTATCTGAAGTATGCCAATTGGTGTGTAAAAAAAGGTATAGTTCTCAACTTTGTTAGTTCAGAAGTTAATTTAGCTATTATGCCCACTGACACTGGGTGGATAGATATCGATGCTACTACTCACATAAGTATCATTATGTAGGGTTGTCTCAGTAGTCAACCTTCGCTTGATGGTAAAAAATACATATATACGAGGAATGGAAACTATTGGTGTTTTTTTACTTTATTTAGGAACGGGTGTCTATTTGGATTTAGAAAAAACTTTTATTGTATCGTCTTTTAGATGAAACTTTAATTTCAATTTTTTGTTTGGACATATCAAGTTATTCTTGTTCATTTAGAAATGAAATTTAAATTCAGTATTGATTGGTAATGGTTCTTTGGTTGATAAGCTTTATAAATGAAATACCTTTACTCCTATGGTTAACAACGTAATAATGCATAGTATAGGTACAAAACATAAATTGACCGATGAGAATTCTTTATATTATGTCATAGGCGTTTAGAACATATATCCAAACAACACTTAAAAAAGTTAATGCCACATGGAATTCTCGATTCCCTTGACATGGTCAAACTTTGATGTATACATAAAGTGTGTTAAAGAGAAGACAACTAACAAAAGAAATAAGGGGTTGGCCATTGTAATGACGTTTTGGAGCTAATATATACAAACATTTATGGATTATTCTCTAAAGTATTTTGGAATTGACACACATATTTTATTAGTTTCATAGACGACTATTCTAAATTTGACTATCTGTACCTTGTTCATAAGAAATTGCAACCTTTGGACATTTTCAAAATTTTTAAATCCGAAGTTAAACTTCAACTAGGTAAGAAAATTAAAGTCATCTAATTCAACCATAAAGGAGAATATTATGGTCAATATCATGGATCAAGTGAACAACGTCCAGAACCTTCTACGAGCTACCTTGTTGAGTGTGAGATTGTGCATTAGTATACCATGTCTGGTACATAAAATTAGAATGGTATAGGTGAGCATCGCAATCAAACCCTAAAAGACATGTGAGAAATATGACGCTCTTCACTTCTCTATCGAAATCTTTGTGGTATAAGACACTCAAAACTACAGTTTACCTACTCAATAGAGTACTTAGTAAGACAGTAACTAAAATCTTATTCAAGATATGGACGTGTAGGATACCTAGCATTAAACATTTACACGTCTGAGGTTGTCCAGCTGAGGCTAGGCTTTACAAGTCAAACGAAATAAAACTAGACTCAAGAACGGTTTGCTACAATTTTATAAGTTACTCTGAGAAATCAAGGGGTATAAATTTTATAATCCCTTTAATAATCCTTGTTTGAAATGGGAAATGTCAAATTCATTGAGGACCGTGGGAGTAATAAAATCATAGAAGTATCTGTTAAGGAAAGCGTTGGTGATTCTCCTGTGATCACTTCAATGCGATCAGTAGTGATATGGTTACCATAATGCACATTACGAATATTGCACATTAAGTGAGCGTAATGAACCAAGATATTTCCATGACATCTCTACTGCAATTGGAGAAACTTACCACTGAAATTGAGATATTATATCATATTGATGAGCAAGTATCTAAATCATCTCAAACATAAGTGCCTTTAAGGTTATCTACAAGGAAGTGGAGAATTACGAATTCTCGTGATTATGTTTATCTCTAAGAGTATGATTTTGACATAGGGCTGGAAAGTGATCATACATCTTTAATTTCCAAGAAGTAAAACAATGCTTTAACCCTAAAAGGTGGTTTAACGTCGTACAAGAAGAGTTGAAGCATATGGCAAACAATGACATTTCAAAACTTGTCGAATTGCCTGAAAGTACGAAACTCGTTGGTTGTAAATGGATATTTAAAACCAAGCGAGATTTGAGGGGCAATATTGAAAAATATAAGACTTGTCTTGTTACCAAGGGATTCACTATAAGAAAAACATTGATTATAAGGAGACTTTCTCATCCATGTTAACAAAAGACTCTCTTAGGATAATCATGACACTTGCAGTTAATTTTGATTTGGAATTATATCAAATGGATATAAAGACTGTTTTTCTCAAAAGAGACACTGAGGTTGGTTGAAAAAACCTCGTTAATCATGTATAGTGCAACCAAAGAACTTTGAGTCTGAGGATTCAAAGCACCTAGTATATAGATTAAAAAAGTTCAATTATGGTTTGAAATAGACGTCCCATCAATGGTAACAGAAATTTGATCAAGTAGTTATCTCATTTGAATTTAAGGAGAACCCCGTTGATCAGTACATATATGTAAAGTTCATTGGGAGTAAGTTTGTTATACTTGTTCTATACGTGGATGATATATTGCTTGCGAGCAATAATAAGGGTCTACTGCATGAAGCCAAGTCATTTCTATCGAGTAAATTTAAAATGAAAGATCTTAGTGAAGCATCCTTTGTTTTAGGCATATAGATGTGTCGCGATCGTTCAAGAGGCATTCTTGGACTTTCACAATAGACTCATATTGAAAAGGTGTTTATAAGGTATAACATGCAGAACTGTATACCCGGTGACACGCCTATATCAAGAGGTGTCAAGTTCAGTTTGCAGCAATGTCCATGGTTTGAAATTGAAATAAAAGAGATGGAACAATTCTCATATACATCAATGGTGGGAAGTCTTATGTATGCATAAGTTTATACTCGACCAAATAGTTAGTTTATAGTTGGGATGTTAGGCAGATATGTTAATAACCCAGGACTGTCGTACTGAAAGTAGTTAAGTGAATGATGCGGTATTTGCAAAGAACTAAAAGACATATGCTCACATATCGGAGATCAGATCACTTGGAGGTGATTGGATATTCGGATTTTGATTATGCTGGATGCTTGGATAGCAAGAGGTCCACTTTGTTGGTGCAATCAACCCAAGTTTGATTGAGTAGATCATGGGTTTTGATGTATGTATCAATATGATTAAGTTAAGTTTTCATGTTGATTTGATGTGTGTGTTTAAGTCTTGCAGGACTTGGTGAACAACACATGAGGAATAATGGAGTGAAGCATCCGAGGGATGAGAGTCAAAGGAAGAGGACTTCAAAGGGCAAGCCGAGGAAGTAGACATCAAAGGCATACACGAAGGATGACATGGAGACAAGCCACGGGCTTGTGTGCGGATCCGAGGGACGAGAGCCGAAGGAAGAGAACTTCAAGGGGCAAGTCGAGGAAGTGGACTTCAAGGCATACGCGAAGAATGGACTTCGGAGAGGTTGAGAGTACGTTTGTAAGTTGGGCAGTCGACTGGCAAGGGAATCAGTCGACTAGCAGCGTTGAGAGAAAACTCACAGAAAGATCAGTCGACTAGTCCAGGTACTAATCAACTGGTATGTTCGAAATCCAGCCGTTAGCTGGACACCAGTTGACTGGCCCTGGGGCAGTCGACTGGTGTTGAGACTGAGTTGATTGGTTAACAACTCTCTCCACTATTTAATGAGGAGCTTGAGACTTGAGAAATGTTAGCTATTAATTGTGAAATCTTTGCTCAAGTGCTCAGGTGCTCAAGCTCCAAATCTTCTCTCTTCCTCCTAAATCGTAGCTGACGGACCCAAACTATGTGTCACGAAAGTGGGTCTCAAATTTAGATATGAATGAATAACTGGAAACCCTTTTTACAATCAAAAGTATGAAAATGTAATATAGGGGCCACAGGTCGTATTTTTCTCGGGGACTAGTTGAAGGTTTGTTTGATTCGCGCTTGTACTTAGGTATCGTTTGTGAATTTTGGGTTTCAAATAAGTAATTTGGGTTTTGACTTCAATTAGGAATGAAAATTCAATTAAAGAGAAAAGAAGTTTCACTAGACAAGTTTAGGCTGGGAATTATCAACTAATGAACTTAAACATTGAAGAACTCTATCAAAGCAGCAAACCCTTAGCCTAAATCTGAAAGCCAGGTTAATAGCTAATTGAATTACATTCCGATGGGCTCTCATTCAGAAGATTCGCTTCAAGAATTACCACTTAGACCAAGCCAATGTGGAAAAATCAGTTGATACAAGGTTAATGCCGAAATTCACTTAGTCCAAACTGCTATGAATTATGAACTGATATGCAGAAGTTTAAAACTAAATTCATTAACAAATCGAATGAAAAACAATCAACAACTGAAGTAGAGTAAGTAAATGTGAACAATTGACTGAGAAACAACAAACAAGGTGCAGATTTTTTTAAGCAAAGGAAATTGCAGTAGTTGGAGTTGGCACGCAAGGAATGCTTAGTTCAAGTTAAGAATTACTCAACTAAAGCTTAGCAACTGACTTAATAACAGATATAGGAATCGAAATTCAGGAATGAAGTTGGAGCCATACAATAATTAACTGACAAGCATCGAGTGAAACTAGGTGCAGAAATTGCTTCCAAATCAATTCAGAAATGAACTGCATGGACTTTGGATGCAGGGAAGTAAAACTGATGCATCAGAACTGAGACTAATTAGCTCAGAGACAACTCGTGTCATTGCAGAAACATTCCATGAATGCTACAACACTTTAAAGGCAGAAACATGAGCTCAGAACTGCAGAAAAACAAAAATGGAACTAACGTTGCAGAAGCAAACTAATTTTTCAGGAATAAACTGAATGCATCAATTAAGATCAATTGCAGAAATCTGAATTCGAATGCTTTATAAATAAGTCAAGCTACAATGTAAATTCAGAATGCAAACTCAAGCTCACTTGATTCACAACTGGTACGCAAGGAAGGAAATAAGGCTTAAACTACTGAAACGCTGAAATTGAAGTTGGCACGCAAGCACCGAGCTGATACGCAAGCTTAACAATTGGCACGCAAAGATTGACAGAAATTAAGCTACAATTTGAATCTATTTGTTCACTAAACGAACTTCTAAACTACTTAACTTAAAGATTAACAACCTAATTAAGCTCAACTATTCAGAAAACTAAATCTACAGCTGGTCTAATTTCAGAAACAAAACAGAAGCTCACGGCAGAAATGAAATTTAAGCTACAAACACTGAAATTTAACTATCTAAGCTACTCCTCAATCTTCCCTAAGCTCAAATTCTTCTTGGTCGTCAAGCAAGAGCTGGCTTCGAACCCCTAGGCTCAGCAAATCAGTGGAAATCAGCCTCGCATGATGAACTCTGCTCAAACTACGTCATATGGGAATTTCAATCCAATTTCCTTGGCCTCAGTCGATGGTGGTTGCTATGGTGATTCGCGGACCACCTGGGCTCACCTGAGAACCCCTACAGCCGGCTCAGATGGTCGGAAATGGCTTATGGAAGAGGCGCAAGTGACTGGACTGCTGAGCTGCCGAAACCCTCAAACAACCCTCTTCCAGCGCGAATTCGAGCTGAATTCTCCAACAAAAATGACCTCCAAAGATCCAGAAGATGATCTTGATGAAGAATCGAGGGGTCGCGCCCCGGAAATTGAGAGAAAACACTGAAAAACTGAAGAAGAACGATGAAGGCTACTGTAGCAGCGGAGACGCGACGAAGGGGAAGCTGGGCAGCGTTTCTGATTAAATAGGAAATAATGGACGGCTCAGATTGATCGGATGAAATCCAACGGCTGATCTTGCTCCGATTTGATCCAAATTTTTATGATGATGATCTGGGGTCAGGATCTGCCTCGTGGTAACTCGGATCCTCCAGATGTGCAACGGATGGTCCAGATCAACTCTATCTGTGAATGGACGCTCTAGAGCCCTCCTTGCTTGATCCAACGGTTGATTTAGCTCTGATTGGAATGAAACTTTCAGATCTTGATCATAGAGCTTGATCAACCCTAACCCTAGCTCGGATTGCTTCAAATCGTCCCGGATGGCTCAAATCTAGCCGCTCTTGAATCGGACGGCCCGGATTAATTGTAAGCTTGATAATTCGATCCGGTTCACATCCGACTCAAATTTGACCCAGTATGCCCTAGGTCCAGGATCCTTTCATGCCTACAAAAATATATCAGAAAATTAGTGGCCAAATAATCCAAAAAATGTGTAAATTTGCAATTAAGTCCAAAATAAGAGAAAGTTCCAAAACCTAGGGTAATTTCACAATTAAGCAATAAAAACATAGGTCAAACATGGATTTTAAAAATTAAAATAATCAACAAAATGGTATTTATCAACTCCCCCACACTTAACCTTGAGCGTCTCGTGAAACTACTAAGTATGTATCCCTTAGGTTTTCTAAAACATAATTAGAAGCAAATGAAAAGAAATTACCTAAGGTTGTTAATTCTCATAAATCTAAGCTCTATGGATTAGTATCTTGTCCTTAAATCAACAACTGAGCCTTTTCATCCATCATGAGTCATTGAGATGAATCTAAATCACTAGCCCTTTCAAGGAAAATTTTGGGTGACTCTCTCCTTAAGTTCTAAGTTGATGATGGAAGTGGAGCTCACTCAAATACACATGCTTCTTGTACTACCATAGGCTTGCTTATTATCTACTCTCCACCATTAGTCATGATTAGAATCAACATCTATAAAAAAAAAACAAATGAAAACATGGAAAATGGTAAGAAATGGGACAAAAACCAAGAAAAATGGAAAAATAGATAAAGTGGAAGACTTGAGTGCTCAAGGATGTTTTTGATGCTCTTTGCTTTCCATACAGTCCTCTAATGATCTCAAAAGTGTGATGGAGTGAAACTTGAATAAATTCCTTTGACTTGGATGAAAAACCCGTCCTTGATTTCCTGGTGCCAAGTTTAGTCTATGCGTGCCAAATTTCTTTCTTTCCTCTTCTCTTTTCTGATTTTTTTCTTTCTTTCTTTCTCTCTAGAAAATTCAGAATGTAATGGAGCAACACTTTTGATTCGGATTAGAGAAACTTCACTGATTTAATAGTGCCAACTCAATTATGTGCCATCTTTGTTTTTGCTCTTTTCTCTTTTTTTTTCAAACTGTTTTTCTTCTCTTTTTGTTTCCTGCTCTTAATCTTCTAATGGAGCCTTTCAGATCTTGCAAAACTCCAATTTCTTCATATCAGTTGGCATCTAAAAGTAGTTGAGCACTTAAAGAATTCCATTCAAAATTCTGCTCAACAAGTTCAATTTCAGCCTCTTCACTTCCTATTCTGATCAGCAGTTGTTTCGAATTTTTCTTGCATCTTCCTGCATCAGATTCTAGCATCCATTGGTTCTTCTTATACCTTGCAAACTCCTGCATTTTTTCTGGTTGGCAGTTAGCATCAAATAGAGATGGATAGGTTGATCCCAGCTGTGTGCCATTCAATTTCTGCAAATTTTCTTTCTTTTTCTGTTCTTGACCTGAAAAATCCAATCAACTACATTTCTTTCTACTTTGATCAGCAGTGTAGGTGCCTAACAATTTTAGATACATTCCTATACCTACTGCCTTGATTTATAGCCTCAAAAACTCAAATTGGGTTGCAAGTTGGTACAAGGCTGCCTTGATAGCATTTCTATTGGTTTTTCTCCTTTCATAACTGAATTTTTAGCTTAAGTATCAACTTGCTGCTCTCCAAAACCTCTTGGGCTTCGAGTGGTGTTTGTTCTGAGTCCCTTTTCAGCATCCTTTGCAGCAGCCACATTAGTTTCAACTCAATTCATTTGCATTTCAATCCCTGCACTGCCCAGAATTTCAATTACTGCACTGCCCAGCAGATTTTTTTTCTTTTCTCTGTTTTTGGCACAAATCTTCTGCCCTGATCAGATTTGGTCAGCTTCAACTCAGCCGAATTCAATTCATATTAGTTGCCATTTAGATCAAGTCCCAATCTAAGTCATTCCTAATCAAATCAGCTTCATACTCACTTCTTCCCATTTTCTGCACAACTTGTTTTTGACTCAACTTGCTGCACAGAATTCAGATTTTTCTCAGCTTCTTTCGAATTCTGAACAGCTGATTTCAGGCCTCCAACAAGGTATGGCTGATTTCTTTCGCAAAGAACAGCTCCAATCCCAATTTTTCTGCCCAAAGGTAGCTTCCAGAATTTTCTTTGGCACAACATTTTTCCTTCTCTTCTATTGCGTGCCAAACTTTTGTCTTCCATTGCAGATTTTTGTTCTTCTTTTCTTTTCTTGTTGCAGATTTCTTTTGCTTCTCAGCTGAATTCAACTTGGCACATGTACTACCTTGAATCTTCTTTTGTTTATAACTGAATTTTTCAGCTCCACGGCAGCAGGGAAGAACATTCTGCAGCTTTCTGAAATTGTTTCTGCACTTGTTCAGATTTTCAACCTTGCATCTCAATTCAGCTCTAGTCTTAAATCAAGTTCAGCTGCCATTCCATTGCTAATTTGCTCACAAAAACTCCTTTCTTCCGTCATGTTTGGCATAGAATTCCAGCATTTAGTGAGCTGGCCGAAACATGCTAAAAAAAAATTTTCTTCCCTCTTTGGCAAAGAATTTCAGCCGAATTCACCTTGGCACAACATGGCTTGGATCTCCAATTGATGGTCAAGAATCTTCAATTGTTTTCAATCTTTGATCACTTCTTCAATCTTTGATCACTTCTTCTTGCTCATTTTTGACACCAAACTCCAATCAACTTGACAAAAAAATTTTTTTTCGAAATGAAGTGCATCCTTGATAAAAATTTTCTTCCCAATCACTAATCACTCCCCCACACTTAAATCGTTGTCCGTCTCGGGCAAAATAGTATCAAGAAAATATCCCAAGCAAACAAATTCATAGAAAAATTGGGGTTAAGATTAGGAATAAGGAAAGACAAATAGAATAGACATGATTTTTGCCAAAATTGATATGGAAAGGTAAACAAAATGATTAGTCTCTATAAATGTGATCCAATCATTGAAATATGATTTTGAAAGAACCTAAGCAAGTTCTAGAATACAATAACATATGTGTATCACAAAATAAGGCTAATCTCACTAGGTAAAAATAATCCATCTCAAATCCTCAATTAAGAATCCAAAGCAAAATCGTACTCAAGCATCCAAGATTTCATCCATGATCTCAAATCCTAAGTTTTAACAACCAAATTTAATTTATTTTCTAAGAGATTCTAAAATGCTATGAAGATAACCTAGAGGGATACTTTTATTTCTACTCATGCAAGAAAAAGTGCTAAAAGAAAAAACATGGTATTTACAATGTCTATTTATTCAATTTACTCTAGAAAACATAAAAGTGAAAAATGCGATAAAAGAAAATGCAAGGAAAATAAACTCCCCTTTATTCGGGTGGGCGGAGTCTATCCAGAAGTAGCCTCCATCGTGGTAATGGAGGAGTCTGGGTGGCTGGGAGAATTAGGACTCCCCCACACTTAAACTTCACAAAAAATTTCTCTGGTGGCCTAAGACGATTCAGGTTCAAAATCCATGGAAGGAATGGAGGGCTATGGATTAAAGTAAGATCATCTCCTCCTTCTTGATGCCTTTCAGAAGTCCTTCCAGGAGGCTGGAGTCTGTTCAGTTGGAGCACCCACTCCTGAAGTCTTCTGGACCCTGCAAAACCATGTAATACCTCTCTCAAGCGTGCAGGGTCAGAAAGAAATAAAATAATGTCAGTCTCTGCATGAAATGAATCCAAATCTGCATCATGTCCAATTAAATCAATGTTTGGTGTCTCAATAAATTTTTCACAGTTATTTCCTACAAAATTTGCATCCTGAAATTCATCACAAATAATGAAATCAATTTTTGGCACTTCAATAAAAATTTCACAATGATTTTCTACCAAGAATGTATCAAGCAATGTATCACAACCCATGTAATCAATTTTGGGTGTCTCAATGAATTTTTCACAATTATTTTCAGCATATGATATATCAAAAGACTCACTACAATAATCAACATCAAGTCTAGGCACCCCTAGAAATTTTTCACACTCAGCATTTGCATCTAATGTAACACCACATGCTTCATTTTCAACCAATTCAACACTAGGTACCTCTAAAAATTTTTCACAATCAATTTCTACAAGAGATGCATCCCTAAGTATATCACAAACAATAAGATCAGTTTGAGGTACCCCTATGCAATTTTCAGAAAAATTAGGAGTATTTACCTGATCGTGCTGAAAAATACCTGGAGGTTCTACAAAAGTAGATGTATCCGTGTTCTCCTCCTGGTCAAGTAATTGCGCCACTTCAAGCTCTGGTTCTGGTGGACAATCAACTGGTGATCCTTGGGTGCTTGCTTCCACCATGCAAGTCCCTACACTTTCTGGTTCATCATCTAAATCTTGTGGTGGTCCCTGGGGCTTAGTGCAATCCCCTACCCCTGTGGAATCATCTCCTATGCATGCTTCTTCTACAATATCTGCAACAACAGTATCAGAAAAATTAGGACCACTAATAACACTATCATCACAAAATAAAAGACTAGAATGGTCCTGTGGAGCTTCAATTTCTTCTTCTTGAGCTGAAAAATTTGGAAATGGATTTTGAATAGGAGTCTCCGGAGGAATGCATGCTATAGGTGCCCAGACTTTAATGTATTCTTCTTCTTCTTCTTCTAAAATTGCAAGATCCATTAAAGAAAGATTCAGCCTTGCACTAGGGTCACCTTGAACTTGCATTTGATGCATTTGACTAGCAATTTGTCCAACGCCTCTTTCAATGTCTTGAAGCCTTTGCTGCTTTTGATGATATTGTACAACTTGTTGAAACATCTCCTCCATTCTTTGTTGTTGAGCCTCATTCTCATTAAGATTCTCAAAGTCTCCTTAATTGATGTGGAAATCCTGTTGGCCTTGAAATGTAGCATAAGGCTGCTGAAGTCCAGGAGGAGGCTGTGCATACTGAAATGGAGACTGTAGGGGATGATCAAATGGATGAATGGACTGATTAAACTGCTGAAAATTTGGTTCACAAGTCGGTGGAGATGGCTGAAAATTGTAGCCCTGGAAATCTTGGATCTGAGGTTGAAATTGTGGTAGTGAAAACTCAAATTGGGTGGGCTGAAAATTATGATTAGGCTGCTGAAAATTCTGATTGCAAGGGTGAAATTGCTGCGGTAATTGACATGGTTGCTGGAAATTCGAATTATCTGAAAACCCTTGCTAAATTCCTTGAAAAAGTGATTGATCTTGTTGATAAGGTGGCTGAAAGTTAGGCTGAAATTGCTGAATTTGGGGCTGAAAATTTTGCAATAGTGGCTGCCCATTCTGAAAATTCTGGAAAATTGGTTGAATTGGCTGAAAATCCGGCTGAAATTGTTGGAGTTGCGATTGAAATGGTTGTGGTGGCTGAAATGGTTGACATGGTAGCTGAAATTGCTGAATTTGTTGATCAAAATTCTGAAATGGTGGCTGCCCATGCTGAAACTGTTGAAAATTTGGTTGACTTGGCTGCTGAAATTGGAAGGGCTAACTTGGCTGACAATTAGGCTGAAAAAACTGATTTGGTTGAACTTGATGGAAAGGTGGTTGCTGAAATTCTTGGAGAGGTTGAAATTGTGGCTGAGGTCGCTGAAATTGGTGTTGAATCGGCTTCTGGTAAGTAGATGACTGAGCTTTCCGTTTTTGTTGGTAGTCCAACTCCTTTAACACATTTTTCAACTCCACCAGTGCATCCTCGAGCTCTGTATAGAACTCTGGTGACCCCATTTTGAATTTGCAGCCCTGTCACAAAACAAACAAGAAAAATGGCAGCAACCGTATATGAAAGATAAAGCAAAATAAAACAGATCCCAATGATATGTCTAAAGGCATACAAGCAAAAATCAAACAAATCAACTAGTTGCTTCCCCGGCAACGGCGCCAAAAATTTGACGGACCCAAACTATGTGTCACGAAAGTGGGTCTCAAATTTAGATATGAATGAATAACTGGAAACCCTTTTTACAATCAAAAGTATGAAAATGTAATATAGGGGCCACAGGTCGTATTTTTCTCGGGGACTAGTTGAAGGTTTGTTTGATTCGCGCTTGTACTTAGGTGTCGTTTGTGAATTTTGGGTTTCAAATAAGTAATTTGGGTTTTGACTTAAATTAGAAATGAAAATTCAATTAAAGAGAAAAGAAGTTTCACTAGACAAGTTTAGGCTGGGAATTATCAACTAATGAACTTAAACATTGAAGAACTCTATCAAAGCAGCAAACCCTTAGCCTAAATCTGAAAGCCAGGTTAATAGCTAATTGAATTACATTCCGATGGGCTCTCATTCAGAAGATTCGCTTCAAGAATTACCACTTAGACCAAGCCAATGTGGAAAAATCAGTTGATACAAGGTTAATGCCGAAATTCACTTAGTCCAAACTGCTATGAATTATGAACTGATATGCAGAAGTTTAAAACTAAATTCATTAACAAATCGAATGAAAAACAATCAGCAACTGAAGTAGAGTAAGTAAATGTGAAGCAATTGACTGAGAAACAACAAACAAGGTGCAGATTTTTTTAAGCAAAGGAAATTGCAGTAGTTGGAGTTGGCACGCAAGGAATGCTTAGTTCAAGTTAAGAATTACTGAACTAAAGCTTAGCAACTGACTTAATAACAGATATAGGAATCGAAATTCAGGAATGAAGTTGGAGCCATACAGTAATTAACTGACAAGCATCGAGTGAAACTAGGTGCAGAAATTGCTTCCAAATCAATTCAGAAATGAACTACATGGACTTTGGATGCAGGGAAGTAAAACTGATGCATCAGAACTGAGACTAATTAGCTCAGAGACAACTCGTGTCATTGCAGAAACATTCCATGAATGCTACAACACTTTAAAGGCAGAAACATGAGCTCAGAACTGCAGAAAAACAAAAATGGAACTAACGTTGCAGAAGCAAACTAATTTTTTAGGAATAAACTGAATGCATCAATTAAGATCAATTGCAGAAATCTGAATTCGAATGCTTTGTAAATAAGTCAAGCTACAATGTAAATTCAGAATGCAAACTCAAGCTCACTTGATTCACAACTGGTACGCAAGGAAGGAAATAAGGCTTAAACTACTGAAACGCTGAAATTGAAGTTGGCACGCAAGCACCGAGCTGATACGCAAGCTTAACAATTGGCACGCAAAGATTGACAGAAATTAAGCTACAATTTGAATCTATTTGTTCACTAAACGAACTTCTAAACTACTTAACTTAAAGATTAACAACCTAATTAAGCTCAACTATTCAGAAAACTAAATCTACAGCTGGTCTAATTTCAGAAACAAAACAGAAGCTCACGGCAGAAATGAAATTTAAGCTACAAACACTGAAATTTAACTATCTAAGCTACTCCTCAATCTTCCCTAAGCTCAAATTCTTCTTGGTCGTCAAGCAAGAGCTGGCTTCGAACCCCTAGGCTCAGCAAATCAGTGGAAATCAGCCTCGCATGATGAACTCTGCTCAAACTGCGTCATATGGGAATTTCAATCCAATTTCCTTGGCCTCAGTCGATGGTGGTTGCTATTGTGATTCGCGGACCACCTGGGCTCACCTGAGAACCCCTACAGCCGGCTCAGATGGTCGGAAATGGCTTATGGAAGAGGCGCAAGTGACTGGACTGCTGAGCTGCCGAAACCCTCAAACAACCCTCTTCCGGCGCGAATTCGAGCTGAATTCTCCAACAAAAATGACCTCCAAAGATCCAGAAGATGATCTTGATGAAGAATCGAGGGGTCGCGCCCCGGAAATTGAGAGAAAACACTGAAAAACTGAAGAAGAATGATGAAGGCTACTGTAGCGGCGGAGACGCGACGAAGGGGAAGCTGGGCAGCGTTTCTGATTAAATAGGAAATAATGGACGGCTCAGATTGATCGGATGAAATCCAACGGCTGATCTTGCTCCGATTTGATCCAAATTTTTATGATGATGATCTGGGGTCAGGATCTGCCTCGTGGTAGCTCGGATCCTCCAGATGTGCAACGGATGGTCCAGATCAACTCTATCTGTGAATGGACGCTCTAGAGCCCTCCTTGCTTGATCCAACGGTTGATTTAGCTCTGATTGGAATGGAACTTTCAGATCTTGATCATAGAGCTTGATCAACTCTAACCCTAGCTCGGATTGCTTCAGATTGTCCCGGATGGCTCAGATCTAGCCGCTCTTGAATCAGACGGCCCGGATTAATTGTAAGCTTGATAATTCGATCCGGTTCACATCCGACTCAAGTTTGACCCAGTATGCCCTAGGTCCAGGATCCTTTCATGCCTACAAAAATATATCAGAAAATTAGTGGCCAAATAATCCAAAAAATGTGTAAATTTGCAATTAAGTCCAAAATAAGAGAAAGTTTCAAAACCTAGGGTAATTTCACAATTAAGCAATAAAAACATAGGTCAAACATGGATTTTAGAAATTAAAATAATCAACAAAATGGTATTTATCAGTAGCCCACATCTTATAAGGAGAAAGAGGCTTTGTAAGAGGTTGTTCTCCACCGAGAAGGAAAAAGCTTTAGCCGGAGATTGTCGAGGAGTGATCCACCTAAGGATCAAGGGTGCATTCACCTTAAGGACACGTCGTGGAATAGGAGCAAGCAATCTCCGAACCAGATAAACTGTACATTGTTAGCATTGTTATAATTGATTGTTTAAGTTTTCGCTTGCGCTAACAATTGTAGGAAGAAAGATATTCACCCCCCCTCTAGCCGGTGCATCGGTCCAACAAGTGGTATCAAAGCAAGGTCGCCTTTAATGGACTAACTGCCAAGAAGAGCATATTCATTAAAATCGTCGGGTCACACATCTAACTGCCAAAATTTGAAGGAGAATTCACTTCGTGGAAAAAGAGGATGGAGGTATTTTTTAATACCGATTTTGATATTATGTTGATTATGGAAAACAATTTTGAAGTGCCTAGGGATCAAGAGAACAAACCACTTGAGACGATAAGATAGAGCAAGAAGCAAAGAGATGATCATCTAGTAAATTTCAAATTCTTGCATCATCTATTAAGTGTGCTTCCTCAACAAGAAGTAACAAGAATTGAGAGCTACTCAAGTGCCAAGAATTTGTGGAATAAGCTAGTAGAGCTTCATGAAGGCACTTCGGAGGCAAAATTGGCAAAGAGAGATCTTCTCCGATCTCAACTCAACAACATCAAGCTTGATAAAGGGGAGAAGGCATCAAATTTGCATGCTAAATTTAAAGAAATAATTAATGAACTAACAAGTGTAGGAGAGCAACTTTCAAACCGAGACATATTGATGAAAGTCATCAATGTCTTCCCAAGAACATCAAATTAGAGCTCAATGGTGGATTCATACTACATATCCAAGGATTTAGAGAAAACTTCTCTAGAGGAATTTTTCTCAACCATGGAGCTCCATGAAACTCAGATTGGAGGAGAAATTAAAGAAATCTACAAACCAAAAAGTATAGCCCTTGTGGCAGACAAGGGAAAAGGTAAAAATAAGAAGGCTTCCTCATCCGACTCGGAAGAATCAAGTGCATCCATGGATAGTGATGCGGAAGCTTACATGGTAAGAAAAATGAGAAAAACATTTAAATACTTTTCTACTAACAAATCTCATGGTAGGAAAAGTTCAAGGAGTAAAAGTAGAACAAGGAATATCATATGCTATAATTGTCAAGGAGAAGGACATATGAGATATGTGTGTCCACTTTTGAAGAAAAAGGAAGGAAAAAAGAAAAGAAGAAAACAGAAGAAAAGGGGAAGAAAGTCCAAAGTCGAAAAGCAACATGAGATGATTATCGGAAGAGGAGGAGCATCATATGTCCCATTTTGCTTTAATGAGAATTGAAGATATAGCCTCCACATCATCCGAAATTGAAGAAGAGAAGAGTTCAAGTGAAGATAAAGGGACCTCGAGTGAAGGGGGAGGCTTAACTTCAAAATTGGACGTCTCGGTAAGTGAGATATATAATCTACCCACTACCACTTTAATTAAGATAATTTCTAGCACAAATGATGGCTTGTTAAAGCTAAGAAGAAAATTAAATGTTTACAAAATGAAATTTGAATGCTAAATGAAAAATTAGAATCCATGAAAATTAAGGGTGATATGCATGCTTCTTCCTCCTCTTCTAGTTTAAAGGATTCATGTTTAGAAGAGGAAAATAGAGAATTAAGGGAAAAGATGGATAACCTTAGTAAAACCCTTAGAAAATTTGAAATTGTCTCTAACACCCTAGAAATAATTATTAAGAGTCAAAGAGCAAGTTTCAAGAAAACGGATTTAGGGTATAGTGATTCTAGCAATGATAAGACTTATCATTACCTACTTGCTAGAGGACAAGCAAAAATCAAAACCTTAGATAGAAAATAGATTCCCAAAGAATATTTTGTCAACCTAATTAGGAAACATTTCTATTGGGTGCCAAAGTCAATCCTTAAAGGTTAGATGATTTAGGTTTAGTCAACCATGTTATTAAAATTTTAAATTTTTGAAAAATGGTTGACTTGAGAACTTGAGGAGGAGCACTTAGCTCAAATAGGAATTCATGATAAAATGGGCGAAATAGGGATTACCTTTAGTATATCTCATATTGCCTTGATTTATGATTGTATTTATGCATATGAGATGTTAGGATGATACAAATAATTCACTTATGCATATAACATTTTGATGAGTTATTAGATGTATCACTTTAGTAATCATAGACCAACTATGGGGAAAGCAAATGTTTAATTAATGAACATCTTGCCTATAGATCATAGTTGGATATTTCAAATGGTTTGAAAATAATTCTGTGTTTCATTTGCTATGACATAGATTTGCAAAACACATAGGTTTAAAACTAGGGCTTAATATTGATATAAAATTAAGAGTTTGGCTTGTTTTTGAATTTTGGTCAAAAAGTCAAAAATATTTAGATTTTTCATGAAATCTTATTTTTCTCTATTAGAGAACATCAAAAGAAATATGTTTACAAAATTTCATGATTTTTTAGATTTTATTGAATTTTTAATGCATTTCTGAATTTCAGCTTAAAAGGTTAAAATTTGAGACTGATAAGTATCAGTCGACTGGTGCAGAGGACCAGCCGACTGAAACTACTGTGAAAGGGCAATTCAATCAAACCAGTCGACTGGTAACTGACTCAGTCAACTAGTATCTGTGTCTTTTGATTTCTGTGTATTTTCAGAAATTGAAACTCTGCCCTTATTTGATACCATAGGTTAATATTGCTTGGTACAATCTTTTTGATGGTGTCAAAGGGAAAAAATTGAAAGGTTTAAGTTAGAATTTAACTTGATTCTTTATGTTTGTGGAAAAAATAAAAATCATGTGATAAGACATAGGTTAAGGGGAGATCCCTCTCATTTTTGTTTACATGTTCTAACTTTTGCTTTTCCTTGTTGCAGGCTGTTTCCGACTATGCCGCTACGAGCCGCCAGCTGTGCTCCCGGGGGGAGACCGAAGACCTACTCCGGCGAGTAGCTGAAGCTGAGGCAAAGGTTGGCCGCGCCCGCGAGGCAGGTCGCCTACAGCTGGAGGTCAGCAGGGCCCTAACGGTGAAGGTAGAGCATTGGCTCGACACCCTACTGACCTCCGAGGGAGCCCTACATGGTTATCGCCTCAGGGAGCACTCGTTGTCAGAGAAGAATAAGACCCTCTCCAATGACCTGCACAAGCTGACCCAGGAGCGAGAGCAGCTCCAGACCCAGGAGAAGGAACTGTCTGCAAGCGTCCAGCTCCTGGAGTCATCGGCCAAGACCCTGAACGATCGGATCAAAGAACAGGAGTGTCAACTGACCGAGAAGGAGTCTGAAATAAAGATGGCGACTGCACAAATATCCGATCTTCAGGAGGGCGCTACTCGCGCCAAGGCCAAGGCTTCGGCCACCTCCCAAAAACTTAAGGGAGCATTAGATGCTCACGAACAACTATCCTGGGAAGTGGTCGAATTGAAGGTTGCCAAGAATGACATTGGAGCTGAACTGCAGAGACACAAGACTGACCAAGCAACAAAATTGTCGGAGGCTGAGGCAGAGTTCAAGGCCAGGTTTCTGCAGTCTGATGAATTCAGTGACATTCTGGCTGGGCAGGTCTTGAAGCGCCTAAAACAGGGCTTCAATGGTGCCATCAGTGAACTTCAAAAAGCCCAGATGCTGAAACTAGACGCAGACCTGAGCGCCTTAAGCGTCGACCAGGTTTGGAACAAGCTCTCGCCTGAAGAGAAGGATCTATAAGAGCTCTTCCCAAACCTGTGCCTTATATTTTCTTTTTTGCATCTTGCAATTTTTCCTTTTTTCTGATGTAATCGCTATGTAATCATCTGCATTGAATGATCATATTTTCTGCCTATTTTCTCTCAAGTGTTTTTCTTTTTTATACTTTGGCTCCTTATGCAATCTAGTGTTCTTCAACGACCCGAGGAGTCGGCACATTAAAGACCAAGTGTTGCTTCCCTACCTGAGGAGTAAGCGGTCGAGAGGGAAGCACCAGGCTGGGACGGGCAGGCCGAGAGGACCAAGCGAAGACGAGCATCGACCAAGAGGGAAGAGCTAGGCTGAGACGAGCACGCCGAGAAGACCAGGCGGAGACGAGCATTGACCAAGAGGGAAGAGCTATAGTAGTTGTCTCTCTTTGTATTTTACTTTGTTGTCTTTGTTTCTAAATGTACCTCAAGTTTGAACTCTCATCTAATGTAATCTGAGTTGATGAATAAAACTTTGACTTTTTTGCTTCTTATCATGTTTACAGTCGCCTTTAGTATTTTATGAGATGTACCCCGAATTAAGATTTGAATGAAATGTCTTCGTCGTCAAATCTGGTGTTTGTATTCTCTATTTGTATGTACTCTAAGCACGACTTTAGCCAATAAATAGAATGCGTCTATCTTCTATGTCTCGTCGTCCGCATACTACGTAATTTTCTTCAATTCTCCCCTTCTATTAGGCTTCTCTATATCTGTGATATCCTACATCGAGGGAGAGAAGAGTACATAATGTCCGGTTTAATTGTCTGCATGGACAAGGACAGGGTTCGTCCTGTTCAATGTTTAGCTAGGGGCAGTATATTTCTAATGTCACCCGCAACTTTAGATGAAGTAGATATAGTTATTCCCAGCAGCATTTCCTCAGCACCGTGCTCCAGTTTACCCGTCGTCGGTCGAGCACCTAGCGCTTCTCCTGGTCGGGCATCTGCAGCACCATTACTAGACCTACTTACCTCAAGCATCCGCAGCACTACGAGGTAATAAGGTTTAATTAGCTCCTGGTTNTGTGTAATTAGGGATGCTCTGCATTTGTTCTACTCCTACCATACCCTTGCTACTTCCAGTGCCATACACGAATGCTATTTGTGCCGACTTTATCATGATATCTAATATCAATTTGAGACCATATTTCAAAGGTGCTTTCCTGTTAATCATTTGATGTATTGGACTTAATACAATATGTTGCAACTCTAGATGCTAGAACACATCTGGAAGTTTTCAGTTTACTGTGTTTAAAGCACCTTCATCATGCTGTGAAACTTCTGATTTGGCCTAACATTTAATGACTTTGTTTACATTTGATATCTGCTTCTACATTACCATTGTTTTTGGATATCTGGCGCAGAAGTCTTCATTGGGTGTGTTTCTCAGCACCTTGTGTAATCTGGTGCTTAGATGCATGGATACATGATGCTCTATCAATATCGAAGTACTCTATTTTTGACGTATTATAATTTTTGATTCGGGATTCGAAATTTAGAATCAGGTGATGTCATACTTTACGTACAGAATTTAAAAATCTATATTTGTTATTGAAAAATTTATTACCTTTAAGTTGGATTCAAAAAATATCGTTTATATCTTTTTAGATGATTTGGATAATTTTTTATTATTTTTAATAATTTTTATTTTGATGGTAGTTAGGATGCTTTTAATATATCAGATATTTATGAGTTAGGATTTATTGCATTTGATTTTGATAAATTTTTTTTGTTAAAATTTCTGTTATGATTTTTTTATAAGATATATTTTTTATTTGATTCTTCTGTATAAACATCCTCTGTTCTTAATAAAGTTTTTTAGAATAAAACTTAGAAAATGACATTTTTTTTATTTTTGGTGTTTTCTCCTCTTATCTTTACTATGATCTTTTTTCGTTAGTCTATAGAATAATTACCATCCTATCCAACGTCAATATCAAATATGGAGTTTGCATCTTGTTTCGATAATGAATGACTTAGAATTTCACAGTAGTTTAGTTTTTGTAAAACACGATAAATAAAATATCATAAATAAAGGTTAAAATGAAAATAATCTTATAGAAAATTTTAAATTTTTTTAAAGATTATTTCTGAGTTATTTGAAGAAAATTTTAATTTTCAAAATTTATATATATATATATTCTCTCCTTCCCTTCTTTTTCTCCGTGCCCTAATCCACACGTCGACTCTTCCCCTCCTCATCGCACGCGAAGAAAGTCGTCGAGCGCCTCCTCTGTGAATACACGTCGCAACCCCCTCTCAGTTGCGGTTTCCAGCCTTTCGCGAGCAAGACGCCGATCGCAAACCCTATTCTTCTCTTTCCCTTCTTTTTGTCGCAAACCCTAAGACACCGAAGCCCTCTCTTCCTCTTCTCCCAATCGGAGTGAGCATTGGTGTCGCAATGGCTCTGTAGGCGACGATTGTTGTGCCACCGCCCTCTTCCATCTCCTCATCATCGTTGATTCCCGACATAGCCTTCGATCGCGAGCAGTAGAGTTGCATCGTCCTTTTTTGGTCCTGGGTAGGAATCACCTTATTTTGTTTTGTTTTTCCCTTGATTTGATCGTTGCAAACAATTGTCATCACTGTCATGCCTTAATTGAGTCGTCGTAGCAAACGGTTTCCCTATTTCCTCCTCATGATTGTTGACCTGTTTGAGTTAGATCGGCAAGGGAGGTCACTGCTTGCTGCCATCTTCAAGTAAGTTCAGTACGTTGGGTTGCGATTGGCTGTAGTTAGATGATGGCAGAGTTTGATGTAGTATTTGTGAATACCTTGATGCGCGGACCTTTCTGTTTAAAGATTTTAATGGCATACGGTCTCTATTCCGTTCGTAGGGTGATTTTGGAATTTTGGATTAGGTTCATTTGTTAATTTGGTGTGGAGTTTGGAGCAGGAGCTTGATAAAGTTGTCTCCTATTTTTGGTTCTATGGTTGTGCTGTGAGGCTTACTGTGGCTGTGGTTTTTGGGCGATGATACTATGATAGGTTGGGTTAGTCCCATGGGTTAACTATTTCCCCGATGATTAGGATGTGAATGTTGAAGTTAATTAAGGGATTTAAACCTAATAGCTTAACCTTGACAAATGGTGTTAAGAAGGAATAGTTGGTTTAGATTTGATTAAGTAAATGTGGTAGTTAGGATTTATTCTAATTTATATATATATATATATTATATATATATATATATATATATAGTTTAGTTAATTATTTAATTTTATAAATTGTTAAACTTGGTCCTTGATACAAGATATTGATTTAGACACGCATGGTTGATCGTGGGAGATTCTTTCGGATACACATTGCATTGCGAGGCGGGTACTTCTTACTTGATTTCTATAGAATCATTTATCTTAAATGCATGGTTATTTTATTATCTGAGTAGGTTAATTTATCTCTGTTTGTTTTCTTGCTTGATACTTATTCTTGCTTGACCTTTGAGTAGTAATATAAAATGCTCAATTATTTAGTCTCAACTCTTGGTTTCTGATCTAAAGAGTACCGCTTGTATGCATATACTTTAGAACTATCATTTGACCTATTTAGGATCAGTGATGGTTGAGACTACCGATCTAGTGGCAGGGTCACCGGAGAAACCAATTGAGGCAACACCTGTCACTCAAGGACATACTCATCACGATGTTCCAGGGGTTAGGATCCCCAATCAGTGGGGGTTCCTTCCCCATTTCTACCATCTGTTCCTACAGCTCCACCAATGATACCTACTATGGTGTTTTGCCCAGTTACATCGGGGGTACCTACTCCCGTGATTACTACTGTTCCACCGGTGGTACCTATCATAGTAGGCTCTTCGATTCCACCTGCGACAGCTACTCCAGTACTTCCCACCATTCCTCCCGTAGTGTGGTCAGCCGTACCACCCATGGTGTCTCCGATAGTTTTTCCAATAGTACCGCCTATGGTACCTGCCGCCCCTGTGGGCTGCACTTTGGACAGATCATGGATCACTACTTTAGCGACATCTGTGAAGGGTTGGTTCACCTTATTTCACAAAGGATCAGATCCGTGTGTAGCCCACTCTTGGATTGAGACATGGAGGATACTTTCCGTTATATAGCATGCACGGACTGGGAGAGGTTGCATATCACCTGCGCGATGAGGCCACCACCTGGTGGGCTATGCAGAGTGCGGTCATTGGCGAGCAACACGTTACCTGGGCTGCTTTCCAAGAGGCATTTGAGAGTCAGCACTTTCCAGCCGCATATCGGATGGCTAGACGACAAGACTTGTTGAGTCTCATGCAGAGGGATGGTATGGTTATACAGTATAATGCAAAGTTTAACTGATTAGCTGACTATTGCCTGCAGCTTGTTGTAGAGGATCAGGAGTGGATGTAGTAGTTTATTCAGGGACTTGCCGGGTATATTTAGGTGCGAATGGATGGTTTGGGCACGACATCTTATTGACAGGCACTAGACAAGACCCTTCTTATCGAGATGACCCAGTTGAAGGGTTTATGGGGAAAAAAGAAGGGTAAACAGTTAGCTCAAGAGACAACACAGACTCAGCGATAACATAGTACTGGACGGAGTCAGAGTTCACAGAGTACTCCCAAGGCAGATTCCTATTCCCAGAAGATAGGGCGTGTAGCGGAACCTCCTGTTCCTCTTAGTAGGGTTGGGGGCAGGCCAAAGATAGATTTCATTATTTTCGGTGTGGGTCTAGGGAACATGGTATGACAGAGTATTCAGTGGGCCAGAATGTATGTTACTATTGTAAGTTACCAGGGCATCAGAGCAAAGATTGTGCTCTTAAGATACAACATGAGATTGCGGTGGTCCCCACTTAGGCTGATCGATCAGGACAGCAAAGACCACAGAGAGGTGGTCGGGGCAGTAGATAGGATACAGACGACAGCAGGCAGTACCCGCACCTTGTTGATGTAGTCTAACCCTGATTGTTATTTTGGTGTTGACATCGATTTAAGTTTTGATTTAAGTCTGGTTAAACACATGGGGATTAAGTCCTAGTCGCGGACTGGGCAAGAAATCCTAGCTTGGAGGGTTAGGTGAAAAGTCCTAGCTTAGAGGACTAGGTGAAAAGTCCTAACTTGGAGGGTTGGGTGAAAAGTCCTCGCTTGGAGGGCTAGGTGAAAAGTCCCAACTTAGAGGGTTAGGTGAAAAGTCCCAACTTGGAGGGTTAGGTGAAAAGTCCTAGCTTGGAGGGCTAGGTGAAAAGTCCTAGCTTGAAGGGCTAGGTGAAAAGTCCTAACTTGGAGGGTTGGGTGAAAAGTTCTAGCTTGAAGGGCTAGGTGATAAAATCCTGGTGAGTGAAGCCAGATCCTAGATTGGGAAGCTAGGTTGAAGTCTCAGTGAGTGAAATTGGGCACGGAGTCTTGGTCCGGGGGACTGAGCACGAGTCAGAGAGGGCTAGGAAGCTCGTTCTCTTGACTTTGGGTTGAATTGGAAGGCCCTGGATCGGTCTGGTGACCGATCCAGATTGCCAGAACGGTCTGGTGACCGATCCAGAGTGCCAGAACGGTCTGGTGACCGATCAGGGAGAGAACATAAACCTTGGTTGGATTCTGTTCAGCCCCAAATCGGTCTGGTGACCGATCCAGAGTGCCAGAACGGTCTGGTGACCGATCAGGGAGAGAACAGAAACCTTGGTTGGATTTTGTTCAGCCCCAGATCGGTCTAGTGACCGATCAGGAAGAGAACAGAAACCTTGGTTGGATTCTGTTTAGCCCCAGATCGGTTTGGTGACCGATCCAAAATGCCAGAACAGTCCGATGACCGATCCACGACCTAGGATCAGATGTCCGCGATTACGGTTTTCTCACAGTGGACCGATCAAGCTTGAGCCTGATCGGTCAGTGCCTATCCTGATCGGTCTGGTGACCGATCAGGCTTCACTCTGATCGGTCCGATGACCGATCAGGCTTCACTCTGATCGGTCCGGTGACCGATCAGGCTTCACTCTGATCGGTCCGATGACCGATCAGTAGCTGTAACTTTAATTCGAAATCACTGTCAAATGCTCTGATCGCGTCTATTTTCTCTGTCGATTCTCTGATACACTACTGATATGTTTTGATATGCATTGCTAAGCGTCTGTTGGAGTGTGCAGGTGATACAAGAGGAATCAAATACTCAAGGAGGGTCAATGGAGGACTTTCCATGGAGCAGGTTTGGATCTATTGTGTTTTCAGGTCTCAACGGCATCTGGCGCAACTGGCAACTAACGAAGGCGCGACTGGCAACTGATGGAGGCTCAGCTGGAGGAGTGTCCAGTGGACTGAGTACTCAGAGAGGTCAGTGGGTCAGGGTGTGAGTCAGTGGTGCTGATGGAGCTGGCGACGTTGAGCAGGAGCTTAAGAGACGAAGCTGGAAGTAGAGGAGCTGAGAAGAATAAGACAGAAACTTGGGAAGTTTGGCTGGGCTCTGTTCGAGCTCTCTGTTGCTTTGTGCTTAAGTGTTCTACTATAACCTTGTGAGATCTGAGTGAGCATTCCTTCTTGTGTGATCTCCTGTACTCAAGTTTCATCATCCGTGAGATCTGTGGAGAGGTTTCTCCACCGAGAAGGAGGCTCTATCTTATCCAGGTTCACCGGGGCTTGATCTGCGGACGATCAAGGGATCGCCCACCTTACGGGCACGCCAAGGAGTAGGGGTAAGTTATCCCCGAACCTTGTACATCGCTGTGTCGTTTGGTTTGTTGTCTTTATTTTGATTTCTGTTCTTCAATTCTGTTTCTACATTCTGTGTGTTTCCGCTACCTAATCTCTGAGTGCAGAAATCTGTTAAGATCAAAAAATTTGTGTGTCTGACTACATTCACCCCCCTCTCTAGCCATCCAAGGTCCAACAAGTGGTATCAGAGCTTGGGGCTCTGTTCAAGCGGCTTAACATCCGAGAGCTTACAACAAGATGACTGTAGGAGGAGAAGGCTACAACACAAACCAACCTTCATTCTTTGACGGCACAGATTTTCCATATTGGAGGTCAAGGATGGAGTTCTATCTCAAGACCAACATCAATTTGTGGTTTGCCGTGAAGGAGGGCTTCATCCTTCCAAGAGATGGTGAAGGAAAAGAGCTAGACTTCTCCATGTGGTTAGCTGAGCAAATCAAAAAGGGAGAAGCGGATGCTAAGGCTGTGGTCGCCTTGCAATGTGGGATGACCAAGGACCAACTCATCAAAGTTGGTCCCTTTACAAGTGCAAAGGACATATGGAACAAAATCTTTGAGCTCCATGAGGGAACTCAAGACACCCGGAGAGCCAAGAAGGATTTGCTTCACAGCCAACTCCAAAATCTCACCATGGGAGAAAGTGAAAAGGTAAGTGAACTCCATGGATGGTTTAAAGAAGTGTTGAATGACCTCCACTCCATAAATGAAAAGGTAGAAAATAGAGACCTAGTGAGGTATGTACTCAAAGCCTTCCCTATGAATACTTTGTGGTCATCCATGGTGGATGCCTACAAGGTTTCCAAGGATCTATCTTTTGTAAAATTAGAAGATTTGTTTTGTGAGATGGAACTACATGAGATTTCTAACACAAGCCCAAAGGAGAAAGGGGTTGCTTTTGTGGCAGGAAACAAAAGGAAGAAGGACAAGGAGGAGAAAAGCCACTGTCATGTGGCTCTCGTGGCCTTAGAAGGATCAAATGAAGGGAGTGATAACGAATCGGTAAGCTCCTCAACCGCACCTTCGTCATCTTCGGATGATGAAGAGGTAATCTCTCCGGAGTTAGACAAATGCTATAGAACAATAGCGTGTTTGACAAAAATGCTTAAGAAATCTAAGGTCAATGCCAAAGCATTAAGGTTGGAAGTAAAAGAATTGAAATCCTCTAAGGTTGAGGACATTAATGATTTACATGATAAATCTCTTAAGGATGAAAATAAGAACTTGAAGAGCGAAGTTGAAAACCTCAAGAATGTTCTTGAGAAGTTTTCAACAAGGTCTAAAACATTAGATATGATACTCAACTCATAAAGGGTGATGTACAACAAGGTTGGTTTGGGTTACCAACCTAAAGAACCTAGTGTCATATCTTTAATGTCAAGAACCCATTTTAGATCATCAAATGATTCTAAGGTTCAAAAAGTCAAAAAGAAATTGACTAAGGCATGGGTGCCAAAGTCATTCATTGTAGATTCCTTAGGTCCCAAAATTTGGGTACCTAAAACCTCAATATTTAGAATTATATAAACATAAATTGAGGGGGAGCATCTATCAACATAGGTTGTTGATAAGTGGTGCTCCAAACCCAAGGCTAAGGTTACACTAGTTTCAAAATGAGTCAACAAGCCTTGGAAATTGTTTTTAAACATTGCATGAAGGGTTTAGATTCACACATAATTTGCTCTTGTCATGAATTGCTTAGATTAATTGGTTTTCCTGTAGCAATTTATGTTTTACTGTAATTTGTGTTTTATGAAATTTCACTTGAGTAGTAAGGAAATTTTCATACAATGAATGATAGTATATTCATGCTTCAAAATAAACCAACTAGTTTTGAAAAGGAAAAATATATTGCATGAATGATTTAGGTTGAATTATGACAATGGATTGCTATAGTTCACGGTAAATTTAGAAGTTAGCCAAAATATCAAAATCACAATTTTTTTTGGAATAACTGATGATATATCTTAGGCTTAAGTTCTTCCTTAATGTGTTGGAGGTGAACATGATCAAGTATGCCATGATTTACTCTATGTGCTATTAACATTAGTCTATGACATAAAAATTTTGGTTAAGAACAGTATGCTCATATAGTTATGATGTTTCAAAATTCAGCACTTAAGTTCCATGATTTGCTATAAAGTCTGATTATCAAGGTAGATTGGATTATCAAAATTGTTTGGAATAAACATGATCATAATTGGAATATTTTGATACACACATGATCATACCTTGATACTCATGTTGTATAGGTATGTTTGGAAAATCGATTATATTTTGATATTATCTTGATACAAACATGCTGGACAGAGTTGGGGATTATGAAATTGATAAATATTTTGAACAAACTTGATCATCCATTGACTTTGATACAAATTTAATATTGACTTGATACAAATCTGTTTTGAAGTATCCAACTTAGATTTTGGGAACCTGATCATGCTTTGATACAAACATATTTTGATATTCAACTTCATGCTTAGAAAATACTGATCATGCTCTGACACAAATCATGTTGATCATTTTGGGAAATGAATTTTAGTTAAAAGAAACCCTTTAGGATCAATGGGATTGAATCTAATTAAATTAGGGTTTCTGAAATCTCATTTCTGAAACTGTACAATGAAACAAATCTGATTTCAGAGTTTCTGAAACTCAGTTTCTGAAATCTGGTTCAGAAACCTCTCTGTATCAAACCAGATCGGTCCACGGACCGATCAAGACTCACCTTGATCGGTCCACTGACCGATCCAGGAAAGTCTGATCGGTCTGGTGACCGATCAGATCAATACTGATTCTCAAATCATTCCAAATTGTATCAGACCACTCCTCAGACCAATCCCCCTTCATCAATTTTGATGAAGTATCAATAGAACTGAGTAGTAAGATGATGGTCAGGATACTTGGAACAAAACCTAATACTGATTTGATACAAACCTATGTTGGAATGTTCAAATTCATAATAAAGGGTTTGTTGAGTCATGACTCTTGGTCTTAATGTCGTGTTTCAGAATTTTTTCTGAAATGACGAATATTAATGGAGTCTACACCTTTGTTTTGGAATGCAAATTGTTAATGCAGTCTGATAGGAATGTATCAGAGTTTCAAAAATGTGTCTGAAATCTGATCACTCCCCAGTCTAATCAGACATTTTTCCTGTATCAAGTAATCAACGAATCTGATCGGTCACGGAGACCAATCAGAATTATGTGTCGGATACAGCTGCATTCCTTACTTGTCATATGAAACATATATATGTTTGACCATGATATACTTCTGTATATGTTTTCATGTGAAATTCACACTTTTTGGCGTATGATGCATATACATTGTTGCCATGATACATTCAAAAATTATCCTTTGATTATTTTGGGTTTGGGGAGAGACCCATGTTTGAGGGAGAGGTATGTTCAAACTTAATAACCATACCCTTTTTCGATGTTTGACAAGGGGGAGAAAATAGTTGATTAAGTTTAGGGTTATTGTAGGGGGAGGATTTTGATTCCTTTACGATAATTGAACTGCCTTCAATTGATCATCAATGCCTAAACTTAAATCGGGGTGTCAAACAATAAAAACGGGAAGATTGTTGATGCAGTCTAACCTTGATTGTTATTTTGGTGTTGACACCGATTTAAGTTTTGATTTAAGTTTGGTTAAACGCATAGGGATTAAGTCCTAGTCGTGGACTGGGCAAGAAATCCTAGCTTAGAGGGTTAGGTGAAAAATTCTAGCTTGGAGGGCTAGGTGAAAAGTCCTAACTTGGAGGGTTGGGTGAAAAGTCCTAACTTGGAGGGCTAGGTGAAAAGTCCCAACTTGGAGGGCTAGGTGAAAAGTCCCAACTTGGAGGGTTAGGTGAAAAGCCCCAACTTGGAGGGTTAGGTGAAAAGTCCTAGCTTGGAGGGCTAGGTGAAAAGTCCTAGCTTGGAGGGCTAGGTGAAAAGTCTTAACTTGGAGGGTTGGGTGAAAAGTTCTAGCTTGGAGGGCTAGGTGATAAAATCCTGGTGAGTGAAGCCAGGTCCTAGCTTGGGAAGCTAGGTTGAAGTCCCAGTGAGTGAAACTGGGCACGGAGTTTTAGTGCGGGGGACTGAGCACTAGTCAGAGAGGGCTAGGAAGCTCGTTCTCTTGACTTTGGGTTGAATTGGAAGGCCCTGGATCGGTCTGGTGACCGATCCAGAATGCCAGGATGGTCTGGTGACCGATCCAGAGTGCCAGAACGGTCTGGTGACTGATCAGGGAGAGAACAGAAACCTTGGTTGGATTCTGTTCAGCCCCAGATCGGTCTGGTGACCGATCCAGAGTGCCAGAACGGTCTGGTGACTGATCAGGGAGAGAACAGAAACCTTGGTTGGATTCTGTTCAGCCCCAGATCGGTCTGGTGACCGATCCAGAGTGCCAGAACGGTCTGGTGACTGATCAGGAAGAGAACAGAAACCTTGGTTGGATTCTGTTTAGCCCCAGATCGGTCTGGTGACCGATCCAAAATGCCAGAACAGTCCGGTGACCGATCCACGACCTAGGATCAGATGTCCGCGATTACGGTTTTCTCACAGTGGACCGATCAAGCTTGAGCCTGAACGGTCAGTGCCTATCCTGATCGGTCTAGTGACCGATCAGGCTTCACTCTGATCGGTCCAGTGACCGATCAGTAGCTGTAACTTTAATTCGAAATCACTGTCAAACGCTCTGATCGCGTCTATTTTCTCTGTTGATTCTCTGATACACTACTGATATATTTTGATATGCATTGCTAAGCGTCTGTTGGAGTGTGCAGGTGATACAAGAGGAATCAAATACTCAAGGAGGGTCAATGGAGGACTTTCCATGGAATAGGTTTGGATCTATTGTGTTTTCAGGTCTCAACGGCATCTGGCGCAACTGGCAACTGACGAAGGCGCGACTGGCAACTGATGGAGGCTCAGCTGGAGGAGTGTCCAGTGGACTGAGTGCTCAGAGAGGTCAGTGGGTCAGGGTGTGAGTCAGTGGTGCTGATGAAGCTGGTGACGTTGAGCAGGAGCTTAAGAGACAAAGCTGGAAGTAGAGGAGCTGAGAAGAACAAGACAGAAACTTGGAAAGTTTGGCTGGGCTGTGTTCGAGCTCTCTGTTGCTTTGTGCTTAAACGTTCTACTACAATCTTGTGAGATCTGAGTGAGCATTCCTTCTTGTGTGATCTCCTGTACTCAAGTTTTATCATCCGTGAGATCTGTGGAGTGGTTTCTCCACTGAGGAGGCTCTATCTTATCCAGGTTCACCGGGGCTTGATCTGCCGACGATCAAGGGATCGACCACCTTACGGGCACGCCAAGGAGTAGGGGCAAGTTATCCCCGAACCTTATACATCGCTGTGTCGTTTGGTTTGTTGTCTTTGTTTTGATTTCTGTTCTTCAATTCTGTTTCTACATTCTGTGTGTTTCCGCTACCTAATCTCTGAGTGCAGAAATCTGTTAAGATCAAAAAATTTGTGTGTCTAGCTACATTGACCCCCCCTCTCTAGCCATCTAAGGTCCAACACACTTGTTCAGATCTACTGTATACCTGGGCATGAGCACATCTCCACGCTAGTTGCATCTCAGAAATCCATGATGGGGTCTCATCATCAACCATATTCAACATACCAACCTACAGTTTATCAGTCTCAGCATACGGTTGGAGCTTCGGTTTATCAGCCTCAGCAGTCGGTGAAACTCCATCACCTCGACTTATGCAGCCAGTCGCAGTTCAGATGATTCAGCCGCAGCCTATTTAGACGATGACATCATCAGTTCCAGAGATGGACCGGATTTATCCTGTCACCGGAGAGGAGGCACAGCGGGCCGATAGATTGATATTCCGTGGTAAGTTTTATTTATACGTTTACTACTGACTTATTGAGAGATACCGATAGTCTGTATTTCTCTATATCACAGACCTTCATAGGAAAGAGCTGTAGGGTACTCATGTGTTGGTTACAACTTGTATCTGCAGTGTCTCTACCATTCAGAGAGGAATGAGATAGTTCCCAATTTAGTAGGTTTGTAGATTGATTCCTATACTAGATAATTAAGTATTTACTATATTAGTGTTAGTATGGTAGATAACTATTTTGATTCGTAATCATGGTCGAGGTTGACCATGGGAGCGATTGGTTGACTCGTTATAGGTACAACCTAGGAGCAGAGATGTTGATACTCTAGTAGCTCCGATTGCCGAGTCAAGGAACTAGGGTTAATCCCATCAACAACTTATTTGGGATTAAGGATCTCGGTCTATAACGAGCGTCGCTGGAGTAAAAATAATCTGACTGGTCCATGTCGGATGACAGTACCATTCTGATGGATAGGTTACTTAGGAGCTCGAGGACGCGATTAGAGCTCGTTATCCTCAACTATTACCTGAGATGCATAGTGTTGATTTTCACTCAATATTTATACTATATATGGGAGGTTAATACATGCTTGGTTTAATAGCGAAATTTGGAGAATCAAATTTTTGTTAGTGGGGGAGAATGTAAAATACGACAAATAAATAAAGATTAAAATGGAAACAACCTTATAGGAAATTTTCTGGAATTTTTAGAAATATTTGCGGGGATAAATGGGCGCGAAGTAGATTATTTCCGAATTATTTGAGGAAAAGTTTAATTTTTAATATATATATATATATATATATATATATATATATATATATATATATATATATCCTCTCATTCCCTTCTTTTTCTGTGTGCCCATCCACACGCTGACTCTTCCCCTCCTCATTACAAGCGAAGAAAGTCGTCGAGCGCATCCTCTCCGAATACACGTCGTATCCCCCTCTCCCTTGCGATTTCTAGCCTTGCGCGAGCAATTCGTCGATCGCAAACCCTTTTCTTCTCTTTCCCTTCTTTGTGTCGTAAACCCTAAAACGCCGAAGCCCTCTCTTCCTCTTCTCCTGATCGGAGTGAGCATTGGTGTTGTGATGGCTCTGTAGGCGACGAGTGTTAGTCACTGCCCTCTTCCATCTCCTCATCATCGTCGATTCCCCGCGTAGCCTTTGATCGTGAGCAGTAGAGTTGCATCCTCCTTTTTCGGCCTCGGGTAGGAATCACCTTGTTTTGTTTTGTTTTCCCTTGATCTGATCACCGCAAACATTTGTCATCACCGTCGTGCCCTAATTGAGTCATTGTTGTAGCAAACTGTTTCCCTGTCTCCTCCTCACGATTGTTGACCCGTTCGAGTTAGATCGGAAAGGGAGGTCACTGCTTTCTGCCATCTTCAAGTAAGTTCAGTACGTTGGGTTGTGATTGGCTGTAGTTAGATGATGGCATGAGTTTGATGTAGTATTTGTGAATACCTTGATGTGTGGACCTTTCCGTTTAATGCTTTTAATGGCATATGGTTGCTATTCCGTTTGTAGGGTGATTTGGAATTTTGGATTAGGTTTATGAGTTAATTTGGTGTGGAGTTTGAGAGCAGGAGCTTGATAAAGTTGTCTCCTATTTTTGGTTCTATGGTTGTGTTGTGAGGCTCACTGTGGCTGTGGTTTTTGGGTGATGATACTATGATGGGTTGGGTTAGTCCCATGGGTTAACTATTTCCCCGATGGTTAGGATGTGAATGTTGAGGTTAATTAAGGGATTTAAACCTAATAACCTAACCTTGACAAATGATGTTAAGGAATAGTTGGTTTAGATTTGATTAAGTAGATGTGGTAGTTAGAATTTATTTAATTTTTATATATATGTAGTTTAGTTAATTATTTAATTTTATAAATAGTTAAACTTGATCCTTGATACAAGACACCGATTTGAACACCCACGGTTGATCATGGGAGGTTCTTTTGGATACACACTGCATTATGAGACGGGTACTTTTTACTTGATTTCTGTAGAATCATTTATCTTAAATGCATTGTTATTTTATTATCTGAGTAGGTTAATTTATCTTAAATCTATTCTGTTTGTTTTCTTGCTTGATATTTATTCTTGCTTGACCTTTGAGTAGTAATCCAAAATGTTCAATTATTCAGTCTTAACTTTTGGTTTCTGATCTAAAAAGTACCGCTTGTACGCGTGTACTTTAGATCTATTATTTGACCTATTTAGCATTTGGTTGATATTAGATATATCCTATCCAGTAGATTAGTTATATATTTGGTATTAATTGAACGCATGTGTATCATATTAATTGCATGATTTTAGTTTGATTGAGGTTCTACATATTAGTGACATACACTATAGCATTGTTTGTATGCCAATAACCACTGACTCACTTGTGGTTGAGGTGGATCATCGGTCATATTTCCTGTTGTGCCATGCTCCACTAGAGTTGTATACAAACAGTTGATACCCCCAGGTGTTAGGGATCCCCATAGGTTTTTTGGGGTTTTATAGCCACAGGTATTATTGTTTTTCATCCATAGCCACATGTATTATGATTTTTCTGCATAGCCATAGGTTTTTGGCGCTTATATCTTGTTCACCTGACCTACCCAACGAAACGGTAGTTAGTGTGTGTACAGAGAAGGTCATTGCATCATGTGCATATTATATATTGTGCATTTGTTTGTGTTTATTGTATTTGTTTCAGCTATGATTGTTGTATTTGATTGACATGCATATTTGATTATGATTTGCATTTATTATATGATTTGGATCTGCTTAGCAGTATGAGCAATTTATTGAGGTATTATGGGGATTTCTAATCTGCCCTTGCTATTTCATTGATTTTCAAGTATGTTTATTCGTACAGATGCATTTGATGTATGTTCTTTGTTCCAGAGACTATATTCTATATGCTTATTTTATCTTTTTATATACTATGCATTTATCTATTCTTATACCCACATAGTCCGTTCGGACTCACCACGCTTTGCCTTCATTTTTGTTTCAGGTAGTTGATAGTTGTGACTCGTGTCACCAGGAGAGGATTTCATTTGCCAGTCCACCGCTTGAGTATTTTAGTTATTTTTTGTATTTTCTTAGTAATCTTATCTTATTTGTGTCATTTTAGTTTTGTTTTTATTACGCATTATATTTTATTTTCTATGGATTTGTATTTATTTATTTTCATTGGATTTTTGATTTATTGCATTTAGTTTATGAAGATTTATTATGCTTATTATTTATTAGACATATTATATAACTGGCGTGGTCGCTTATCTTTATTTTTTAGTGTTATGATTGTGTGAATTAGTCGAGTGTGATTGTACTTAATTATATGTTGAGATGGATGTAGATAAGCTTTATATCGTCCGTTGTATATGGAGGTGCTACTGATTTTAGAGCAAGCATAGCTTTGGGGCGTGATAATTTTTTAATAGTGTTCTTTCACTTATGGAAAATTTCTGATCAAATTTTATGTTCCATAAGAAGCTGAAAGGTGGAAGTGACAATTGGGTCTGGCTGTGCTTGGACTGAGTCATAATAGGGCTTAGGCACCAAATTTGGTGCCTTTGTGCCTAGCCTAGCTCAAGCCTATGTTCGACACACAAGCAGATCGATTGGGCCATCAAATCTATTCTTATATGATTTTTGAGCAATCAAAAGAGCGATCACAATGTAAACGCAAGGATATGATGCCGTTCAATATAGTTCACAAGGCAAAAAGCTCTGTATCAACTCAATATTCTTGCATACAAAATCCTCATCCAACTTCAGAATAGATCTAGAAGCAACACAAAGATACTCACAAGACAAAGGATTTTCAATTTGCTACTATGGCCGATCGCTTGTGATCTTGGAGCAATCCAACAAGACGACAGTACTTGCCGCGATAATACTCAATCGAGAAACAGAGTTGCCGAATTGCTTCCCTCTTTTTCTCGGCGACATCCGAGATCACAATCTTCTGTCTCTCCACCTCTTCACCGAGTTCTTCCTTCTCCTTGCTCAATTTTGCATATTCAATCCGGAGCTGATGAACTTGCTGCTCCATTTCCATAACTTGGTGGCGCCGATGTTTAAGTGCACCGCGAAGAGCATCGTTTTCAGCTGTGAGTTTCTCGACTGTAGCTTTCAAAGAAACAATTCCCTCATCAAGCTCAGAAATGTGCTTCCCTCTATCCATGTTAGCATTTTCGAGTTCGAGAATCTGTTCTTCAAGCCTACACTTCTCCTTCAAGAACATTTCCTTTTCCAAAGCATCGTTGGACAAGTCGGTTTGAAACTTCTCGACTTGCTCCTCCAATTCAGCAATCTTCGTCTCCTTCATGTGCAAATCATGGTTAACTTCCTCGAGCTTCTGTTTAAGGTTCACAAACTCGGAAAGCTCTGTTTCAAGTTCGTGCACTCGGTGTTGAAGCCTCGAGGAAGCTCTGTCAGTGCTCACGTCAACGGCCTCGAACTCCGATTCCGATTCAGGTTCGGAGGATGAAGAATTTGAGCCCTCTCTCCCCATCCTCAACACGTCGGAACTGGTTCCACTTCCTGAACCTTGAGATTTGAGTTCGGATTCGATGTTCCGGCGGAGATCTCCGGTCATTGATCATAACGCTCAGCGAGAGCACGGTACGCGCGGTAGAAATCCTCGACGTAGGAGACCAACTCAGGACGTCTTCGGTAGTACAACTCGGCCCTCATCGCAAAGGAATCCGCGTCCTCTTCGATCAGTTTAAGCATTTGTTTAACACGTTCATCCATCTCTGGAGGAGGCATGGATGATTAAATTGGTCGAAGAATTCGATCTGCTCGTATGAAAAGTAAGGAAGATTAAGATCTTACCCTGAAGATTATCCTGGAGCCATTTGGAGTTCTTGCGACTGATATGGCTGTCCCACCACCAAGAATGAGATTTTTTCGATGCCATTCGCTTCATCTTTACCACTGATCGAGGGAGATCAGAAAGGCTACTGCAGACAACTAGAGATTCAGCAAGGAAAGTAGGAACAAGGATGAAAATAAAGTTGGGAGGGCATGCTAAAAGGTGTTAATGAGTCAACGGCTTCAATATTTAAGGATTGAATTTTAATTTTAATAGATTTTTTTATTGAATGATTATCTAAAAATACTGAATTGAATATCTTACGCAGCTGAGTAGGTGAGATGATTGATTGAATCTTGGAAGGATGACTGGAGTGCCATGTGAAACAGGTGGCATCGGTCAATGCTCATAAAACCATACAAGATGGGCAGCATGTGGACAGAAACAGCTCACCTTCGTTTCAATCACAGTATTAATGTTAGCTAGTTTAATCGGCAAAAACGAGAAGAGACTCTCCTGGTAGCATCCATGTTGATTTTAACCCTATAATATTATACATCTATTATTTCATTAAAAATATATATATATAATTCATATATCACATACATATTATATTAATATATTCATTCTTTTATATTTATTTTAATATTAACATTTATTATTATTTGTAAGATTCACATATTATATATATATATATTATATTAACATATTCATTCTATCACATTTTTATTTTTATTTTATATTAAATAACTATAATTTTAATTTCATTTACAAAAGTTAAATCATTATTATTTAAAATAAATAATAATAATATTTTTAAATATATTTATTATGTAAAATAATTTTTACTTATAAATATTATTTATTTAAAATTAAAATATTATTATAAATTCGAACGGAAAGGATACAAGATAAAAAAATCACACTTGCATAAAATTTAAAAATAATATATAAATTAAATATAAAGTGAAACTATAAAATACTAATTCAAGAGTTGTTGTATTGTGATCAAATATGTTCAACTAATTCAACATTAAGTTGGTGATGTATATGACTATCACGTAGTTCAAAATTTATCCGGAGATAATCATGAAATTCTCGATTTGAACCCTATATGGGTTGTGTGGCTTCGTCACTTTCATCGTTATATCAATTTATTACGTGATCCCCTCATCTTCCACAATCATGTTGTGAAAAATAATGCATGCTAACATAATATGTTTTAACTTTTTTCTATTCCAATAACGAGCTAGACCTCTAACAATTGCTCATCGAGCTTGGAGTACCCCAAATGTTCGTTCAATCTCTTTTCTTGCAACATCATGTCTTTCCTTAAACAACCTTCTCTTGGGATCTTCCGAGCAAGGAAAAGTCTTCATGAAAATAACCTATTCCGAATATATTCCATCTGTTAGATAATACCCCTTCTTATATTGAGCTCCGTTGATCGTGAAATTAATCTCCGAGATATTTCCTTGCAAGACGTTATTGAATATGAGAGATTCGTACAACGCATTATGATCATTTCTTGAACCTGCAACACTAAAGAATGTATGTCATATCAACAAGTCTTGAGATGTGACTGCTTCAAGCATGATGGTGATCCATGACCTCTTGTAAATTGACCTTTCCAAATAACTGAATAATTTTTTCATTCACAATGCATGCAATTAAGATTGCCCAATATTTCAGGAAAGTCGTGCCTCTCCTCATGAAATTGAAGAAGATGTTGAACATCATCAGCATTTAGCCTTCTTGAATATTAATCACCAAAGAGTTCAATTATATAAACGCAAAACTTGAAAAGACACTTTATGGCGGTTGATTCACCTATGCGTATGTACTCGTTAAGATGGTCGATTGGGACTCCATAAGCCAATTTATGAATCGTAGCTGTGTATTTTTGTAGTGGTGTCAAACCTTTTCTTCTCACATCATTATTCCTATGTTGAATCCGCTTCTCTAAATCAATAACTTAAATTGGGGATTCACGGTCAAACAATAGAGTCTTTGGAGCAAACATCGGAGTAATTGGATCATTTTTCGTCGGAGATATAAAAGACATACCAATTACAGGTGGATTAGATGGATAATTATATATATATACATATATAGATTATATGGATAATTTAGTGGATATGGACCATATGAGTTATTTGGTGGGTATGGATTATGTGAATCATTTGGTGGATACGGAAAATATAGATAATTTGGTAGCATTTGAGAATTTTGAAAAGAAATATTTTCTAAAAATCCTTGATTATTTTCATCCATTCAGAGGAAAATAAGAGGAAAATAATAGAGAGGATATTTTTAGAGGGAGAGGGGGGGAGGTGTTTGAAGATTGAAATGAGTTGTGTAAAGTGATGAGTATTCATAGTTGAAAATTTATTTTTTTTATTAAAATAGCCGTAATGTGACCGTTGTGTAATATTACTTCTCGAATCGATCTCCGAATCGATTCAAGACATCGCAACATTGATTAAAACAAATCCTAATTGATTGGGGATTGAATAATGGAAGAACTCAATCGATTGGGGCTGCCCCAATTGCCCCAATTGAGGACATCCCCAATCGATTGGATTCCCATCACGTCATTTTTAATGCGTTCAATTGTTTGAACGTGCTCATCGTGTTAACGTTTAAACGCTGATGTCATATCACTTTTAACATGCTACGTGTGTTCATTAGGTATTATAATGCCCGATGAACAGGCTAATATCCTATCTCTATATTTTTGTTTTTACTGAAGCTGTATTTTTATTTGGTTTTGTTTTTGTTATTATGACAGTTACAAGTTCATTATAAGTACTCCAACATAAATATTTTAACTGTGATCAAGATAAATAAACTGTGTTGACTTATAGGTGATATAATATGAATATTTCATTTTTAGCTTACTCTTCAACATTATGTTATAGTAGTATTTTAATTCTGATCTACACTGAGAATACTGTGATGTATTATTTATCGTTCATAACTCTTAATAATATAGATATATTATCTCTGATTCACATGGGTCATATTATAGTAGTTATGATCATAATTGCTATCATGATAATTTATATTTATCAATACTAGCAAATATTATATTATAAAAATTATAAAATCATAGCTGATATAATTATATAATTATAACCGCTACAAAATGTTAATTACTATAAAATTATAACTAACTATTATAAATTCGTAATTGTTATAATAATATTAAAAATAAGAGTAGTTTCAAGAGATATCCTCTATATTATAAATGAATTTTTTTTTGACAATTTCAATGAAAAAGAACGTTGTTCTTTCATTTTTACCCTTTTATGATTCGAGTTACAAAACTTATTCCATCAGGAGACCACTGAGGCCAACTGATCCATTCACTCCTCTTTGCAGTGATTATAGACCTTCGCTGTCTTTGGCATTTGCACAACTTAGGCTTCTTTTGGAACACAAATCTCATGGAGGGCCCTTTTCAACCACATTGAATTCGAACAGATTTGATCTCAGTCATCGAAAACTTAGATCAAACTCACTTCAATCATGTACACAACTGTAAAGGAACCCTTCCTGTTTTTGTTTTTTTTTTGTCGATATATGTGTTGGTCCCATGCACACCGGCTAAAAGGAGGAGTGGGATAAATAACCTTACAAATGTAAAACTAGATCTTTTATATTCTCTAACAAAAATAGATAGATTAATTTAAGCAAGTAAGATAAACACGAACAACTAACATAAATAGTAAGAGATTTAGATTTACTTAGTTGTAACTAGGACGTGGTTGCTAATCCAAGTCATTGAAAAAACTCAGTATGAAAAACTCTTTCGTTGTAGACGGAAAAGTCTCTTACAGACATTTAAAAGCTTAGAAAAGAATAGGAAAATGATTACTAATTGTTATTTCCTATTACTAGCTCTAGGAGACTGTTTATATCCCAAAATAGAAAGTTATATATCATTGTACTGATATGGAGCTGAGGCACCTCAGTTGGATAAAATTTTATCCACGTAGTCAACGATCGTTCAATGATAAGTTTTGATCAAAGATGTCTCAGTTCCGATATAAGACGCCTTAGTTCCGATCTGAGGCGTCTCGGTTCCTATCTCAGGTGCCTTAGGTATCAGTTGACGTCACAATTTAGCTTTTGGGCAAAACTTAGTCCTCTAAACTAAGGTGCTTCCAAGGACAACTGAGGCACCTCAGTTGACCTTTTGGTCAAAGTCAACTCTTGTGTTGACTTATCTCCGTCTTTGTCCACATGGGTGATTTTCGACCCTCCAAAGTTGAGCTCACCCAAACTCGACTTCAGTCTTCTCCTCGAACATGCTTCCTCCACGACTTCTTGTCCCTTAGACGTCGCACACGTCCTTCTCATCCATTAATATACTCTTCCGCAGTTTATGTGTTCCTCAGACGTACCAAGTCTATTGGCTCCCTTCCTGTGTCATCCTTCTCATCTACTGCGTCTTCCGCTCGACTTTTTCTGCTCTTAAGCTCTTACATATTTAGACACAATGATCCAAATAATCAGAACCTAACTTGATTTTGTCGATCACATCAAAACTAACCTCAGGTACTTATAGTCTCTCCATTTTTGATATACATCAACCCGAATAAAATTAGGATAGACCAAACTAGAAAATAACATTGTTTTATAAAAAATAATAAAACAGATTATTAAATAAAGTACACAAAATATTGCAACCTCCCTCTTAACCCTCAAAATTCTCTCCATTTTATCATATCAAAAAATTAAAAAATTGAGATTAACAAAAATGCTAAAAGATATTTCATACTTTAGCAAAAATATGAAAGATTTCTAAGGGGGTAAAAAATAATTTTTCAAAGTGAAAATATAGTTTTTCAAAAATACTTTTGAATAATGAAAGAAAAAAACATATTCGAAAGTAAATTTTCCAACTTAAGTTTCTTTGTAAAAAATAGTTGATGATGTTTCTCAGTATATAAAATCTTACATAGAGTTAAAAAAAATTCATAGGAATTTTATCTCGAGATTTTAATATTTAAATTTCATTTTTTTTAATAAATTCATTAAAAAATCATTTGTTAGTCAAAACAAATTCTCAAACTCTTGTCTAAGTTAAAGTAGGCAATCTGACTACGTAAAAAATTTAAAAGAAAAATAAATTTTTAAGTGAGTCGAAAAAAATTTCATTACACAACTTGGAAACTTTGAAAAATAATTTTAAAAATTAAATTTCGACTTCAAAAAATCTTAAAAATTTTTCTCAACGTTCAAAATGTAACATTTAGATCTTGAAAAATTAGATTTTTTAAAAATAATTTTTTAAGTATTTTTGAAATTAAAAATTTAATTTACGAATGGAAAATTTGTCTTATTGTTACAAAATTCTGAAAAAAATTTGCAAGTAGATAACATGATTATCTATCATAGAAGAATTTCAAACAAATTAAAACATGCTTTCAAAAGGTTTTTTAATTACTCAAGAATTTCTAAAGCAATTCATTTCTAACTACTAAGCATGCATAAAAATAATGATTTAACAATTTAAGACACATTTGGAAATTCAATATAAATCTTTACGTATTGGATTTATCAAAAATTTAGATAAAATATATGTTCCGGAAGGAATCGACACGGAAGACGAATAACCAGAGTCCAGCCCACAAGGATGATGACGAAAGGAAGCAAATCACCCCCTGTGAGATTAACACGAGTGTTAATAGGAACACATTGGAAATTTTTCGACAGAGCCCACTTCGACGCTCAAGTCAGAACTTTAGTCGCTTACAGGAGGAAAATCAAGGAGAAAGATGTGAGTTTAGAGAGCGTAACCCCTTTACCTGTGAGTTGAAGTACCTTATATACCTGAAGGCTTGGCCGCATGTATCTCCACGTTCTCCTCTATGTTCCCTACTTGTCGATTACCTGATAACTCTTAGGCAACGGCTCCAGCAAATATTACGGCCTTAATTGTCACATATAAAGGACAATAATTATCCGCCAACTTTCCTGAACAAGAAAGAAAAACGGTTATTGGAATCGGGCTATCGGGTATATGACTTTTCAGGTTCCACTCAACTCGAGAGGGTCTCAGGGAATCTCCTCTCCCGGGAGAGCCTCGGGAGCCTGTCTGCCCGGGGAGGTTCGAGGATCTGCCTTCCCGAGGTGGTCTCGGGAATCTCCTCCCCCGGAAGGGCCTCGGGAACCTGTCTTCCCGGAGAGGTCTCGAGCGTATATTATCCCGAGTTGGTCTTGGGAGTCTGCCCTCCCGAGGTGGTCTCGGGGATCTGCCCTTCTGAGGTGGTCTCGAGAGTCCGAGATAGGATTTCAGACTCGGTGGACCTAGACACATAGCTTTCTCGTTCCACATGTTAACCCTGGGATGCTCAACCCCATCAATATAATTTTTGGATACTCTTGTAATTTGCCCTTATGATTCCTTATGTACCAATTTAAACCTCTAGTATATTTAATATTTCTTATTGGAGCATATAAAAAATTTGAGCATGTAAAATCCTTTTCGAATGTCTCTACTTGATTTTTTTAATTTCGTATTTTTAATTTTAACTTGACCAAATTCTTCTTTTAATTTTTAAAGTTGGTCGGATAAGCATGCATACTCTTTTTTGATTTTATAAATTTAGTCCTATTTTTATATAATGATCTACTTAGCATGTTAACGCATTCATATAGTTAGTTTAGAGGAAGCTTACATATCTTACTTATCATTTCGTAGGTAGATGCTCCCTCTTCATCGTTGCCATCTTTTGAAGTATCTCTCCCTTCATCGATGCTTATCTCGGATGAGCTTTCGTTGTATTTTAGTAGGTATTCGACTATTAGTAATACTAGTCTGGCAATTTCTTTGGTCTTAGACTCGTTTGAAAATGAGTTAGTATTCATCAAAGAGTCAGATTCTACTTCTTTTGGTTATTTGTGGAGTTTCAGCACCTTATACCAGAGATCTTTAGCAGATGTGTAAGATCCGATCCTTTCGAGCTCCTCAACTAATAGTATGCTTAAAAGGTAGAACTCAATCTTTCCATTTGCCATGAACTCGTCGCATTGTTTCTCAGTCCAGTAGTATTCTTCTAGTTCTTCTCCGTTCTTATCCTTATGTGCTTCAAAACCATATTTAATTATTAGTAAAATATTAAAATCAGTTTTAAAGAATACTCTTCCATATGACATTTCCAAAACTCGAACTCTCCCTCAAACTTTAGTATGTAAATACTTGATCCGACCATTGTCTTATTGCTTTAAACGACGGTTAGTCCTCCTGAAACAGTTGGATTTTGATACCGCTTATTGGTTCGATGCAGGCCGACTAGAAGGGGTGGGGGAGGGTGGGTGAATAGCCCTGCCAATATAAAACTAGATTTTTACTAATCTCTAATAAAGATAGACAAATTAGTTTAAGTAATTAAGATAAACATGAACAACTAACAAAAATAGTAAGAGACTCAGATTTACTTGATTGAACCAAGGCGATTATTAATCCAAGGCGTTGAAAAAGCTCAGTATGAAAAACTCCTTCATGGTAAGTGGAGAAGCCTCTTACAAATGTTTAAAAGCTTTTAAAAGAGTAGGAAAATGATTACTAATTGTTATTCCTTATTCTTAGCTCTAGTAAGCTATTTATAGTTCAAAACAGGAAGTTATCATTATGCTAACGTGGACCTAAAGTACCTCAGTTGTGACCTGAGCCACCTCAATTGGATAAATTTTTATCCACGTAGGCAACGATTGCTCAACAATAAGTTTTGATATAAGACGTCTCAATTCCGAACTAAGGCGTCTCAGTTCCGATCTGAGACGCCCCGAGTATCAACTGAGACACCTCAATTTATCTTTTGCACAAAACTGAGTCCTCTTAACTGAGGCGCGTCTAAGGATAAATGAGGTGTCTCAGTTGACCATTTAGTCAAAGTCAACTCTTGTGTTGACTTTTCTCTGTCTTCATCCACATGGGTGATTATTGGTCATCCAGAGTTGAGCTCTCGCCCGAATTCGACTTCAACCTTCTCCTCGAACGGTCTTCCTCCTTGGTTTATCTTCCCTCGGACGTCGCGCATGCCCTTCTGGTCCACCAGTATATTCTTTCGCAGTCTATGCGTCCCTCGGAGACACCGAGCCTATCAGCTTCCTTCCCATGCTATTTTTCTCATCTGTTTTGTCTTTCACTCGACTTCTTATGCTCCTAATCTCCTACACACTTAGACACAAGAATCAAAGACTACCAAGACCTAACTTGATTTGGCTAATCATATCAAAATCAATTCGAGATACTTATAATTTATGTTGATTTGAGATTCAAAGGATCAATTGTTGTCATGCCCAACAACAATTCTTAAACCTTTGTTTAGTTTTACTTTTGTTCAAAAAGGAGTGTTAATCATAACGATTATTATAGTATTGTAGCTTTTGTCTTACATTAATACTTATACGTACATAAAAATCCTTAGGTTAATCATATTGCCCTAGGATTTAGCATACAAGATAAATACATTATAGTTTATTTGTAATGGATAGGGTTCAAGTTATAGGGAATATATAGTTTATGTTTGTCCCATCGTACACTTGACACTTATCTTCCTGATAAAACTCCTTTCATCGATACGTTAGACCAGGTAGCAGGTTGATCCTGTCATGAAACGAGGTGGAGGCCCCAAGAGTGAGATGGTTTCCTGAAAATCACGAACTACTGACGATGACTCCGGTACTAGCTCATAATCTGCAAGACAAAGACCGTTAGAACCCGCCGGGAAAAGTCCCCGACAAGGCACTCCGACGGTCAAGTCAGTCCCCGATGGTAGAAGAGCAGCAAAGGCAATAGAACAGTAGCAAAAATACTATTGCGCGTACCTGGGGAATGTGGAGTGGAGAGGATTATATAGCCGGGGGAACTGACAACTTCTGCCGAATCGACCACCCTTTGTCGCGTAGCGAGGACAGAATAAGGCGTACCCAGAGGTGGCAGGGTAATGTGTTGCATACCGGAATAAGGAAACAAGCGCTGTCAACTTTGCGCAGGCGCAGGCGTCGCTCGGCCTGACACCAACGTATGTGGTTGCAGTACGGGGGACAGGGTATGACAGGGAGATCATGGCGTCAGCGAGATACTCGTGATTCGGGCCAGAATGGTACCTGACCTGCGCCGACCCCGTACAGCTTCTACGAGTCTTATGTCAAAGAGTGGTTGTTCTTGCGGATCACGATAAAACCTTAAGTGCTAATGTTGCTTAGTGACTTAATGCCGACTGAGGACATATAGAGATGAAGCCGACTGAGGGCCTAGAGCAGTGGTGCCGACTGAGGGCATAGAGAAGTGACACCGACTGAGGGCATAGAGGGATGAGGCCGACTAAGGGCCTAGAGCAGTGGTGCCGACTGACGACATAGAGAAGTGACGTCGACTAAGGGCATATACAGAGATGAGCCGACTGAGGGCCTAGAGAGATAAGGTCGACTGAGGGCCTAGTGTCGTTATGTCCGGGAGTAACTACGCTCCCCGAGTCGGGGTACACAGTTCGGGATGTACGTCCGAACTCGGCCGATTCGGGGATGGTATAATCAACGACCGAGTACTCTTCTTGCTCGGGGTATTCCAGCCTCAATGATCTCACGATCTGGCGATACTATGAGTGAAGACTTCCCTGGCTTGGGAGTGTCAAGACTTAGTGTTAGGACCAAAAGGAATTAGGATACCTCCACAATGACATGATATTGTCCACTTTGGGCCTAAGCCCTCATGATTTTGCTCTTGGGCTCTCCCAAAAGGCCTCATGCCAATGGAGATACCATATTTCTTATAAACCAATGATCTTCCCATGTGTTTCTCAATGTGGGACTAAGTTTGCACCGTTGCAACCTCTAACAATCTCCCTCTCAAACAAAGGACCGCATGCCCTCACCACAAACGGAAACCTTTTCCGTTCTTGATGTCTGATCCACTAGGACTTTCTGCCCCTCGGTCCACCTGACCTACTAGGAATTCACCACCTAGCCGCAGCTAGAACTGACCCTCTTTGATCAAGACACGGGAGCCCACATATCCTTTATTTAAAGCTTAACGCACATGGTTAGATCTGGATGAGCAACATGGCTCTGATACCATTTGTTAGGACCAAAAGGAATTAGGATACCTCCACAATGACATGATATTGTCCACTTTGAGCCTAAGCCCTCATAGTTTTGCTCTTGGGCTCTTTCAAAAGGCCTCATGCCAATGGAGATACCATATTTCTTATAAACCAATGATCTTCCCATGTGTTTCTCAATGTGGGACTAAGTTTGCACCCTTGCAACCTCTAACACTTAGTGATGTTGTGAGTCGGGACTTCTCTGATTCGGGATTTTCCTAACCCGACACTTCTCGACCCAAGATTTCTTGGACCTGAAGGCTTTCGGGGCTTTCGGCCTTCTTAACCTCGGTGATCGCCCTCCAGGAAGACTCATGGCCTTTCGTCTTTGAACGACCTGGGCCGAATCGCCGATCCGGGCCCTATATTCGACGGGCCCATAGGGCTCACAAACCCCTCTCCTCCTGGCGAGGCGCTAGGCTACTGGGCTAGGCTACACGCAAGCTGGCCCGGGATCACAGATGAATTTGGGATGACCGACCCGATCCTATCCTTTCATCGATATGGGACCATCACATGGCGGACTATTAATGTGACAGTTCTATAATTTTTTTTATATTAGGTTAATCATATTTTCCTATCCTAAAACCAAACACATAATCAATTATTACCGAAAACTAACACTAAATTAGTCATGAACATATTTCTTTCATGTCTACATCTTCTTCTGCACTTCACAGGCAAATGTAGGATTTATTGGTACGTCTTCACATGGCCTGTTGACCAAAACAATAGCAAACAGGGGAACGGTCTTCATCAAAAACTATATAGACCAAGGGAAGTTTAATTAGAATTAATGATAATAATCATGGAGTTTTATCTTTTTTATTTATTAAATCATAGATTATTAATGTTATTATTATTTTATTTAATTAATATTAGTATTTATATGTCATATTAATATTTTTATGAAAAATATTGAAAATGAAAAACTTTTTTTGGTCGAGGAGCAAGGATGAGAACGAAGATGAGGATTTAATTCCCATTATGTCATGAATAAGGATTCTCAAATTAGATAGAATCGAAGATGAAAAATGAAGATATAATTGAGTGGCGAAAATGAAAATAATAAATCCGCACCTGTCCACCCAGCGTCATTATCATTTATCATTCGTACTCATGATTCAAGAAATGCATTCACGTTTCACACTATTGAAGCACCAAACTGCTTTCACGCATGAATTATATCATCGAGTAAAAACACACCCAAAAAAAAAAGGCATTTTACTGAATAGAGCAGGCAGAAATCCTTCATCTTTTCATGAAATAATTATATGGGTTTGCATGCGTATTTCCAAATTTTTACAATATCTATACACCGCTCTCAATTTAAACGATAAAATTCAAATTTGAGAGCAGAGAAGATGATTTCTAGAAATATAGTATTATTTTGATTTGAAATGATTTAAAATTTTTTAAGTCCATCAACTAATTTTTTTCTTAATTTATCTACGTCCTCAGATTTAAATTCAACCACATAAATTGTAAATTAAGATCAATAAATTTTTTAATAGGCAGAATAAAAATTTAAAGATATGCACGCAAACTCATGGAATTATTTTGCGAAAGGTGGGGGTAAATGGCAGACAGGAGGATCCCTATTCCGCCTATTCTATACTCGTCGGCGATGACCGACAAGTCGTCCGATCGATGATCAAATATTATTGATAATTTTTAATCATCGTTCCGAATCAAACGATATCCTAGGATAACGGTGAATCAGTCGGAATCGTCGTATTACAATCTCGTCGGATTCGACGGTAAATACGGCGAGAGCGCAATTGCGACGATACCCGACGGATTCACCGTACCCCTAAGGTATAATTTTGTTCGGGACAGCGGCCGAAAGTCACCGATAGTGTCCAATCGACGATCGGAGGACCCGTCGGTCATCGTCGACGAGTGAGACAGGGATCCTCTGTGGGACGGAGGATCTGGCCTCGTTAAATGGGAATAGACTTTGTGATTTTGATATTATAAAAATTAAATATGCGAAATGAGAAATCCAGAAACCGAAAGATTCAATAAAATGTCAAAAAAAAAAGTATATGGAAATTAGAGATTCAGACTGTACTCCTGGATAAAATTACTAGGAAGAGGTTGTTTCACCATCTTTTGTGCGGCGATATGTCTTTATAACCATTATTCATTTCAGTATAAAAGATGGAACTACTTTTGCTTACCTGAAATCGAGAAGGCTTCCTTCTTCAATGGTGGATACTTTAGAAGAAGGAAAATCAGAAATAGCGAAATGGTCTCCAAACCTTGAGAGGTCAGAGGATGGAAAGAAGGAGCTCTAGCTCGAAGCAAGTTCTTATGGTGCTTCGGAATGATGAAGACAGAGACACGATAGCCATGGAAGATGATCAGACCTCGCCCAAGCTAACGATGCCTTTTTTTTTACCTTTTCAGCTGTGCCAATCTAACTTTTAAGAAATAATTGAGGATAATCTGGCAATGAATAAAGAAAACGACATAATAAATAGAGAATTACATTTTATAACGTTTAAATAAGTAATTAAATCTAATCAAATCGAAATAATTAATTTATTTTTTATTTTGAGTTTTCATTTAATTATTATTAGTTCTCAATTCAAATTTATTTGAATATTTAAATTTTTTATATTTTAAACTTATTTAATTGATTATTAAATTTGATAATATAAATTTATTTATTTAAATTGATAAAAAAATTTATTTATAAATATAATTTATGAACGTCATTCATATTAATAAATTAAATATATATGTTGAAAGTTATTTATTTAATTTAATAAATTATTTACATTTATTTATTTAACAGATAAATAAAATCATACTCAAACAAATACCAAATTTATGGTATGAATATTTAATTCATTAATAACCTTAATTTTAAAGAGCTCAAGAATCCTTACTCTTGCCAAAACAAACCTCAAGAAAAATATTTTGATTTTTTTGTCATAAAAAATTATAACCGTACTTTAATTTAAAACAAAATTACGTATGACTTCAATTTTATCTATAAGCATCACTATACCTTCATAATATTATTTATTCGTTTCAATATAATACGTTACGAAAAGCCCTATTTAGGGCCTTAAAAATAAATAAAATTCAATACTACTTCAGTGCCAAAAATTATTTGAAAGTAGTAGAAACAATATTAGTGAGACAAAATAATCCTCATAATTTGGAAACAAAAGTGATCTTTTAGACCATAACCATTTTGATAAAAAAAATAAAATCAAATTTTAATACCATAAAAAGGTATCTCTTGGCTGATTTTTATTATATAAATAAATGCGGTATTATCAGCACAAGCAAGCCCCATCTTGAACTCAATACCACCAGAATAAGAACACAAGCTATCAAAAGCAGATAACAAGACGATAAGGCAGAAACAGTAGGTAGAAGTCGGAGCAACAACTTTTCTCAACAAAAGATTCGCTCGACACAAAACAGATTTAAAAAGTGCAGCGATCAAATAAGTGCAGATGAACCACAAAGCAGAGCCTCTCTTGAAATGGTTGAAGAGTAGAGCATTATTGAGATGGAGATCTTTCTGATCATGTGCCAGCTTTACGGCGGCCAACTCGAGCCACAAACCCAGCTTTGATGGGCGCTACTGACCGCGAAGAACCACACTGCAGTTTCAATAAGCATAATCAAGTCAAAATGAATGAATCCCAGAATCAAATGTGAGATAGACTGACATCCGGATGCATTCCAACCTGATAAGAAAGGATTGCATTGCATTCCCAGGCACATGCTGATCAGAGACGTGATACTCGAATATCATTAGTAACATTCAGATCTTTTAAATCTCTTTGAATTTGAATTAACTGTAATTTTCTTTTCAACCTTTTTAGCCACCAACTCTAATCAATTGGACTTGCCTAACTATAAAAGTTAAAGGTCGTACCAATTCACTTATTTTATCATCTGTTAAACCTACATTTTGCTCCTGAATAATATAGTTTTGTCTTCTCTGGCAACCTTAGGGGGCGTTTGGTTTGTTCCATTTTCCATTTTCATTTTCCAGAAAATCTCATTTTCTCGTTTTCTGAAAAATAACTTTATTTCATTCTCTAATTTTCCAGAAAATGCTATGTTTTTTTTTTGGAAAACAAAGCTGAAAAATGCAAACCAAACATGTTTTTCAGAAAATCGCATTTTCTACGTAAAATGAAAATGAAAAACAGACTGAAAAATACAAACCAAATGCACCCTTAATTGTCCATCTTAAGGTTCTCATGCTTGCACATTAAGCCCTTTTGTACCTATACCTATTCAGTACTTTTTGTTGATGTCGGAAGCACCAGATCGAACTTTATTTTGATAAGTGACAAAGGGTTCAAGTTAAGCTGGTTTGTGTATACTGATGAATTTGTGAAGCTTGCAGGAAAGTCCTAGGTAAACTAGGCAAGAAGTTTTGACCTGCAGGGTTGAGAACGAAGTCCTGGTCGGGAATCGGGCAACGAAGACTTGGTGAGTGACGCTGAGCATAAAGTCTTGGTCCGGGGGATCGAGTAGAAGACTTTGCTGAGCGAGAATTGTGGACAAGAGTCGAGACGGGTCAAGGTCGAACGTCGTCGAGTTTCGGATTCTCGGAGACCGAGCAAAAGTCCAACCGGAGATTCCGGGTGACAGCAGATAAACTCTCCTGAGAGGAGTAGGTGAGGATGCGTTCCCCGGGAGGGAACAGTAGGCGTCAGTCCGACCTAGGGTTTCATGTGAAACCTAAAAGTCAGGACTAAGACAACACTGGCTGTAATCCATGCATACTTTAATTATTTATATTATTATGGAACTAACCCTTGTTGCAGCTGAAGAAGTTGAACCAGTTGGACTAGGGTGCCTGAATGGGACTCAGGCGCCTGGGAGCTGGCAACGGGTGGCTGAGCTGGCGCAACGGTCAAGCTTGCGTGGCGAGTGCTGAGTGGAGGAGCCACATCGACTCTCAGGCGCCTGAAAGGAACTAGGGCGTCTGAGCCAGGATAAAGTTTGACTGCGCAGCGGATAGAATTGCCGCCCGAGAAGCTGCGACTAGGGCGCCTGAATGGCCTTTCATTCTGCAATCATTCTGTTCTCCTGTGTGCTATGCGATCAAAGCCTCAACGACGCCAAATGTCGTCCGACTCTCCATGCGAAGAACTTCAACTCATTCAAAAATGAGTCAGTATATTTGTTTTATTTTAATTGCACACTAAAATCTTGTAATTCGTACATTCATTCAACTATTAGTGATTGCCCAACGCAAACGATCAAGGATCGTGGGCCTTGCAGTAGGAGCCGCTCAAGACTCCGAAGTAAGTAAAACTGACTTGTGTTAGTATGATGCATTTTGTTTTCCGCTGCGTACTCGATCGTTCTAAAATCCGAAATATCTTTAAAGCGATATTCACCCCCCCCTTCTATCGCTCTATCTCGATCCTACAATTGGTATCAGAGCGGGGGCTGCTCAATTTGGTGAAACCACCGCTTGAGTATTTTATTCGGATTTTCGTTGTTTTTTTTTTCCTTCGAGCATATTTTATTTTTATTCCCACACTACTAATCCAAGATAAAAGTCTTGGTACATTTGTCTCTCTTTGTTTTTTTTGCAAGACTATTCTCTTCGTTTCTTCCTTGATGGTCATGCAAGAAGGCTACAACACTGCTCGTCCGCCTCTCTTCTCTGGGATGATTTCGATTATTGGAAGAGCCGAATGGAAATTCACCTGAAGACTCAAGTGGACATGTGGATCATAATTCAAACCGGATTCGATCTTCCAAGAGACGAGCAAGGGACGATGCTGAGCTATGATAAATGGGACACATCTGCCAAGAGAAGAATTGAAGCAGATGCAAAAGCAACACAGACTCTCTAGTGTGGACTCACGAAGGAGTTGAACCGCGTCGGACCTTTCAGCAACGCCAAAGAATTGTGGACTAATCTGATAGAACTCCACGAAGGAACATCCGACACCAAGGTAAGCCGTCGTGATTTACTATTAAATAAATTTTACAATATAAAAATGCAGGACGGAGAAACCGCTTCCCAACTGCACGCTCGGATACAAGAAATATGAACGAGCTCCACATCATAAGGCACACAATTGAAAACAGAGATTTAATCAGGTATACACTTAACTCCTCGCTGTGGGCATCTATGGTTGATGCTTACAAAGTTTCTAAGGATTTATTTAAGATAAAATTAGACAATTATTTTCAAAGTTTGAATTACATGAACAATGGTGCACTTGCAGAGAAAGGTATTACTTTATTTGCAGACAAAATAAAAAAGAAGGCACCAGAACCAGAATCGGATTCTGACTCTGAATCCGAAGAAGAAGAACTGGCGGAGCTTGTGAACGTCATTCGGAAGTTGTTCAAAGCTCGAAAAGTCTAAAAGAAAAAGAAGATAGGACAGCCAAAGGACGATCCAGCTGGACCAAAGAACAAGGCGGATCTCAACTATTATGGGTGTGGAAAGAAGGGGCACTTCAAATCCGAATGTCTGAACGCAATAGAGACGAAAAAGCAATGGAGGAAGAAGGCATTGCAAGCAACCTGGGATGAGTCGTCTTCGGAATTGGACGAGGAACCAACCCACTCCAACCTCCTCGTGTTAAGGGCCCAAGATAAGATTGTTGTCGACTCCGAATCAGAAGAAGAAACGGAGCAAGGAACTGTCTCACTGTCGGAAACTGGCCGACTAAAGGTAACGGGTTATTCTGAATCAGATATTTACGAACTAATTTCTTATCTATCTCGTAAACTGGCTAAGTCTTATGATCGGGTCAAATCTCTCCAAGAGGAGGTAAAACTCCTTAAGAAAGAGACCAACTCGAGTTCTTTGACTGAGCAAGTTCAGAGAGAAACCTCAACTCAGTCTAAAGACTTGAGGAAGAGAATTTCTCTTTGAAAGCTCAAGTTAAAGAACTCAGAGCAATTTTGGAACAGTTTATCCTGGGTTACAAGAATCTTGATCTGATTCTTGGAAAACAAAAGTCTATTCTAAATCGATCCGAAATTGAATTTAAAATCAATTGCGATTTAGATCTTATTATTCAGTAGTGAACCGCCCTAGCACCCGAGTCCAAGCATGGGTCCCCAAATCAAGCTTGACTAATCAAGCCGGACCAAATCAATATTGGATCCCTAAGGTTCATATCCATTATTTAAAAAGACCATATCAAGGATATGATCCAGGGGAAGCAAATAAAAAGACTATTCATGTGGTTAGGTAGCTTTTATTGAATACCTTGTCTGATGTTTGCTTATTTTTTATTTTTATTATTATCTTTGTTTAAGATTAGAAATGGTTAGTTAAGGACCAATCTGAGTGAAACTTGCACAACCTACTATTAAAGTGGGACGAGCTGATAGTACGTTATGAAAACTGTCTGGGGAGTCAAGTAGAAGAAGGCGTTTTCTATTTGGTCTTCTTAGTCCGGTGGAACTAGCCGAAACTACCTCACCACATCCTCGACTAGTTAGACCAAGAATTCTGAACGAGGAATTTAAAAATATTATTTCTTTATGCGGCTTTGTCTAGGAAAGGGTTGTTGATCCAATAAGGCTAAGGCCAAAGAAAGCCTCTGTGCCTCGCTAAGACCTGGAAGCCAAATATTGAAATATATTTTTAAATTACTAATTCTTAAATCTGAATCTAACTCAAGTTTCAATCATATCTTAGATTCAACTTAACTTCAAGATAAAATTAAAATTATCTCACAAAACAAATAACGTACCCTGTTTGTTATTTAGAAATGAGTGAGATGATTAGGATAAATAAAAATAGACTAACCCAAATCTTTTCCAAAAATTTCTTTCAAACTCTATCATTTTTTTAAAAAAAAAAATTTTTTTTTCAAATTTCTACTTAATCTTTTTCAAATTTTTTTTTTCAAACTTTACCTAATCTTTTTCAAAAATACTTTTTTCAAAATTCTTTTCAATCCAATTAATCAGATCAAACTGATTAAACTGAACCTGTCTCACAAAATCAACCTAGGCTTAACATGCTTAATCACTTAGTTTGGGTGAGATAGACTAGGCAAGTGAACTTGAACAATCTATCCTATACTTCTACTAAACTGAATCCAAACTAAGCACTTTATGTGTAGAAGACTTGGACCAGTGGATGTTGGATAGTGGATGTTCCAGACATATAACTGGAAACAAGTCAAAGTTCACCAAGCTAAAATACAAGGACCTAAGAATAGTGGCGTTTGACAACAACACTACATTTAAGGTAATCGGGTCAGGTAACATTAAACTGAACTCCGACTTTACTATTAAAAGGGTCCTTTTGGTTGATAATTTTAAATTTAATTTACTTAGTATTAGTTAGCTCTGTGATGCTGGATATTTAGTCACTTTTACCAACCAAGACTGCCTGATTAAGAACTTACAAGACCCAGGGGTTACCCTGAAAGGACTTAGGAAAAATAACGTCTACATCATAAACCTACCTACCTACTTAAGTGCTATCTAACTTAGGTAGAAGAAACTAAACTCTGGCATAGGAGATTAGGGCATGCCAATCTAAAGTTAATCTCCAGACTCAGCTAAAAAGGACTAGTCAAAGGCATACCCAAACTTAGGAATATTGAAAATTCAATTTGTGGTTCATGTCAACAACGTAAACAGACCAAGTCTACCCACAAACTTACCCAGCCCGATCTGACCCAATCTGCACTTGAGCTCCTACATTTGGATCTATTTGATTCTCATGGAGACAAGTCACTAAGCGGAAACCGATACTGCTTAGTTATAATCGATGATTATTCTAAATTTACTTGGGTCCAATTTCTTAAAACCAAAGATCAATGTATTGAAACCTTTGAAACTTTAACTAAAATCCTTGAAAATCAAAAAGATGTCAAAATTAAAAGAATTCGAAGTGATCACGAGGGTGAATTCGAAAATCTAAAGTTTACTGAATTCTACAATAAAAATAGATATTTTCATGAATTTTCCTACCCTAGGACTCCCCAAGAAAATGGTCTAGTTGAAAGATGAAATAGAACCCTCCAAGAAGCAGCTAGAGTCATGCTTAATGAATATAACTTGACTAAACACTTCTGGGCAGAAGCAATTAGCACTGTCTGCTATATTCAAAATAGGATCCTTATCAATAAAAGACGTAATAAAACCCCCTATGAAATCTATTATAATAAATCACCCAACTGATCAGATTATAGGTGATCCAACTTTAGGGGTAAAAACAAGGTCATCCTATAAAAACCTAAGTCAGGTTGTACTGATTTCAAAGATTGAACCTAAGATTATAGAAGAGGCCTTACCTGACCCAGACTGGATATAGCCATATAGGAAGAATTAGCCCAGTTTGATAGAAACCAAGTCTGGGACTTTGTGTCTAAACCTGAAGATAAATCCATTATAGATACTAAGTGGGTATTTAGGAATAAATTAAACGACCAAGGTGAAATAGTTAGAAATAAATCCGTTTAGTAGCTAAAGGCTTTAGTCAGGTTGAGGGGTTAAACTATGATGAAACTTATGCCCCTGTACCTATACTTGAGTCAATTAAAATGTTACTAGCCATTGCAGCCCATAGAGGATTCAAATTGTACCAAACAGATATTAAGTCAGCCTTCCTAAATAGGTTTATAAAAGAAGTATATGTAAGACAATCCCCAGGTTTTGAAGACTTAGACTATCCTAACCATGTATTCAGACCTAGGAAAGCTCTTTATGGATTAAAACAAGCCCCTAAGGCTTGGTATGAAAGATTATTCACCTATCTAGTTTCTAAAGGTTTTAACCAAGGCTAAATTAACTCAACTCTATTTGTTAAGATCTTAGAAAAAGACATTTTTATAGCTCAAATTTATGTAGATGACATAATCTTTGGATCAACCAACACTAATTTCTTAAAAGAATTTATTAAAATCATGGAAAGTGAATTTGAAACGAGTCTAGTCGGTGAACTGACCTTTTTTAGGACTACAAATTAAACAAACTAGGGATGAAATTATATTCACCAAACAAAATATGATAGAGAATTAATTAAGAAATTTAAGATAGAAAACTCAAAAGACCTAAATACCCCTATGCCACAAATGCTAAGATAGATAATGATCCTGAAGGTAAGCCAGTTGACTTAAAATATTATAGAAGTGAGCTCCCACTTAACTGCAGTTAAGATAATCCTTAGATATATTAAGGGCACTTTAAATGTAGGTATTTGATACTCTAGAACTTCCAACTTTGAGTTATTAGGATTTTCTGACTCAGATTATGCAGGTTGTAAATTTGATAGAAAAAGTACAAGTGGGAGTTATCAATTACTAGGTCAGAGTCTAGTCAGCTAGTGCAGTAGAAAGCAACACTGTGTTGCCTTATCTACAACTGAAACAGAGTATATTGCCTTAGGGGAATGTGTAGCTCAACTCTTATGGATGATACATACCCTTAGGGACTTCAACTTAGACTATGCCCAAACCAAGGTATATATTGATAATATCAGTTCTATAAACCTTACCAAAAATCCAATTCACCACTCTAGAACTAAACATGTAAAAGTGAAACATCACTTTATTAGGGACCACGTAGCTAGGGATGAAATTGTCCTTCAACATGTTGACTCTAAATCTAACCTGGCAGACATTTTTACTAAACCCTTACCTGAGTCTGAGTTCAATTCATTAAGAAGGCAGCTTGGAATGTGCTTAATAGAGTAGGTTTTCTTTTGTCTGTTTTTTTAATTTACTCATCTTGTTAGATTTTTTAAGTTAAATTCTGTTTTTAAAGGGTTTCAAATACTGTACTTTAAATTTTCAAAACTTTACTTTCAAAATTCATTTTTCGAAACATAGTTTTATTTTGATTTTAAAACTACCCCCTTTAAAACTAGGGTCTTTCTTCGACACGGACTTAGCTTAGACTTAACCCTAGTATGCATGCTCCTACAGCTCTAGCAGCTAGCATCTCACAAGCACATTAGGACTAACTTGATTGACAATCTAAACTGGGTTGAGATGCTTAGGACTGTTGCCCTGGACTTAAGATGCTTTAATTCAATGCATCGAAACAAGTTGGGGGCACTATAAATGCAATTCATATTAATCAAGTCAAGTATTCTGGCTAACTTAGCTAATTTATGGAATACACTTGACTTGACTGATCCAGTGAAAATTGTTGCTTATTGCAGTCAACAAGTAGCTAACAGGTCAGATAGGTGCCTGAAAGGAATTTTTTTCTTTTTCCCAAAATGTTTTATTTCCTTTTTTATGCTTGGACTCAAAATGAAGGTGCCTAGGCTTGACCTAAATTTTTTTATGTTATTTTGCTTAAACTTAATTGCTCTAATACACTTAGTTTTTCTTACTTAGTCATTGTTTTTTAATGCTCTGATACATTTCTTACCCTTATATTATATGATTTTGATATATGGCAAAGGGGGAGAGAAAGAAAGAGTTCAAAGTGTTTTCAAAATATTTTCTAAGTATTATAAAAGTTTTGATACCAAAAAAGAAAAAGTTCAAAGTGATTAAAAATTCTTTCAAAATATTTTCAAAGTGTTAGAAAAGTTTTTCAAAATATTAGAAAATTTTTTTAAAGAGTGAATTTCGATATTCTTACAAAAATTAAGGGTTTTTTTGAAAATCGCCCGTTGAAGATTGACTTCTTTACTTTTGGTGATTTCAAAAACTTATCTCAACTTGGTCGCTCAAAAACTTTTGCATTCTTGAAAAATCATTTCTATACTTAGTATTTTAATTATATTCGAAAGGTTTTTAGTACTTAAGCTTTTTCGAAAGTAAGCTAAAATTTTTTTAAGTATTTCAAAAAGCTTAAAAGTATTTTCGATTTTTCAAAAAACGGTAACTTAGTCTCTGAACTGTTTAAATCATATTTTGAAAAAGACTAAATCCAGTTTTTGAAAAAAAAATATATATTTGATCAAGGGGAGATAACTGGTTAAGGAGGAGAGCTCAAAATTTGTCTATTTAAATTTGTTTTTAGCTTAACTTTGAACTAGGTTACCATAATCAAAAAAGGAGAGATTGTTGGTGCTGAAAGCACCAGATCGAACCTTGTTTGATCAGTGGTAAAGGGTTCAAGTTAAGCTGGTTTGTGTGTACTGATGAACTTGTGAAGCTTGCAGGAAAGTCCTAGGTAAGCTAGGTAAGAAGTCTTGACCTGTAGGGTTGAGCACGAAGTCCTGGTCGGGGATCGGGCAACGAAGACTTGGTGAGTGAAGCCGAGCACGAAGTCTTGGTCCGGGGGACCGAGCAGAAGATTTTGCCGAGCGGGGATTGCAGACAGGAGTCGAGACCGAGCAAAAGTCCAACCGGAGTTCCAGGTGACAGCAGGTAATCTTTCCTGAGAGGAGTAAGTGAGGACGCGTTCCCCGGGAGGGAACAGTAGGCGTCGGTCCGACCTAGGATTTCAGGTGAAACCTAAAAGTCAGGACTAAGACAGCACTGGCTGTAATTCATGCATACTTTAATTATTTATATTATTATGGAACTAACCCTTGTTGCAGCTGAAGAAGTTGAACCAGTTGGACTAGGGCGCCTGAATGGGACTCAGGCGTCTGGGAGCTGGCAACGGGTGGCTGAGCTGGCGCAACGGTCAAGCTTGCGTGGCGAGTGCTGAGTGGAGGAGCCACGTCGGCACTCAGGCGCCTGAAAGGAACTAGGGCACCTGAGCCAGGATAAAGTTTGACTGCGCAGCGGATAGAATTGTCGCCCGAGAAGCTGCGACTAGGGCGCCTGAATGGCCTTTCAGGCACCTGGAAGACTACTATATAAAGGGGTCGAGAGCAGCACCCCAGCATATCAATTAACACTGCGATCATTCTGTTCTTCTGTGTGTTGCGTGATCAAAGCCTCGACAACGCCGAAACGCCGTCTGACTCTCCGAGCGAAGAACTTCAACTCATTCAAAAAGGAATCGGTATATTTGTTTTATTTTAATTGCACACTAAAATCTTGTAATCTGTACATTTATTCGACTATTAGTGATTGTCCAACGCAAACGATCAAGGATCGTGGACCTTGCAGTAGGAGTCGGTCAAGACTCCGAAGCAAGTAAAACCGACTTGTGTTAGCGTGCAGTGTTTTGTTTTCCGCTGCGTACTCGATCGTTCTAAAAATCCAAAATATCTTTAAAGCGATATTCACCCCCTCCCCCAATCGTTCTATATGGATACTACACTTTTTAAGTCAAAAATACAAAGGATTTGAACATTCAACAGTAGTAAAATTTATTTAGCATCAAGAGGACAAGACAATCAAAACAGCACTCCAGGAATTCTTCTACATTTTAAACATCCCCTCTTTGTCCTGTTAATGATATCATACTAGATCCAAGACATTCTTTATAAGCAGTACAAATGTCTTGTAGATGCGTTGTTTGCAAGTTATTGTAGTTAGAAATTGAAAAAAAAAAAAACCAATATTCACAACTCATCAAAATCATCATCTTGGGTCATTTATTAAATGCAGTATGGGTCATCATAGAGACTGACTAAGAGAACAATTTTTAATAAAAATTTCAATATCAAAGCTGAACTATGAAATGGACTGGTATGAAACAAAAAATAATCAATATCATATTCAAGAATAACAGGCGGAAAAATTAGAGACATGGCATATATTGTAGCATCATATTGGTTGGCCATTACCGCTACAAAAACAAATAACAAAGATTGAAAGCAATTGACCAAATAGAATGTAGGTAATAAATGAAGTCCTCACCTGCTCACATCGAAGAAAGAATAGACGATTTTCCTTGGAGAGAATTGTGTCTGGACTTTTGCAACCATTGCATATAACATATTCATCTGCATGAATTGGAATCATGGTGAAATATAGAATCCATTTGTCCCGTTGAATGATTAAACAAGATTTATATGAGACTTCCCCCATGTTTTCTGGGTTCTGAGATGTTTTATTATCTTGGGAACCAATAAGAAAAGATGAAGATATAAACTATTTCAATACGCCAAGAAAAACACTAGCATAATTTCAAAAATTTGGGAAAGTTGGTCCTCAATTTTTGTCTGGACACATAGCAAGATAACTCATTGTGATTTCTCTAAATGTTTACTCAGCATTTCCCTCTAAGGATGCAAAATACATGACTGAAACTAGAAGAAAGTGTATTCACTCAATTAATGTTCTGAGGGAATCTGCATTCCATGTACACTAATGCACCTGCACTGTCAACATGTGTACACAAATACAAATACAAGACAAAATAATTGCACCAAAATTCAGTTAAGTTACTGATGTTTGACCAGTTCAAAATTTAGAAGGCCAGGTTCAAGACGAAACAGGATCACTGTTGATGGAATTTGCGCAGTTAACTTACTGATATATCTTCTTAGGATACCCTCAAAATTCTTTGGAGCAAATCTTCCCTTAATCACCAGCCTCTGCTGTCCATCAAGGGAACCACTAGTTCCCATTTCAGCAAGCAAGAAATTCATCACATGCTCTGGTTGCCTGTGCATCCTGTATATAAAATATAAAATCCCTCCTTACGTGTGCAAGTTCATAGTCATAATGCAAACACTTTTTACAATTCTTCATATCTATTATCAGTCCAATAAAATGCTCATTTTTGTACATTACAACAGATCTTATATTGATTTAAAATAGTCAACTGTCCTACTTGAAGCAACCAATCTTTAAGGCTACAAAAAAGACCTTCCTTCCAAGCTAATTAAGACAATTGGTATTCAGAACATAACATCATGACCAAACAAGCCAAATTATTTATATTTGGACATCATTGGAAATATCGAAATCAAAGAAGTGATTGACTAATTAATCAGAACTGCAAATACTATTAAAGGGCAGTCCAATGCACGAAACTCCCGTGAATGTGGGATCCCGGGAAAGGGTCAAACCACATTAGATCTATTATATGCAGCCTTACTTGCACTACAAGAAGTTGTTTATGCAATTCGAACTTGTGACCACGAGATCACATGGCAACAATTTTACTGTTGCGCCAAAATTCCCCTTCAGAAAATGAACAATCATCTCCCTACATTCACCACAATTGTCTATCAACTATTTTGCATATAAACAATTCTAATTTTACCAACTGAGACATTAAAATATTGTCATGTCACTAAATAAAATAAATGAACACTTTGTGCATGACTAGCCAAAAAGTTAAGAAGATACTTACGAATATGAGTATCCTATGTTCCCACTCTTCTTATTTTATCATGACTCATCAACTAAGGATAGTTACAACAACAATAATATCAAGAAGGTTAGAGATTATAATAGCAAGGTTAAAAAATTTGATTTCAGTACCAATTTCAAACGTATCAGTCTGCAGTGGTTTCGGAATACCCCCATCCATCCGATTAAATACTTAATTAATTATAATATCAGAGAATATAATGCATCATATAATATCAGATTACATAATCATGTTAATAGTATCAAATTATTAAAAGTAGTTATGTGTCTGATTATATTTAGATTATATATATAATATCAAGATATGTAATATTAATCATCAATAATGGGAAAATGCCCCTTTTTCAGAAGCCTACTAAAGGCTCCATCTTTCTGGAAGTTCAGAAGTCCCTATTAAAGCCCACTTTCATTTTTTTCTTCTGCCCTTAATTTTCCTTACCCATTCACTAGATTCCACCCATGACCTAACCATAATCTCTCCAGCTGTTGAACCTTGCCAGAGTTGAATGCCAACAGTGCTGGAGTCAACAAATGACAGCCAGCCAGATCTATTTATTCTTTTTAAACACAGTTCTCATGGAGAGATTTTAATCCGAAGAGCAAATAATACAGCTACTAACAACTTAGCACAACTCATAAAGTAAAAAAAATAGCAAAGCAAAATAATAGAGCTACTGACATGGCAACTTAGCACAACTCATAAAGGGAAGTAAAAAAGATAACGACTCCAAGCAAAATCATCCTTTTATAAATCATGTTCAGTGCCACTGGATGTCTAAATGCTTTGGTTTTCACAGAGAAACATAATGGAACATCAGTCATTATAATTGTGTCCTTTATTTGGAACTTTGTCTCTTGGAGAGTGCAAAACTATATTCTATACCTTCTGAATTCTAAATGTCTAAATGCCCCACCTTTCACCTAGTGACAAAAAGTAGACATCTTTCTTATCATCCATATCACATCCAGTCTGTGATGACCTTTGGAAGGCATGGAAACATGATTGGGTAAATCATAATTCGGTGCCAAAGATAGTATTCCAAAAGACATTGATAGATAGTAGGGGTTAAATGATGTAGCACTTCCTAATTTTTTTGTGGTCTCAGACGTGAAGGATGGGCTGCAAATCCCTCCTGAACACAAGCACTTAACCATATTTTTGGAAAAATATGGTTGTGACTTCCAAGAGTCCAACTGCTTTGCTTTTCACAAAGAAATATAATGAACATCATTGATTATGTTCGTGATACTTCCTAAGTTTTGGCACTTGCAGATTGAAGAATCATGTTTTGTTAAAAACCCTATTTAATGGGTTGTAACTCATGTTAACATAAACACTTGCGATAAAGACTTGAAATATTAATTATATGCATGTTGCTTGTATATATATCATTGATTCTAAATTTGACTAAGACTGATTGTTATGTTTCATGTGTTATGCATTGTATGCTCAACATATATTTTTCTATGTGAAATAGTGACAATATAAATAAGGCTTGTTAATTAAAATACATTTTGTACATGAGCAAAGTCTTTTTGTCAATGTAAATATTTTTTAAAAAATTATTAATAAGGCATTATATGCCTCTGCATATTGCCCACGCACTGTCCAATTGGTCCACTGCATGCCACCTGCATACATTTTTTGAAACCTTATAGCTTAGCAAATAGCTATGTTTTTATAATCCAAATGGGAAAAACAAAACATCTAGTAAATAAAATTTAAAAGTCATCTTTAATAAGTGATCCATAATCCAGATTCATACCAACAAGTGAATGAAACAAACTAGATAGAGGATACAAAAGGATAATGCAAAGGCTATAAAAGGAAGAGAAAAGTAAATACGTTTTGCAGAGGTCCATAAAATTAACAAACACTGTCTTCTTAGTTCCTTCTCTCAGGACTTGTGGAGGCCTCATCACTGTCCTACGCCTATCTCCAGCAAGATCTGGATTATTCTCCCGTAGTATATTAAATACCCTACCTAGCAACTGGATGATCAACAATAGAACAGTGTTTTAATGGTTGATGAAACAATTTCTGTTGCTGTACAAGATAAGAATTTTAGAAAACAGTATGAATGATACAGTCAGGAAAAACAATGCACAATATCTTAATGTATTTCAAGAACCGGCATAAAAACTGAAGCAGAAGGTCAACACATGCCAGACAATTCGAAACAACATTTACCCCATGAAGAATTTGATTTAGAAGATTCAGCATTCCTGTGTAAATCAATGCTGCATAATGAGCACAATTGGCGCAATGGGTGTCCCGTTATAATGGCTAAGTAGTAAAAGACTTGCCAATAAAAGAAACGTATGCTGAAACTAAAGATATCTGAACAAGGTATGCTTACTTTAATGTTTAAACATTAATAGGCACCGTTTCAAATCCCATGGCCTGGCACAACTCGATATAAAGGAGGGTGTCTCCTCCCAAATGCCTAGATATTTTGAGATGGAATGGATTTTCATAGACTTAATATTTAAGCAATATTTGCTTAATTAATTCACGTTTTGGGTTTAGGAATGAAAACCCATGGTGTCCAATCACACATATGGGAATGGATATAAATGCATATTATATTATTTTGTATGGATAATGATATCAGTTCTTTCAAAATAGCTTAAGCTTTTGGTATAAGTCGTTAACCTATCAAATTTAGTAATAAGTTTGTAGTTATTTGTTAACTTAGGGTGTGCAATTCTGAATTCATGATAGCAAGAAGACTCATCAACTTCACTAAGAGATCTCAACATACGCCAATATGGGATATTGAATTCTGTGTGCCACAAATTATTTCCATTAGCAATAATGTCATGCTGACTATCTTATTAAGATAATAGATCTCCGAATTAAAGACTCCATGCAGAAACTTCCTGTTCTAGTCTATCAATAACTTTTACAAATACTTGTTTTTTACAAATTCATTATCCATCATGCAGTTTATTAGTGCCTTAGGAGGCTTGCAACTAGTCAGGCTTGTGAAAATCATCATAAACCAAAATTATCAAAACCTACAGCCCAACTGTAGTTTTCATCTTGTAAATTGCATAATCATGCAACTAATATTGTCTAGACAATATGAAATATCTAGATAACTGCTATTCTTATTCTTTTCCAACCAAAAAATTCAATCTGCAATAAAACTTCGTCGTAGGTATTGAATGGCATGACCATAATGATATGTATTTATAAGTCAGACAGGATACAATATTTAACCATATCTTTTTAAGTTCACACTAGGCACTACAGCTGACAAACCACACCATATACTGATATGAACAAGTCTGGTCAATCATCAAATTAGTTAGGACTTGTTACTGTTTCCTCATCAAAGATGGGAAGCAATTATTGACAAGAGACTTGATAAATTTCTTTCTTCAATATAGCATAACCATATAGGCTAGAAAATCAATATTCATTACCTCAGCTTGAAGCCAAGCAGCCATGTAATATGCCTCAAATGTTTACATTACATTGTTAGCAGATTCCAAGACATAAAATGAGAACATTTTGAGAAATTCCGTTTTGTACATACCTTGTCCACTAATAACATGCCATCGTTTAGTCTTTCTGAAACTAAGTGTCTCAGACAACCAAACACTACTACACTGTTTTATTTACAACATGTCAATCTTAAAAGTTCGACATTCATGCAAGTTTCTCTTGGTTCAAGATGTTAGCATCTTAACAGATTAAACACTTTTGATATAAATAAACAATCCTATAAAAACTACTGTGGAAATATTGATACAAGGTTTTAATAAGAGCGCAACTTAAAAGAATGAGAAAAGCAAGAAAATAAACTAATAAAAGTAATGAAATGATCTGCACTACCATAGAAGGCACAGGTCTTGAACAAACTATAGAAAAGCTAATCTTCAAGGCAAGGTTCATCATACCTCTTCATACTTATAATCACGATCTGTTCCTTCCCATGGGTATTGAACAACTCCTAACACAATACCTTCGCCTAGCTCATCCTCTCCAACCTGATCACCTAAATAAGAGTGGAAGCAATGTGTCTGATTACAAATGAGTGGCGATATAATCAACAGCTAACAGCTTTGAACTCTTCATATTATCATTTAAATGGAAGCAACATAATCCACACTGAAGAGTCCTACCATTGGGTTCTTCTCCAACATCTCCATCATCTTCATTCAAAAAATTTGTTTCAACCTAAAATAACAAAAAGTAGTGGCATTATGCAATAGAATCAGTATAGAAGTTGGACAAAAGGACGAGAGTCAGGCAACAAAGCATTTACTAACAGGTTTCTTCTTTTTCTTCCTCATACCCACAAAACTAGGTCCACTTGTCTCATCAACTGAAACAGTATACCAGTGTCAGCTAGAAGATGTTTGAGCCTTTAAGCTTAATCAATGAAAGTTAAATACTGAACTAAAGTCTAATAAAATAAAGGTACTTTGAATGATCAGAGATGGATCCTAAAAACCATACCTGTTAAGCTTTCAGTTTTCTCAGTTAGCTTTTCTACCTCCTCGGCAGGATCTTGAATGGCTACCTTCTTCTTTTTCTTCTTCTTGGTTGGATCAAAGGGAGCCAACTAAACAATCAACCAGAAACATATTAAATATAAATAAAAATAAAACATTCAAGACAAATGCAATCAATATTAGTCCAGAGAAGCAAAAAAATCTGAAAATCAAGGACAAAAATGAAAATATTTTATCGTCCTACAAATGTATGCAAACTAGATAAAGTTGTTCAATGAAATATCTCTTAGAGGTATTAGATTAATAGGGTTAGTGGTCTAAAGGGTTTAGTCCTACGTTAATCGTTCTAGATTTAAGATTTTATCATGTCTATACTCTATAGATACCCATTACATGGTTAATTCATTGATGATATGTAATGCATTATTCTACTTTTCTCCAAACTCTACATGGTACCAAAGCCCCATTCAGGGTTAGGTTTCCCCCTGCATCTCTCAATCCTCTCTCTCTATCCCTGCCTGTCACAAAAAGCCCAAGCGAGGGGAGATTCAAGTGGAGAAGCTCATCCTTTTCTTTAATCTTGAATGTGGTCCATGTTGACTTCTCCCACAGGTACCTGGATAGTAATCAACTAGCATCCATCAGTGATCCACTATACCCTCCAAAAAGTCGCACATACTCAGGCATACTCAGGTGGAAATAGTCAATAAGAAGCCATCCACAGATACCCTAAAGCTGCCTGTCCATGTGCATCCACAAGCAGAGAAGCCTTACATCCACCAATACTTGTCCTTCATGGCAAACTGATATACCTATTCGGTAGAACAGCAAACTGTTCTCCCTTTGTTCCTCATCCATAAAGCACATTGTAGTCATTGCTTCTCTTGTCACAAGCTGTAGGGTCAAACAATTATTTGCTGCCATTCAGTAGTGCACATAATAATCAAGCAACAACATCAATCTTAAGTAGTTATTTAATGTCCTCCTTCCCACCCCACACTTGAGCACAACCTCTGCCACAGCTTCTCCCACATGTGACTGCAAGCCTTTCTTCATCACATAACACCAACAAGTCAACCACATTATCTCGGTGTGTTACATATGTGTCACCTAAAGCTAGTGAAGACATAAACAAACAAGATGTCCTATTCCAATCATCCAATGTTGATAAGTCTAGCATAGGTATCAACCTATCACTCCTACAAGACCCTCGAGCACTTTATTTTTCCCTCAATCTATTGTGTGCTAATGTAATTGCTGCTTCAGAAAGAATAAACCCACAAGAAAAATTAGTTCTTGGGGTTACTTTTCATCCTTACTTTCTTTCTCCTAATTATTTATATCTTGATTTGAGGCCAGAGACATTATTGGTAGTATCTTGATCTAAGATCAGCGGGGGCATTGGCGGTATAGTCTATTATTTCGTCAAGTCTGACTTCGCCTTAGTGGAGCATCATGCTTCTTATTTCATTGTTGTGCCTAATCTATGTTTTATTTGCGAGAGCTTTTTTAATCCATGTAACAAGTTAGACATAGACAATATCCATCCTCCAGCTTCAAGGGGGAATGTTAGAGCAATCAGATTAATAGGGTTATTAGTCTAGTGGGTTTAGTCTCATATTACTAATTCAAAATTTAGGGTTTTATCAAGAGTCTATAAATACCCATAAGAGTGGTTATTTTATCAAAGACATGCATTATAATATCCTCTTTTCCCCCCAAATTTACAGTATCAAACTTCCAACTAACACGACCATGAACGCTGAAAGACAAGTAAAACAAGTAGGCCTAGCCAATCACCAAACAGCAGCAACATGACCAGGGAGAAAAAAACAACCATTGACAAAAAATTTGGCAAATTGCCTGAAATGCACATGAGCAAATGCAAAACCTGCGGACATCAAGCACATAGAACAAACAAGTACAGAAAAAACAAGAGGCAAGGAGCAATCTTACCTCTGGAACCTCCTCTTTCATCTCAGTAGGATTCTCGTTAGACATGTTCCCTAACTCTGAACTCCTAAGCAAACTGCGCTCAACCAAATAGAGAGCATTAAAGCAGCATATCGAGCAAAATCCACCAAAACCTAGCTCCTTATCAAAAGTTAAAATAATGAAAAATAATAAAATAGTAAGAGACCAACAAGGAAATACGAGCGAAGAAGAACGCGCGCGCAAAAGGAATCAGAATTTCTTGGTTTCTACGACGAAATCAATCCCTCGAGTTCGATCGATTCCCACGAATTGCGCAGAGAGAGAAGCTGCAAAATCCCTGCGTTTCGGCGTCAAATGGGGCAAAGGGTTTGCGGGGCAGGAACACGAGGATCGGATCCGCTACTTCCAAGTTTATAACATCTCCACTGAACACTAGCGTTACCTTAACGTTGAGCCGATAAAACCGTTACATTCTTCGCCCTACATCATCCAACAGTAACCGAATATAGTTGCTTCAATATATATATATTTTTAATTTTTAAACTATTCTTTTTCCTGATTTCCCAGTTCCTAAAAAAAAAATTTATTCCCACGCTCTCTGCTTATAAATTGTTCTGTACTTCAATTTCCATTTCGATTTATTTAATATTTTTTATAAAAAAAAATTAAAATAAAATATAATTTATTTTAAATTTAATATCATTCAATGAGAATCATCCAATCGATTTAACCTAAATTAATCAATTGATATGAATAGAAAAAAAGAATCATACTCAAATAAATAAAAAATATATTTAATTATAATTATATTATACTAAATTTAGAAGAAATTATATATATATATTTATTTTTTTACCTATAAATAATAATGAAAAATTTTATTATGAAAAGAATCATACTTAATTTAATAATAAATATATTATATTTTAATTTAAATATGTCAAATTTAAAGAAATTAAATATATTTTTTATATGGTATAAATAAGGATAATTAGATAAATCAATGTGTATTAAGGAGTTAAATTGAGAACATATTTATTTTTTTGCAAGTATTGAGAAGGAAATTAAATTTAATATAAGAGATTTTAGGATAATTTATCCCATTTCTTCCCAATGAAAATATTAAAATAATTTTAAAAATAAACATTTTTAAAAGACCACAAAATTAGTTACCGGACGGACGGCGAGGACCATTGGCTAATTAATGTTTTCTCAATATACCTTTTAATCCTTCCTTACATATTTATTAGCATATACAGCCCTTTCAAGTTTAAGAAATATGACGGAAAGCACTAAACTATTCCGATGAAGTTATTTAATGTTTATTAAGGTTGGAATTGTAAATGAGTGTTAAAATTGATATAGGAGTAAAACGTAAAGAGCAGAATGAATAGTTTGAATTACAATTACACCCTCGCCGCTTCGGCCTGCTTCGTGAGCTAGCTGGTAACGTCCCCAGCTCATTGCGCTTCGAAGCCAAGCAACCCTCGCTGGATTCCACCAACCGCTCCGCCTTAAAGCTCTCGGCATCGAGCTAGGGCCGCCCACCCTCTCTGATGGCCGACGTCGAGGGTAACAGGAGAGGCGCCGGAAAGCGCCGCGGAGGCGTAGCCCATGGATACCGGGAGGAGCGCGGGTGGACGCCCTGGCTGGTGCCGCTCGTCCTTGTGGCGTGCGTGGCGGTGTTCGTGGTGGAGATGTATGTGAACAACTGCCCCGGTCGCTCCCAGGCCTACGGCTCCTGCTCCGCTCGCTTCCTCCACCGCTTCTCCTTCCAGCCCGTCCGCGAGAATCCCCTTTTTGGCCCCTCTGCATCCACGTGAATCCACCTCCTCCCTCGGTGTTTCTGGTTAAATTTTGGGTTTTTATTTTGTTCTCGGTCGCCCGCTGCTTGATTCGGCCAAAACCCTCTTTGCCATTATGTTTTCTTCTGTCAAGCTTTTGCGATTTTCTGTTAATCATTCTCGTGACGCCCCCCTGCTTCTTCTTTTCAGCTTGGAGAAATTGGGGGCTCTTCAGTGGAGCAAAGTAGTTCACCAGCATCAAGCTTGGAGGCTTGTTACCTGTATCTGGTTACATGCAGGACTAATCCACTTACTCGCCAATATGTTATGCTTACTTTTTGTTGGAGTTCGGCTTGAGCAGCAATTTGGATTCGGTATGTGTTCTTACTAACTTCCTTCACTGGATCAAATCATTCCAAAGTAGCTAGCTGGTAAAGGTTCTACTATATAAGTTTTTCTGATCAACATCTATAACTATACTCCCAAATTATCTAGGTCATTTCAATTCCTAGTTCAGATCATTTTTACTCTGAATTTGGCCTCTCTATATCAATTTTCAAAAGGTTGACAAAAAAAAATCTCCTTTGCAGTGCGCATTGGGATCATATATCTTTTATCAGGTTTAGGTGGTGCCGTTCTGTCAGCTCTGCTCTTGAGGAATGGCATTTCTGTTGGTGCCTCTGGGGCTTTGTTTGGACTACTTGGAGCAATGGTTTCAGAACTTATCATAAATTGGACTATTTATTCCAATAGGGTAATTATGTACCCTCATACCTGACTTGTACTCAGAGTCGAGCTTAGTTTGGTACAATGGCCTAATAGATTCGATCTCTTTGTGTAGGTTGCAGCTCTGTTAACTCTTGTGGTCATCATTGCAATCAACCTAGGCATTGGCTTATTTCCTCACGTTGATAACTTTGCCCATATTGGAGGTTTCTCATCAGGTTTCCTCCTAGGTTTTGTTCTATTAATCCGGCCTCAGTTTGGTTGGATGGAACGCGAGGATCTTCCTTTTCCAGCCCAGATTTTATCCAAATACAAAGCATACCAATACATCTTGTGGGTGATCGCATTGCTTTTGCTATTAGCTGGGTGAGAATTCTTCGTAGTAGCTTGTACAAATTTATCTGACATCGTATGACATTTCTCCGATTATAATTCTCACTGCCTGTTTCTTCTGCAGATTTGTTGTTGGATTAGTCATGCTTTTTACAGGAGTGAATGGAAATGACCATTGCCATTGGTGCCACTACTTGAACTGTGTGCCAACATCTAGGTGGGTCTGCGAGAATTGAATAACTCAGAGCTGTTGCAGATTTACGAGAACATTTCTGGTTAGATGCTATTGTACATAGCTCAAATCTGGTTTTGTTTTGTAGAATTTTGTTACTCTCGCGTGTAGTGTGAACTGTTTCATTTCAGTAATGTTAGCCTATAAGTGTCGGACCCTCGTTGGATCACACACTCATTTATATTAGGTGATAACAATTGTATTCTGTTAATAGCTGACATTCTTCATGATTGTTAGCTTGCATCCTGATCATACTCACTGCTAATCTGTGCTCATCGATACAACTGATCATAAAAGTGCTTGAATATTCATGAGCAGTATTACAGGACTATCTAGCAGAGCCTGAGAGTTCAAGTCCCTCTAGTTCAGCTTTCAGGTAATTATCTCTGCTTTTGTTTATAATCCTTGTGTGTTAATTTGTACTCAATTAACATTTGATCCCTCAAACTCATCACGAGGACAACTTTATTAGATTCAAAGATAAATTAACAAGTCTCTTTTAAAATAAATTTTATCTTTATTTTATTATTACTAATTAAGTGTTTTTTAATATATATTTTTCTTCCTCGTTTGATGTGTATTTTTATCATAGTTCACACTATCTAATTGAAATATTTATCGGTTGTCTAAGTATATATATGTTCCTTCTTGAACGTATCTTTCAGAGTTTGTTCTCAATAGGTACAATCTCGATTTTATTTCTAATGCTATCATTTCTTATGTGTCAATTTTCATATGTCCGTGTTGGGGTTGCAAGGTTGTAAACATAGTCTCATATCTAAAACACATGGGAAAGATCATAGGTTTATAAGGAATAATGATATCTCTATTGGCGTGAGACCTTTTGGGAGAGTCCAAGAGCAAAACCACGAGGGCTTAGGCCTAAAGTGGACAATATCATACTATTATGAAGATATCTAAATTCTTTTGATCCTAACACTCTATCAATCATCGATAGAATTATGCAATGCATTTTTGGTGAAAGCCAAATGGTTCGATCAAAGTCAAGTCCCGACGAGCCATGACTATTTCAAAAATGGCATAGTTAGCTGCAGTGTGTATGATACACATATTCTTCCTATTAGGCCAAGCTATAACACATGATAATGTGAGTTATTTGGAGACTTACCCTAATCTAATATCTTGCCCGGCAACAATTCTTCTTCGACTTTGGGATGACTTAGGAAGTGCTAAGGTACATTCATTCATTCGTTTTCCAACATATAAGAATGGATTGTAAACTAAATTCCTATGTGTTATATTTACATTAATTTAGGATGAAGCACAAGATGGAAAAGATGGGTCATTCTTGGAGTGCTTCATGAAAGAGAAACCACATTGCTCATTCGAAGTCGCAAAGGAAGAAGTGATGAGAATGATAACTAAAGCATGCATGGGAGGAGCTAAATAAAGAAAGCTTTAGCTCTTCGACCACATTTTCTCAAGATTTCACGAGATGTTGTTTAAACATGGTGAGGATGGTTAGGGTAATGTATAGTTAATTATAACGAGGAGCATAATTAAGCTTCCTATGCTTGAGGACTACGTAAACGTGTTATTAGTTGAGAAATTTTAATGGTATTTAAGAAACTACCATTAAAATCATGCGCCCTACATAAATGATTAACGAGATTTTTTCAATCTCGGATCATGTGCCCTACATGTGTTCTTCGTCGAAGTGTCTCTTTTGTGTGTCGCTCCAATAAATATAAATGAATATCTCTCCTTTATTGTCTTTCTCATGCACCTCCATGGGGAAAAAACTTCTAACGTAATGATTAGATTTAGAAGTCAATTTTTAAGAGATGATGATCTATATTTTTCAATTCAAACATATGCCTTTGACCTGTGTACTTGCATAAATCTTCCTCTATATCTGTGGAATCGATTTTAGGGGAGTCGTTAAAGTAACGGATCTACTTTTTATAAATAAATTTAAAATATATTAAAAAATAAAGTAACAATCTCTTCGTAACGACTCCATGTATATATTTTAGAAGTGGATAAATTAGGAAACATACGACCCTTTTGTTGTAAATATAGCACTAAAATCAATAATATATTTGCACCAATAAAATCAGGCAGCATGCAATAGACAGTAAATGAATAAGCAGGGTTAGGAAATCGTTATCCTCCGGTTGAAGCGTCGGCACGCCGACTGTCTTTAGAGAATTTATTGCCGCCCAAGGTGCAGAGGCTCGTTGGCAAAATCCCCTCAAGATCCGACAACCACTCATGCCGTTCGTAGGTGCACTCCAAGACGAACACCGCAATTCGGAAGCAACCTCAGATCGCACAATTGAAAGCCTCAGGACCCGAGACCCGAGAGGGCTCGGCAAAACAGAAAACAGAAAAGGAGAAGAACACTCGAGCGAAGCAAAGAAGAAGAAGAAGAGAAGTTGCTTGTTGCTAGAGTGAAATAAAAGGACTGCAGGCGAGTCCTTTTATAGTCGCGAAGAGGCAAAGATGCGCCTCTTCCTCGCGTCCCTGTCGCTTGGAGCGACGCTCTTCCTCGCGCCCTGTCGCTTGGAGCGACGCTCTTCCTCGCGCGCACGAGAGAAAATAGAACCGGACCAAACTGGTTCGGTTCGGGCAGTAAAACAAACCAACCAAAAACGTAAGAAGCAAAACCAAACCGGGCCGCCTGTGAGCGCGAGGCCCACGAACCGGGGATTTGCACCCCCCCCCCCTGCGCGCGAAGTTCGCGTGCGTGACGCCCGGTTTATGGATTTCCGGCTCGGGCCACCCGAAACCACCTGTTTTGGGCTCGGCCCGCGCATGCGTGTAGGTCCCCTTATTATTGCTAAGCAAGGATGAAAGGTTTTCATATATAAGGGCCTCCCAACCTTCTTGTCTTAGCAATGTGGGACTAAATGCATACACATATGCATTACAAAAGATCAAGGAAAAGATTTGAATTTAAATCAAAATTCAACAATCCCCCACAAATTCAAATTATTTCAAGTGAAAACAAAAATATGTCCTGAGGCTTTGTTGCAATGAGCTTTTAGTGAAAATACCTTCCGGTTTGAATTTTCACCTAAGTATACCAATCTTATTCACATAGGTTTGAAGTGAACTAAGTCTTGAACTTAAACCTTGTATATGTGAAAGTCAATTGGTAACAACTCATTACGGGCGACGGTTGAATCCTTCTGGGTTGGTGCATTACGGTCATGCCACCGAATCTTGTTTCATAAGTGCTAAGGAGAGTTGCCTAGACCCCCCACACTGCGGCCCCACAGTTACACTTACATAGGTGAGTTCTCCAAGGATGTACTGCAAGCATCCTATCATAAAGACCTTGAACTCATTAAGAGCCCCTAGGCTCATCCTTACTAGCAATCAAGCATCTATACAGGGAAGAGACTATGAGATTACATCTCAATCAGTTTGATGCTTACGGTTCACCCTTATAGCTTGTTTATACCACATTGAACCTACTTCTTGGGATCTCTAATCAGATAGGTTGGGTTGCCGCTATAGATGAAACCAAGATAGGCCTCAGTCCCATTCCCTTACTGGATCTCTTGATTTTCTCAGAATCAAGACCTTTTGTGAGTGGATCAGCAATATTGTTTTTTGAACTTACAAAGTCCAAAGACACACTCCAAGAGGCACTAGCTCACGAACAGACTTCAATCTGATTCGTACATGTCTCTTCTGTTTCTGGTTATACTTGGAGTTTCTAATCTGAGCTATTGTTGTTTGATTATCACAGTGTACTGAAATAGAAGGTATTGGCTTAATCATCAAGGGAATTTCAGACAGAAGACCCTTAAGCCAATCTGCTTCAGTTACTGTGGTATCCAAAGCACACAATTCTGCCTCAGATGTAGAACGGGATATAATCGTCTGTTTAACAGACCTCCAAGCAACTGCACCGCCTCCAAGTGTAAAGACATAACCAGTAACGCCTTTACACTCAGCAGTGTCAGCTATCCAACTGGCATCACTATATCCCTCCAGGACTGCAGGGAATCTCCCATACTGCAAGCCCAAGGATATAGTTCCTTTTAGATATCTGAGTACTCTGTCTAATGCATCCCAATGCGTTCTGTCCGGACAGCTGGTAAACCTGCTCAATTTAGTTATAGCAAACGAAATATCAGGTCTAGAACAATTTGCCAAATACATTAGACTACCAATTATTTGGGAATATCTTAATTGAGACACAGCCACGCCACTCTTATTCTTGTGGAGAGTCTTTGAAGGATCATAGGGTGTGACTACAGATTTTATGTGGCTATAGCCATATTTCTCCAACACTTTCACAACATAGTGTGCCTGAGAAATTGCTATTCCATCAGTTGAGCGACTCAACTTCAGCCCTAAAATCAAATCAGCACAACCCATATCCTTCATATCAAACTTACCACTTAAGAGAGCCTTGGTCTCGTTAATAATTGAAAGGTCAGATGCAAACAATAAAATATCATCTACATATAAACATAAAATAATACATCTATCGCCTTTAAGTTTAGTATATACACATTTGTCAGAGTCATTAATTTCAAAGTCAAACGATAGCATAGCACTATCAAATTTTTCATGCCATTGCTTTGGGGCTTGCTTCAAACCATATAGAGATTTAACTAACTTACAGACTTTATTCTCACTTCCAGATAGGGATGGCAATTTTCCCCACGGATTTGGATATCCGCGGGGAAAATCCGAAACGGGGCGGGTTTGGGGAGGTATTATCGGGTTTGGATTCGGGTTCGGGGATTTTTAAAAATCCCCGAAATAGATTGGGGCGGGTATGGGGATGCTATCTCCATCCCCGAACCCGCCCCGATATCTTTAATAATAATAAAATATTAATAATTATTAAAATAATTCAATAATATTAATATTAAAGATATGTGAAAATCCTAATGAGTATCGCTCACTAGTCACTCGCCGCCTCCCACAAATTGGAAATCCCATTGTTTTTACAACCATAATTGGGAAATCCCATTTTTTTTTTAACTTGGAAAAAAAATGAATATTTCAAGTGGGGATGAGGACGGGGATGGGGACGGGGATGGAGATTTACTCCCCGTGGGTTCGGGGACGGGGATTCCCCGATTAAGTAGAGGCGGGGATGGGGACGGGTTCGGGGATGGAGATTTACTTCGGGGACGGGTATGGGGACGGCAAACCCGTCCCCGACCCGCCCCATTGCCATCCCTACTTCCAGAAGCTACATATCCCTCTGGCTGATCCATATATATCTCTTCTTCAAGATCACCATTAAGGAATGCCGTTTTGACATCCATTTGATGGACCTCAAGATGATATATGGATGCCAATGCTATTAACACTCGGATTGTAGTAATTCTGGTAACAGGAGAATAAGTGTCAAAATAGTCAATCCCTTCTTTTTGTTTGAATCCCTTAGCAACTAGGCATGCTTTGAATTTATCTACTGACCCATCAGGTTTTAGTTTTCTCTTAAACACCCATTTACATCCTATGGTGGTACAACCAGGAGGTAAATCTACTAACTCCCAAGTGGCATTAGAGATAATAGAGTCCATTTCACTTTTAGTGGCCTCTTTCCAGTGCTTAGCTTCAGGAGAAGCCATAGCATCTCTATATGTCACAGGGTCACCTTCTATATTATAGGTGATAAAGTCTTGGCCTAAATCCGTAGAGACACGTTGTCTGTTGCTCCTTCTCAGTTCTGTACACTCACTAGATTCATCTAGTCTAGAGTGACTTGAGGAAGGTGCACCCACTACGGATAATGGGACATCTACGGAAGCAGGCTCATCTCTAGTAGGAATACTAGAAATGGACTGAGGTGTTCTCATCTTCATAGGAAATATATCCTCAAAAAATGTAGCATCGCGAAGCTCTACAATAGTATTTGCATCTATTCCAGGAATTTCTGATTTAATAATCAGAAATCTATATGCAATACTATTTTGAGCATAACCTAAAAAGATACCATCTACGGTCTTTGGACCAAGTTTCTTCCTTCTGTGTTCAGGTACTAGTACCTTTGCAAGGCACCCCCACACTTTAAGGTATTTCAAACTTGTTTTCCGACCTTTCCAAAGCTCATATGGGCTTTTATCCCTTGACTTCATTGGGACCCTATTTAACACATGACATGCAGTGTATAGAGCCTCCCCCCACATGAAGTTGGGTAACCCAGAACTTCCTAACATGGAATTGATCATATCTTCAAGGGCTCGATTTTTTCGTTCTGCTACACCATTTGATTGAGGACTATATGGAGCAGTCACCTCGTGAATTATACCTGAATTTTGACAAAATTTCTGAAACAGGTTCGAGGTAAACTCTCCGCCCCTATCAGACCTTAACCTCTTAATGGTTTTATTCGTTTGGTTTTCGGCTTCAGATTTAAAAACCATAAATTTATCTAAAGCTTCATCCTTGGTTTTTAGCAAATAAACATAACAATAACGAGAGTGATCATCAATGAAGGTAATGAAATACCTTTTATGGTCTCTCGTTATTACACCGTTAAACTCACAACAATCAGTATGAATTAATTCTAAAATATCAGAATTTCTATCAACTGATTTGAAGGGTTTTCGGGGCTGTTTATATTGCACACAAATTTCGCATTTTTTCTTATCATTTATGGCATGCTTAGGAATCATGTCAAGATTCATCATTCTTTTTACAGTTTGAAAATTAACATGTCCTAATCTATCATGTCATACATCATAAGATTCAATGTTATAAGAACAACCAACATCATTAGATTTATTCAAAGTTACATTTTCTACATTGAGTTTAAATAATCCTTCATTAAGGTAACTCTTTCCAATAAAGGTTCCTAAATGTAATATTACAACTTTATTACATTTAAAGTTCAATTCGTAACCAACACGAACTAGCTTTGACCCGCTAATCAGATTCCGACGGACCGTTGGAACATGATGCACCTCATGCAGTGACAGGACCTTTCCAGAGGTGAACCTCAGGTCAACTTGTCCTATCCCAAGCACCCTAGCTGCAGAATGGTTCCTCATGGTCACGGAAGTGCCTTCAATTACCTAATAAGTAAGGAAGGCAGAGCGATCAGCACAACAGTGCACATTAGCACCTGTATCAACCAACCACTCATTAGGTTGATAGATCAAATTTAGTTCGGGGTTAAAGGTAACAAACCTATCGCTGGTGTCGGCATTAGCAGTCACAACATTTGCTTGTGCCTTGGTGTTGGACGTATTGCCTTGGTTTTTCTTCTTGTCCTTTCGGTCAGGACAGAATTTGGCATAATGTCCAACTTGTCCACAAGCCCAGCACGGCCTAGTCCCATGCTTCTTCTGAACCTTTGGTTTGGGTTTCATTTTGTTCTTCATTTTTTGGTTTTTGAATTTGTTCTTGTCAGAAGAGACCACTACATTTGCCTTCGGAGCAAATTCCATAGGTATCCCCTTATCATCATCCTTATGTTGCTTCCGATGTTCTTCCTCGATATTTAAGGCAATCATTAAATCTTCAAGAGAGATTTTACCTCTCCTGTGTTTAAGTGTCATGCCAAAATCTTCCCAACTCGGAGGTAACTTTTCGATGATAGACAAGACTTGAAGTTTCTCGGGTATCGGCATATCTCCCTTAGCAAGACCGTGAATCAAAATTTGAAATTCATGGGTCTGCTCAATGACAGATTTACCCTCAACCATTTTGAAGTTTAAGAACTTCCCCACGGTGTACTTCTCTAAACCAGAGTCCTCGGAGTTATATTTTTTATCCAAAGATTTCCATAACTCTTTGGCCGAGGTTGTAGAGCAGTACACATCAAATAGTGCGTCCGAGAGGGCAGACAGGATTCTCCCATGGCAAAGATAATCCCTCTGTTTAAACCTCTCGGTAGAAGCACTACGGGCAGGTTCTTCTTCATCAGTTGAAGGAGGATCTGATTCTATAACGGAGAAAAGCCCCAGCGTTGTAAGCCAAAATTTCATTCGTTGTTGCCAACGTTTGAAGTTTTGCCCGGAAAACCTCTCGGGTTTGGCGCTAGCCTCATCAGACCCCGACATTCTAACATTTAACATGTCTATTGATGCTTAATAAATTCTCTAAAATTGTTGTAAATATAGCACTAAAATCAGTAATATATTTGCACCAATAAAATCAGGCAGCATGCAATAGACAGTAAATGAATAAGCAGGGTTAGGAAATCGTTATCCTCCGGTTGAAGCGTCGGCGCGCCGACTGTCTTTAGAGAATTTATTGCCGCCCAAGGTGCAGAGGCTCGCTGGTAAAATCCCCTCAAGATCCGACAACCACTCACGTCGTTCGTAGGTGCACTCCAAGACGAACACCGCAATTCGGAAGCAACCTCAGATCGCACAATTGAAAGCCTCAGGACCCGAGACCCGAGAGGGCTCGGCAAAACAGAAAACAGGAAAGGAGAAGAACACTCGAGCGAAGCAAAGAAGAAGAAGAAGAGAAGTTGCTTGTTGCTGGAGTGAAATAAAAGGACTGCAGGCGAGTCCTTTTATAGTCGCGAAGAGGCAAAGATGCGCCTCTTCCTCGCGTCCCTGTCGCTTGGAGCGACGCTCTTCCTCGCGCCCTGTCGCTTGGAGCGACGCTCTTCCTCGCGCGCGCGAGAGAAAATAGAACCGGACCAAACTGGTTCGGTTCGGGCAGTAAAACAAACCAACCAAAAACGTAAGAAGCAAAACCAAACCGGGCCGCCTGTGAGCGCGAGGCCCACGAACCGGGGATTTGCACCCCCCCCCCTCCCTGCGCGCGAAGTTCGCGTGCGTGACGCCCGGTTTATGAATTTCCGGCTCGGGCCACCCGAAACCACCTGTTTTGGGCTCGGCCCGCGCATGCGTGTAGGTCCCCTTATTATTGCTAAGCAAAGATGAAAGGTTTTCATATATAAGGGCCTCCCAACCTTCTTGTCTTAGCAATGTGGGACTAAATGCATACACATATGCATTACAAAAGATCAAGGGAAAGATTTGAATTTAAATCAAAATTCAACACCTTTTGCTGAAGAAAAATTAGATATTTATATTAGTGAGTCAACTACGGTACATTGTAGGAAATTTTTTTGAGTGGGATGATAATTCTAAGAATATTGGTTGGTTAGATAGATCTTTGTGAATACTTCTGGTATGAGATTCAATTTATTTATTGTTGGAGGATATTCGGAGATTTTACAGTTAAATTGAAATTACAGAAATTAATTTCAACTTATCTCTGTTGAGTGGTCTCGACTGCTTTTTCTCCAAGCTGCAGTCTTTCGAGTAAAGTTTTCGAGCTCCCGAGCCGCCGAGTGAGCTCCCGAGCAGATTTTCCGAGTGGCCGAGTGGAGTTCCCGAGTAGCCGAGTGGAACTCCCAAGTAGCTGAGTGAGATCCAGAGCGGAATGACCGAGTGAGCTCCCGAGTGGAACCTCCCGACCCGAGCAACGTCTTCCGAACTCTGAGTGGAATTCCCGAGTGGAGTCCCGAGTGAAGCTTCCGACCGGAGTAATGTCTCCCGAGCAGAGTGGAATTCCCAAGTTGGAATTCCCGAGTGGAGTCCCGAGCGAAATAGCCGAGTGAGCTCCCGAGCCGCCGAGTGGAATTCCCGAACTGGAATTCTCGAGTGGAGTTTCCCGACTGGGAACTCCTGAGTAGTGGTCGGACGTCTCCTGACCGGGAAGTTGCTGAGGCCTGCGCATCGCAGTTTCCTTGAAACAGATTCGTCCTCCTCCGCGGTGCTTCGAGGCTCAGATGGACTTCTGTCTCTCAGGATACAACAGCCGAACCACGGGCGCAACGGAGCACTCGTTACTCGTTGTGAACTGAGGTCTGAGGATGTACCCGACTGCTATCAGCCGAGGTCGGGAACGAGGTGGAGCGGAGGAGATTTTCGTAGCGTCTGTGTGTTTTGCTCTCGGTCACACAGCCCCTTTATTTAGGCTCAGACCCCCGCAGTCGTAAATGACGAATTAATCGTCATTTACTACCATTTACCTGACCAGATCAAAACGTCTGGGGGTTACTGATCTCGCATTAATCAAAATTAATGCATCAGTTACATTTGAGCAAAAATCAATTTGACAAAATGTTGGTTCTTCTACTTGGACAAATTTTGCCCCGACCGGTCGGACATTCGACGTGCGCGGGTCGTGCACGCACACGAGTTTACTTGGTTCAGTACAAATCCGGGCCCTGGATTTGCATCCCCCTGCGCACCAACGCGTGAGAGAGAACCTCTCCCCTAGCATTTGTTCACAACTATCATGTTTGTGATACAATATAAACCAAGCCTTAAAACTTCCAATGTGGGATTAAAGCCCCACTCACAAGGGAGTCACTTTATTCTCCTCCTCACTTTCTACTCAATAGAAAGTTTCAATATGAGACTAAAATCCCACCATCTCTTTTCTATTCATACTAGATATCCAAGATATCTAACATTTTTCAAAATTAATGGATTTAAATAAATAAATATTTGAATTTTAAAAAAATATGAAGATTGAGACAGACGCCCACTGCCAGCTTACAATCAAGGACGTTTTTTTTTAATTTCAAAATTCATACATTTTGATCAAATTAATAAAAGTAATTTATTATTGATATATTGCAGCCGTTGTAGTTGAAAAAAAATTGATTAACTAAATTTTTTTAATCATTCATTTCACGGTAGTTTTTCAATCGACCGTTCGGGTAAATTAAGAAGCGTCCGTCCGAGTAAATCAAGAATCGTTCATGATGGACAGTCTAGAAGTCCAGCGTCCCAGGATTCGCGTTATATTTGGAGAGAAATTCCTATAAATACGTCGTAACTAAGGATTGAATCGCGAATATTTAGGATAGTAATTAATCGTCATACCGTCGCACTATAGCTCCACGGGCGCAGTCATTGTACTGAAGTTGTTATTATTGATATACTAAAAAAATGTTATTATTTAACACAAGGAGATCATGCCTGCCTAACTTCTCCATCTTAGACTTGTTTCACGTTTTTTAATTTTTTTTTGAACGTTTGATTTGGGCTAAAAAACAAATAATCATAATCGACGGAATCGATTGTCAGCCAAATCTCCATCATTAGAGAATTATGATTTTTTTTTCTTCTAAGAAGTCATTTTCTTCGGTTATGATGGAAATTAATTTAACTAATAAACTAGTTAGGGAAAGTTTGGGAGAGCTTCTATTAGTTGTTTTTTATATTTTAGCTACATAGAAGTATTTTTAAGTGTTTGTGAATACCAGATTCTGCTTTAATTTCTATAACTTTTAGCCAAAAGCTGGAAGCAAGAATTTGATATTTTTTTCTGCTTCTGTTTTTTGCTTATGGTCTAGAATTTAAAGTAGATATTTATACTCTTAATAATTTATCATTTTACATAATTGCCACCATAGTTTTAAATAAAATTTTATATTTTCATATAATTTATATATTCATAATTTTTTTATAAATTTATATAAATTTGTCATTTTTTTATATTTTTATTTTTATTAATTATATATTTTTTAAACATATATATTATTAAAAAAATTAATTTTGATATAATATTCAAAATATAATAATAAATATATAAAATATTATTGATATTGTATCAAAATTATATTTAGATAATTAGAAAATATAATTTATATAGTTTAAGAATATTGTTGTTATTTAACTAAAAATTAAGCTTGGAAACAATTATTCACCAAACACTTAAATTTTATCTTATATCAGATTTTAGCTTCTATTTCCAAACACTCCATGTTTTAGCTTCTCACTGACTTCAAGATAATCTCTACAAGAATCACTTTTTAAAAAGTAAAAGCTCTCCCAAACACTTCCTTAAGCTGGGCAATTTAATTAATCAATTTAAGTAAACTAATAGATTTCGATTGATTGACTGGATTGGCGCAATTAAAATGGTCAAGTTGGTGGGCCAATTGGGTACGATGATCCGGTCAAACTAGTTGATTTAAATGGGTATAATTCTTGAATTTGGATGAATTCGCGTGTGGCTTTGCTTGGATCACGTGAATCATGCATTTAAATTTCCAACCTTATGAATTATTCATGTTAGTTAAATTAAAAATATTTTTATAAATCTTATACTATTTATTGTAATAAAAATTATAATTGAAACTAAATTTTTAACAACAATTTTTTTTTCATGCAAATTAATCATCAATTTAGAAAGACTAATTTAGTTAGTTATACTACTTTAATTAGTTAGACTAAAAAGGTTGACTGATTCACTAGTTGCAGGTCATTTGATTCGATGAAGCGATCCTATTAATTTGGGAGACACTATTTCGTTTGAATCGAAATTCATTTATAAATCTAAATTTATTATCGAGTACTAAAATTCGTAATAGTCAAATTTTAAATAAAAATATCATTTAAAAGATTTTGAACATCTATTTTATTATTTTTGATAATTTTTATTTTTTTATATTTAATTTTTTTTGATGGTTTTTGTCTTTTATGAATTATGGGTTATCTATATAAGTATTTATTTAATTATTTAAGAATTATCCTCGGTTATAGAATAAATTTTCTTATTTTTTTGAAAAACTAAGAGGATGGTGATTTTTTCTTTATTTTTTTATTTGTTTTTTATCCTCTCCATAAATCCTCTTTCTTTTCAATCTACCGGAGGTGCCACAAAGTTCCGCTATGCAAGTTAAATCGATGAAATAATTAAGGTGCGTTTGGTTCAAGTTATCATATATAATCTCGGTTATGCCATTACCAAGTAATCACATAACCAAGATTATGGGGAATGAAACATAACTTGAAGTTGTTTGGTTCAATTTAGTTAATCAAATAAAATCTTTTTGTTTGGAAGTAATAGTCTATAGCCTAATATAATATTTTACCGTATTACCATTTAGAATTTGTTTAGATAATTTTATTTGTTTAGACTTAAGGGTGTCGATGCCGATCGTCAGTGTCGTGTAGGTAGTCGGTGTCAAACACCGGCGGTCGACGCCGACCGCCAACGATCGACGCGACCCACGATCGACGCCGCCAACGATCGACGCAGATCGCCGACCAGCTGTTGGCGTCGTCGCCGGCGATCGTCGCCGATCGCCGTCGATCCCGCCGGTCGCCGGCGGCCGCTGACGTCGTTCGACGGTCGCGAATAATGCTTTCGGAAGTTAATAAATTATAATGGTTATTTTCGTCTTAAATGTAAATATTGAAGGATAATTTTGGAAAGATAAGTTTCATAACCTGGAAATCAATAAAAATCTTACTTTCCTAAGGTTTTGCGATTCCGGATTACATGTCCCTTTTGCTGACGTATCAGGCATCGATCATTATTTGGGAATCGATGATTATCTAAACCAAACAAGAATTTTGTTGATAACTTTAAATGGATAATATAATTAAGGTTATCAAGGATAATCTTCAATCAAACGTGCCCTCAAAGTTAATCAAAGCCCGCCCCATTCCCATCGGTTTGCAAGGTTCGAACATTTCTGAAGTGTCGAGCCGGGAGGCAAAGCAAGAAGCTATCAAATGGGAGACCGAGAAGAGTTGCAGAACTATCAAGCCGGGAGGGTGAGCAAAGAGTTGCTGAATTGGAGGCGGATCATAGATAACGAACTACCAAACTGGGAGGGGGTAGGAAGGTGAAAGGCAAGGCTTTTTAGAGCCGAGTAGGATATGCTGCCAGGTGGAAGGTAGGCAAGGCTTTTTAGGCAAAAGACGTTGACTCACCGTGTCTTCATCAATTCGTCTTAGACTAATAAAAAAATAAATCATAGAAACTACTAATTATTATCCAAAATACAATGACTCAATTATAGATGACAGACAAAAGATGTTCGCTCATATTTTCTTCATCAATCCGTCCTAGACTAACAAAAAAAAAATCATACAAACTACTAATTATTATTCAAAATACAATGACTCAATTATAGATGACAGGCAAAAGACGATTCGTAATTTGTTCGCTCTTAGCATCTCTATCAATCCGTCCCAAGTCAACACAGAGGAGGTAAATCACAGAAATTATTAGCTTGGATATTATGGTTGACGCATGGAAAGGATAGACATACTAATTTTGCTAAATTTTATACTCTAAATTTAAGATGATAAGATTCGTATATTAATTATTAATCCATCTTAGGAAAATTAGAATGACTCAATTATAATAACAACCAGCACAACTATATAAGACAAATTCTACTGTACTCGAATCCTATCACTAGGAAAGTAAAAGAAGAGTCATAGAGTAGGGCTGCCCAAATTAGAGAAATGACTTATCTTGCAAGACACAAATGGATATTTTATTTATATGGTATGTCCAAGGAGATTACAAGGTATAAAATTGATTAGTTAACATAGTCTTAGAAGGACATGCTAAATTTTAATATGATAATATAATTGACATATTGGAACATTGATTAACCAAACAAAACAAATTAAAACAAGTGAAAGGGAACATGCATTCAATACATCTTGAATTTTTAATAGCTTATTAATTACTACCCTCTAACATTTTAAATGTATAAGAGGTGTTTAAATGTGTTTAAACATCAATAAGTTTATATACTCCTTAAGCACTGGGAGATTATGCTCTTCGTTGTAGTTGTACATCACCCTCACCATCCTCGCACTATTCAAACAAGCCTTCACAAAATCTTGAGAGAATATTGAGGTCGATGAACCGAAGCTTTCCTTGTTGAGCTCCTCCCACTCTTCATCTATCATTTGCATCACTTTTTCCTTTGCAACTTCCAACGACCAATGTGGGTTCTCCTTCATCATGCAAGCCAACAACGAGCCATCCCTCCCATTTTGTTTTTCGTCCTAATTATCATGCATACGCGATAAATTCATTATCCTCTTAATTACTATAGTATATATAATCATGAAAAATAGAAAACTATCCACCTTTGCACTTCCCAAGTCATCCCAAAGACGAAGAATTCTCGCAGGACAAGATATGAGACTTGGGAGATCCTCGTAGAGATCATTCGTTGAGCGATGTCCTAATAGAAAATACATGTGCATTAAGGCTGCAGGAACACCACAAGTAATTGTGGCAATTTTCATGTAGTCATCCATTGTTGGGACTTGGTCTTTTGACAACCATTTTGCTTCCACTAAAAATGCATTGCTTAATTGTATCCACTGTAAACAAAGTCAATTCTAATCAAATTTTAGTGATAATACAAATACTATAATACATTTTACTAGAAGAACAACAATTCATACCGATTTCTTTAGATGTTCGATTGGATTCCATCCATGTTCCTTGAGCACAATCTCGGCAATCTCATTGATAGTGTTATTTAATGCCTTGAAGCATGCCCTCATGTAGTTGGGAAGTGAATCCATTAAAGATTGATCCCAACTGCAATGGTCATAAAATTAAGTCATTACAATAAACGCACTCTAAATAAAAAATCAATCATATTAGTTGGTAAAATAAACATGACTAAGTACCTTTCGATGGCCTGTACGAAGAGATAGAGATCGTCGAGCGATGCTTCCACATCAAAAATATCATCAAGAAGATAAACAAACGCGATGATCTTCGAGAGAACAATCCTATAAGTTGAAAATTTAGGGTTTGGTAGGCATGTCATTGTCCATGTGTACCACTTCAAGGATTGATCGCGAGCAAAGCCTAGCTCTTGCCCTAACTCTGACTTCTTCCACCAGCTATATACATATACATATATAATCAAATAAATAATAAATTAATCAAGCAATAATTAAGGTTTTAAATGAATCAATCATTCTTGAATAAATTTAGTGTTCTATTCAGTAAAGATTTATTTATGCACATTCAATATTCATAAAGTTAATTAAATGAACAACTTCAACAACTCATTAAACTATGTAAATAAGTTTGAACACATAATAATGTCACGGATAAAATTTGTGAATCATGTCATCAACAAACTTCAACAAAACTCTTATGCAACTTGCAAATAAACAAAGAAACTCTTGAAATGAAAATAAACAAAGCTCACTAACAATCAAATATGTTTAAAAATATAAAAATTTCATACCAAGTGTAAATCAATTTCGAATCTCTTAAAACAGAAATCAAGCCAAGGTTGAACAACCTTTTTAACAGTTTGGCTTATTTTAAACTTGACTTTAATTGGTTCAATTAGTATCTTATCAAATAAATTTGAACATCACAAAGTTTGATCGAGTTTGACTCATTTATAACCCTAACAAAAATTAACGAAAACTAAAAGTATATATACCTTGTGACTTCCTTTAGTTCCTTTTGATGCTGTGACTGGAGCATGGTGAAATCCATCTCCCCCAATTCTCGAACATGCAAATTGTGACAGAAGTTGTCACTACCGAGATACTGCCTGGCTTTGAACCTCTGCAAGGTCATATGAGATGGAGCCTCCACCACCTGTTCAATAGCCACTGCAAACTCTGGCCCCAAAGATGCCATGTAGGACCTGAGATGATGGCTACTGAATTCATTGGCCCTGTAGAGTATAAATTCCCCACCACTATTCAAAATCGATGCTTCAAATAGATTCATCAGTCCATCCATCTCCTTGCTGAGAGACGCCATGAACTCTCCTCTACCATCATGGAATCTGTGCAGCACATCTAAAGAGATATATAGATAAGAAGGAATTAATTAATTTCATCATGCAAAACAAAACGACAAGAAGCATAAACCTCAGTTACCTGTCGAAACAGGGTATCGAGATTGCCTCAGTAACCGAAAGAGAAGGGCCACTTCCGAGATGCTGCTGGCTTCGCCATCGGCGATGGTGAATCGCTTGTCGTATAAAGAATGCATCTTGGCTTGAATCTCTTCTTCGAAATGGTAGTCGATGGCGAGCTTTTGAAGGGAGTCTAGGAACAGCAAGGTCTCCTTATCTCCTCTCGTCTGGTCATCAAACATCCTCCTCACTTGGCTCAAACGGTCGCTGTGCCTCAGGCACAAACTCTCCTACATTCATTCATGGACAGAATCAATTAAACCAGAAGAATTAATATGCATGCATGATAATAATTAATAGCTGAGAGTAGTGGCCAGTACTCACTTGATCTTCATGGATTCGTTGCTTCTGCAACTGATGAAGCCGCGGCATGGCGATGTGAGTAGTAGTGCTAGGCTTATTGGTGGTGTTGGTGGGGAGAGAAGCCAGAAACTTGGGGTAGAAGGAGGAGGAGCACTTCGCCAACATCTTGCTCTGGATTACTAGCTAATCGTATAATTAATATCTCTGTGTTTGATAATTAAGCAGAGGCGCGCGGGAGGCTATTTATAGAAGTGGAACCATGGCCAGTTTGTCTATGTGCTTGTGCATCCGCATTAAAATGGACGATTACGATTCAATCCCTAATTACGATGTATTTTATAAAAAAAATTTCTCCAAATGAGACGCGAACTTTAGGACGCTTGGCTTCTAAATCAGCTATTGCGAGTGCTTCCCAATTTACTTTGATGATTTATGAAAAATTTTCATGAAACCGAATCGATCATCCGAAATTCAACTACTATTTGATCCAATATATATATATTGCATCCGCACCCAGGGAGATGGCGGAGGGCCCCTCTTGCGTTTGAAAAAATTAATGGCCATTTTTTTAAAGATAAAATAAAATAAAATAAAATAAAATAGGCAATTGAAAGGGAAGAGTGAATCAGGAAATATAATATTTCGTAGTTCATTTCATCTAAGGAAATTTTTTTTATAAATAATCGTAATTGGGGAATTAATATTCAATGATAATTTAACATCTTTCACTATATCATAGCTCCATAGCTGCCAAATTTTCATCCCTATAAAATAAATTAATAGTTAGTATGTGAGTGTTGTTATCATAAGATCTAGAGGTTAAAATATAATAAAGTTAGTATGGTAGTCCTCTTTACATGTTATCCATAGTATCCATTGAAACAAATTAGCGAAGACGCTAGATCGAAAGGGCCATCTTATATCACCAAAAGCCATCAAATTACCCTAAAGAATAACACTAAGGTATTCAAAGAACTATGATATTGAAATTTAAAAACCAACATTATTTACTGTTATTTTTTCGAATAACATAATTAGGATATTGTTTCTTTTTTTAAAAAAAATTCAGTACCACCATGACAAATACACCCCTTTGATTAATTGCTAAAATAAAATAGTTGTCAAGATAAATTGTTTCCATTAAAAATATTTTTATTCTAATATTGTTATCTGTATAAATTAATTTATAATATTTTGATGTGATGATTTCAGATGGGACTCGGCGGCTGCCAGGCATTCGGAAGCCACAATTACTCGTGTACAAACACGAGGAACATGAACACGTAAATCCAGCTTAGGAATGTTTCTCGTTATTCAGACTGAAAATAACATTTTTGATGTCTGAATTCGGCTTAAAATTTCTTCATAATCGGCTGATGGAAATGTTTTTTTTTAAAAAATTTTTTGGTTCAAAAAAAAAAACAAAAAAAAGAAGACTTTTCTTTTGAGAAGTCATTTTCTTCAGTTATTGCCGGCCACTATAAGTTATTCTCGATGTCGAGTGGATTTGACTTGTGGTTTTGTGTAGGCCAATGAATTAGGAAAGAGACTTGTCTGGTTACGTAGGGGCTAACAGTTATATAGTTTGATTGATCTGGTTGAATTAGTACTGAGTTGATGGATCCGGTCGAAGTAAGTCCATAAATCTAAATGACTAGTTGATTTGGTGAGTTAAACGTGTTAATTGGATTACATGGTTCTAGTCAATGGTCAATTGGGTTGAATGATTAGGTCAAATTAGTTCATTATTAAAAAAAAAATTAGATCATGTAGCAGATGAATCAGAGATAATCGGCTCAATCCCATGAAAGTTTTTTATCGATCACCAGGGTAAATCGGGAAGTATTCGTGGTGGGCGATCTAGAAGTCTAGCGTTTCAGGATTCACATCCCATTTGAAATTTTTTTTTATAAAATATATCATAGTTAGGGATCGAACTGTGAATATCTGGATTAGCGACTAATCGTCCTACCACTGCATCATAGTTTCGAGGGCCAAACTGGTTCATTATAGGATGTTGAGCAGTTTGATTAGCTTAAGTGAAAATTTACATGCTCTTTGTTTAACACGTTAAATCCTCATTTACGTGGCGTGAATAGACATGATTTAAATTATTGACGTTATAAATTATTTAAATTTAAAATATTTTTATAAATTTTATACAGTTAGTGTAATAGACATTATAATTAAACTAAAATTTGATGTTAGATGGGATTGTGATTATCTTACGGATTATTAAATTTATTGATTTATTATGAATATCGAAAATAACTTTTACAATTTATAAGAACATAAATGATTTTGTAAAAAATATTATTAATTCAAAAATTTTCTTTTAAATATCAACTAACAAGATATTTATATAGACCCAAATTATAAGACAAACAAAAAAAATTTAATATAGAGACTCCAATTCCTAATTAGTAGAGAAAAGAAAGAAATTCCAATTCAAAGGAAAAATTCTTAGCCATTTAAAATATAAAAGATAATAATTATTAAAAATAATTAAAATATTAAAAATTTATAAAAAAGAATAATTTATTAAAATTAATAAAAAATTTAACGAATAAAAAAATAAATTTTATTTGTATATAAAAAGGATTTTTCTTTACCGAAGTAGAAAAACTTTCAAATTAAATCTTTAAAATTAATTTTGATTTTAAAACTTTTAATAACTTTTTCAAACAGTCAAGATACAATGGTAAATATTTGAAAATTCAGATTTTTTTAAAAATAATCTTCAAAGTAGTTTTAAATTTAAAATATTAATTTTTAAAACATTATTCATAAAAAATTATTCAGCGATAAAAAATCTCAAATTTTTTTTTATGAATAGATATAATTTGCGTCTATCATTTAAAAAAATTTAAAACAAATTAGATTTTAAAAAAACTATCGAAAATTTTTTCAAGTAAACATGAAATTTTAAAACAATTTATTCAATCATAGCAATTTAAATAAAAATACTAAATTCTAGCATATACAAAAAGCATCTAACAATTCAATATAGATGTAGGAACTCAAAATAGATTTCTATCTACCGGATTTATTATAAATTTTGGTGAAATATAATTTTTAAATATTTTTATAATTTGACCCTATAATTTTTTAAATACCAATTAAGTTATCTAGAATATCTAATTTTTTAATCTTGAAGGAACTTTGAATTCAAATTTTTTTTCTAACATTTCTATTTTATCTTTTAATTTTATATTTTCAAGTGCAATATTATCGAGATCTACTTAAAAGATCTACTTTAAGGTAAGATCTACTTTAAGATAAAATTAATTTTATCTTTTTTCTAGTATATTTTCAAGTATTTTATTTCTTTGTATCAATGTATTTTCTCATTTTGCATAAAGATCTACTTAGCTTTTTTATAGCATCATATAATTAATCAAAAGGTAAGAGTCGTACTTTACTTACTGTGTCAGTCTCATCGGTAGATGCTCTCCATTCATCGGTGCTTTCTATTGAAGTTACTTCATCATCTTCCTCTTGGTGTTTGCTGTAAATGCTACACTGACATAGTTCTTGTGTTAGGACTCTTTTAATGACGATTTGTCCTATATTGTTTTGAGATTCTTGTGTTTGAACTTTCTCATTCCTTTCTATTGTCTTTTTCCTTGATCTTCAATCTTAGGCAGTTATTCTTGATGTATCATTCGTTGTAGTTATAACACCTTATTTTCTTCTTTCTTCTAAGGAGCTTCTTGGCCTGTGACTCATTGAATTTATTAGTCTTAAATAAATTATTGAACTTCCTTACCATGTCACCTTTAGCTTTGTCAAGAGAGGTGTCTGAACCAGGTTCGTCTACTTTGGCTTGTAGCCCTAGGTTCTGATTTGTATCATTTCTTAATCTTACACATCTAGATTCATGAAGTTCAAAAGTAGAGAATAGACTTTCTAAACTACTTACCTCGAGGTTCTGGGAGATATAATAGGAGTCGACTATAGACATCCATTCTAGTCTTCTCGGAAATGCATTTAGGGTGTTCCTTAACGAATTTCGATTTGTTATCGTTTCTCCGAGATTATTGAATCTAGTGATCAACTCCTTGAGTTTTATGTGTAGTTGAGTCACCGTTTTCCCTTTTCCATTTGAAGGCTTGTTAGTTGATTCCGGAGCAAGTTGCGTTTTGCTAGCTTAGCTTCAGAGATTCTTTCATGAAGTTTTAGGAACTTTTTGCAAAGTTCTTTGGTAGAGACATGTGTGCTGATTTGGTTGACTTCTTGTGGCAGTATATTGAGTAAATAGAATTCAGCTTTACCATTTGCCATGAAATCATCCTTCTACTTTTTCGTCCATTGGCACTCTTTAATTTCTCCTCCATCCTCGTTCTTTGATGTTTCAAAATCATATTTAATAATTAATAAAATTTTAAATTTGATTTTGAAGAATACCTCTATGTTCTTTTTCCAGACTGTGAATTCTCTCATGAACATAGGTGGGTAGATGCTCGATCCGACCATCATCTTTGTTGGAAAGCGTATTAATAATCTCCTTTGTTAAAGATAGAGAAGCCTCTTACATACGTTGGAAAGCTTAAAAAAGAGTAAGAAAGTAAATACAAGTTATTGTAGTAAATTCCTAGTTCTAGGAGGTTATTTATAGTCCAACAGTCAAATGTTATCATTGTTGACATGACACTGGAGGCTCCTCCAAGGTGATTTAGGGCATCTCAGTTGGATAGCATTTTATCCATGCAACAACGTTTATTTTCTGGTTACTGTTCACTTGAGGCGCCTCAGTTTCAACCTAGGCGCCTTGGCTACTGTTCATTCGAGGTGCCTTCAGCCACAATTGTGTGTCTCAATTCCCTTTTGTTGCAGCTCTAGGTTTTGTTGAGACAATCTATGGTCCGGAGTGACCGGTCCGGAATGACCATACGTTTTGATGGGGCAAAGGGTTTAAGTTAGGGTTTTCCCTTGTGATCTAATATGTGTAATTTAGTGTGCAGGATTGCAGGTTTACACATATTAACTTGGCTGGACGGCTTCAGTATGGTGAAGGGTTGCATGGAGACAAGCTGGAGGCTTGTGTGCACCCAAGGGACCTTGGTATAACAGGGATGATGAGCCGAGGGGTGCGGACTTCGAGGCATACGTGACGGATGGCATGGAGACAAGCTGGAGGCTTGTGTGCATCCGAGGGATGAGGGCCAAAGATGAAGAGGGCGCGAAGGCAATAGTCAGGCTGCTGGTGAAGAGTCAGCAAGTCATGAAGGGACAAGAGTCGAGGGAGGAGGACTCCAAGGGCAAGCCGAGAAGTGGACTTCAAAGGGCACACGCAAAGGGTGGCATGGAGGCAAGTCGAGGACTTGCGTGCGCATCCGAGGGACGATAGCCGGTGGAAGATGACTTCAAGGGGCAAGCCAAGGGAGTGTACCTGAAGGCGCGCGTGGAGGAGGGTCGTTGAAGTGGGGAAGAGTGAGATTGTAAGCTGGGCAGTCGACTAGTGATATAACAGTCGACTGCCAGCAAGTTCTGAAACTCACAAAACACTTCTGACCCTGGACCAGTCGACTGGCCTGAGGGCAGTCGACTGATGTGTAGCAGAATTCAAACGTTGGGGCTGTCAACGGTCAAATATGAGTGGGGGCAGTCGACTGCCCTGGGAGCAGTCGACTGCCAGCGAGGGTTTTCAGCCTGAGTTCTATTTAAAGAGAACTCGGTTTGGGCTGGGGGCTTTGGCGAAATCTGCTTGGATAGAGTAGATTGTAGCCTTTGGTGCTCAGATATTGTCGAGGCGTTGTGGCGAGGTTTCTCCACCCACAAGGAGCGACAAGGGCTAACCAGAGGTCATCCGGGGAGTGATCCACCGAAGGATTCTTGGATTAGTCACCCTTAGGGGTAGATACCAAGTAAATCGGTATTGTTAGCATTGCTTTCTGTTGTTAGTTTTATTCTTTTGTATTTCCGCTTGCGCAACTAATAACATAGAAAGAAGAAGATTCGAAAAGTGCTATTCACCCCCTCTAGCAACCGTACAAGATCCAACAGGTTTGGCATCCGAGATAGCCTCAATCACAACTGAGACACCTTAGGCCTTCAAGGCTTCCAAATTGATGTTTTTGAACTCGCTTGCTTGGGTGATGCTCCAGCCATCTGGAGTTGAGCTCACATGAACCTAACTCCAACCTTGTGCTCGAACAAACTTCCTCCCTGACTTCTTATCCCTTAGATGTCGTACACATCCTTCTCGTCCACCGGTGTACTATTTCATAGCTCCTTGTCCCTTGGATGCATCATGCTCGTTAGCTCCCTTCCCGTGCTATCTTTCTCACTTATTGCGTCTTTTACTCGACTTCTTATGCTCCTAGGTTCCTACACACTTAGACACAAAGCATTAGACAGAATAGAACCTAACTTGACTTGGTTGATCATATTGAAACCAACCATTAAGAGATATCCGAATGCTATTACGGGTATTCTGTCGAGCAAAAGATGCACGGTATAGTGGATAAGATCGAGGGGGAACGTAAGTCGATGGAGATTTCTTCTCGCTTTTGCTTCTCCCTTTTTTGCTCTTACTAACTACCTCCTTTTATAGGAGCACTCACCCCTGGATGGCCGAGTTATCGAGTTATGACCATTCAACGTAGGGTTTAATGACTATCTTCTACTATTATTGATTAGCTATTATTGCCAAAAGGTTATGAAATTGCTATTAACTTTAGATTACTACTTCTACACTCTTGAGCATGTAGCATAAGGAGATTCAGATGGTAAAACATTGGTTCTTCGCTAGGGCAAATTTTGCCTCAGCCAATTTGGTATTCGATGTGCGTAGGTCATACTACACTCTTGAGCATGTAGTAAAAGAAGATTCATGTGAAAAAACATTGATTCATTCACTTGGGCAAATTTTACCTTGCCCGATCTGACATTCGATATTCACAAGTCATGCTTGTTTGGTTTCCCAGTTAAATCCAACACTTCTCCCCCTTTGCCACACATCAAAAGGACCCCAACAAATTCCCTCTTATTAGGCCCTTTAACCCTTAATGATTATAAACAAAGTGTATTAACCCCCATAAGATTATACACTCATTTTACATCGTTACGACACTTTTCGATTGCTGAAAATTAGTTTCAGCCTATATTAGTTGACTGCGACATTTACCAGTCGGCTGATCCCCATCGAAAAACCATACAGTAGCTAGTCTCTCGCTGACAGCACTGTTACCAGTTGACTGCTCTCTGAACCAGTCGACTAGTACCCTAAAAACTCTATTTTCAACATTTCTGATCCAATTTCAGAAATGCACCAGAAATTTCATAAATCTCCAAAAAATCTCAAATTTTGTGGAGATATTTGTCGTACCCATATCTACTTGGGAAAAATACATTCAAAAATGTATCTATCACCAGTCCCAAGATTGACACAATCCAAAACTAGCTAAATGGTTCAATTGAACCTTGACCTAAGGTCCTAGTTTTGATCTCCTTTTGATGTATCTGTGCATACTAAACCGCAATGCATCCCTAGCATTGATTTACAAGACATTTATATATCAAAAACCAACTTCCATGTAATATGACCCCAATGTCATATTTTATGCATGATACTCAAATCCAATGTGCCAAATCCCTAGGATTGAGACTTCAAATTCGTCTCCACTTCCTTTGACACACTCCATGACCCATCTAGACTTCCGAAAGAAATCCCCCGGGATCCATAGACCATGGGTCCCAACTTGACTCCTGGAGCTCTCCCTTGAACTCTTAGCCTTAGCCACCTTCCTAGGTGACTCATTTATAAACGCAAGGCCACACCGGTATACTTCTGGTGGCTTTTGGCCTACAACCTTAACCTTCTTAATCTTGGACCCATTATCGTTAGTTAAGACTCTCTTCTTGCTTTTAAATGGTATCCCCTTGCCATTTTGGACTTCCCCTTGCTATAGTCATACTGCACCCTTGAATATGACTTCTCCATTGCATTGGAGAACTTAGATCGATATCCTAGACCCGATCTATCATTGTTGGATTTTTGACCACCCAACACCATACCCAAACCCTTAGATCCAATAGTGAATCTATCTAGGGTTTTCTCTAATTTATCAAGTTTTGCCCTTAAAGCTATTTTCCCTTTCTAGGTTCTCAATCTTAGAATCAACATGTCCACCTTGGACATTTCTAGACCTCCCCATTCTAGGCATGTGTCTCCCCTTCTTGGAATTAATGCCTTGGTCCTTAGGTCTAATGGTCTTGGATTTATCATGATGCATGGTTTTCCTAGGGTTTTGATCTACAATATTAACCCTACTCCTATCATGATTTTTAAATCCAAAGTTTTGCATGGGTAAATAATTGATATTATTTTTAACATGCATGGAGGAATTTAAATTAAATCTAAAGTTAGGAATTATCTCCCTTACCTTTGTAGCTCCCCCTTGACGTGAGCTTTTCTTCTTCTCCTTCTTCTCCAATTTTCTCAAATGCTCTAATTTCTTGAATTTTCCTTTCCTTGAGCATTTGGTGTAGTAGTGTCTTAGCTCACCACACGTGAAGCACCTTATATGCTTCTTCTCCTTCTTTTCCCTACAACCCATGTTAGTTTTCAAAGAAATTGACTTGGGTTTAGGGTTTACCTCCTTTTTTTTACCCAATGAACACTTGTCCTTGTAGTGTCCCTTTTTATTGCACCCAAAGCAAATTATGTGATCCTTTGACTTTGCTTTGGTGGAGGTGGAGACTTCTTCTTGCTCCGGCCTTGAGGATGGTCTTTTCTCCCCCTCAATCCTTGACGTGGAGACTTCTTCTATTTCTTCCTCACTTGAGGATGTGGATGATTCCACTTTCTCCTCCTCTTCGGATGTTGGACTTGATTCAACTTCCGATTGGTCCTTCTCCTTCTCTTGGACCAATGACGCTTTTTCCTTGGGATCCTCTTCTCCTTGTCTTTGTGTCGAATTTTCATGTAAAACTATTACCTTTCTCCATAGCTCATACACATTCTTGTATTCTCCTACATTTGACACAATATATGAAGGTAATAAATTTAATACAATTCTAGCTACCTCCTTATCCGCCTCCGCTTCCTCCGTTTAATCCTTGGTCCAATACCGAGGTCGAAGACGTTTTCCCTTCTTGTCTATTGGATCTTCAAATGGAACCTCCAATGCGGTCTAATGGTCCCAATCCATTTGGAACCATGTCTCCAACCGCTTCCTCCAATAATTGAAGTCATCTCGATCGTATGGAAGTGGGATCTGAATATCCCATCCTAGCGGACCTTCCGAGTCCATCTTTCTCTAGCTTTTTGCTCTCCCGGCGGTTATGTTAGAATGTATACTAAAAGCCTTGCTTTTGGTTAAAATACATTTATATTTTAAAAGAGAATCGAAAAATCACACAGTATATATTTATATTAATATGTGCACAAAATGTCTTATGCTTTGCATTGTAGATAACATGGTGCGTGGTGTCGCACAGAACATCATGTTATCAGTTCCTTACAGAAGTATAAGAAAGAGACTCACAACCGAGATGGAGTTGGACAAACCATTGGGATGGTTGTAGTGTAATTAGGTGTGGTTTGTCTTAATAATAAAATTACACTAGTGCACTTTGTGTGCATTGAGTAGGACCAAAAGAGAGGTCATCCAATTTTATACTGACTTCATAAATTGGATTAGACCTCGGGTACATATTATGGAGTACGATCTCTTAATTCTGAAATAATGATGGACAGGTATAATTATTTGTTATTTCTTTGATTTGCCAATGGACGAGATTTATTCTGTTAAATTGATAGGCCCGGTAAATTGGGAAATAATATTAATTATATGGTGTGCTGTTGATTATTGCGGAATCCGTATCCTGGTGAGTCAGGATGATAATGCCCCCTTGGTGAGCTCAAAAAGATCGTCATGTCAAATCTTGCAAGTGGACTATGGTCCGACATGATAAAAAGGTTGAGTGGTACTAATCAAGGATCAAGAGGATAATTAATTTAATTGTCAATAATTTAAATTAATTATCGGACATTCGATATTTTAAACACGGGGAAATGGATGACTCATAATAGGTGGAGCCCATATGAAAATATGGGGGTTGGTGAGGAAGTTCAATGGGATCCTTTAGTGGAATGGATCTTCATTAATGCATGGATCGGGTTTGGATCCATTAGCGGACCAAGAACCAACTCCTCCACATGGTCCCTGCCTTAGCCCTATAAATACCCCATAGGAGTCATGATACAGGACTTAATGAATTAATTGAGAATTAATTCAATTAATCACCAAACGGGAAAACCCAAAAACCCTCTTCTATTCTCTCTCCTAGGGCTAACCTTGCGCCGACGATAGAGGACGAGGAAGGAGGAGAATTCCTTGCATTTTCACCTCCATCAGCTCCTTCACTTTGGCGTGGAGGCTCAGCCAAACCTAAGAGAGCTCGACGAGGAGAAAAAGAAGGTCGGAGGAGGCTGTTAGCTGAGTTGGGATGGCGGTGGTAGGGAGGAAAAGAAGTTGAGTTCTTCTCCTTCCTCCTCTTCGGTCTCTTCTCCTATCTTCTTCACAAGCTTCCTCTCAGTGTGTACAAGCATAGAGCAGAGAGGAGAAGTGGATGGTGGCCGGAAAAAGAAGGAACTTTCCTTGTTTGGCGCCGGCAAGGGTGAAGAAAGCGAAGTTGGGTTTCCGACGGATTTTGGGAAGAAGAAGGAGTTCTCTCAGCTTCTTCTTCCTCTTCTTCATCTTCCTAACCTTCCTCTCGGTGCTGCCTCATGGCCGGCCAGACCTTGGAGCTTGGGCGGCCGACGGCGTGAGGAGGAGAGGAGAGAAAGTGGCTAGCCGAAAACCCTAGCTAGGGTTTTTGTTGGCAAGGAGGAAGAGGATTGAAGAAGGTGATCTTGGCAAGCCTTGGTGACTCCGTGTCTTGGTAGCTCGTCGCCCACACGACGTCAAGGAGGGGAGGGTCATATGTTAGTGATATGAGAGAAGTATCCTAAGGCAATCGCCTTATGATTGTAATCATTTATTCTAATAAATGAATATTCACTATTTGAGTATACATGTTTGTGTATTTGATTGAGATCTTAAACTCATTTACTGAATATCCACAATACAATTCTTAGCATGAGAGAATTTGTGATGAATTCACAACTAGTGATTATCTCTACATGTGCAATTGTGAAGTATTAAAATTGTCCCTAGTCGATGAATTGATAAATACGGACACTATCAATTCTGTTGAGACTAGTATGGGTTATTCTCTAATCAGCTGATTCTCACTGGCTGGTGACATTGAGATGTCCGGAGATAAACATGAATGCTAGTTAAGGGAACTAGTTCATTGGAGTGACTGGTTGTAAAACTTCATATGGTGATCTACATATAGATATGTCAATGAAGTTCTTACTGCATCTTAAGTGCGATGTTCCTTTTGTTGGTGCAGAATGCACCTAAGTCAAACCTGTGTTTTGATAATGGCAACATAGGTCAAAAGTTAAGTCATTCTTGTTTTCTAAACAAGTTAATCAAGTGTGCAGGAAAAGCCCTAGCGAAGGACTGCTAGGCACTGGCAAAGGAATGCCAGGAAAGAAAGTACTAGCAAAGGACTGCTAGGCTCCAGGCGAAGGACAGCCTGGGACTAAAGCCCTAGCGAAGGAATGCTAGGCACCGGGCGAAGGACAGCTCGGCTTCCAAGCCCTGACAAAGGACCGTCAGGCAAAAGTCCAACCAAAGGAGCAGTTGGCATCAGGTAAATTCTCCCGAGAGGAGTAGGTGAGGACGCGTTCCCCGTCGAGGGAACAATAGGCGTCGGTTCGACCTAGGACTCCATTTTGGAGACCAAAGTCAGAACCAAGACAGCTAAGGCTGTATAATCTAATACTTTATTGTTCTATTGTGTTTTGGACTAACCCTGGATGCAGGACCGAAGGAATGTGTGTCTGCAGCTCAGAAAGCCTCAAAGGAGAGAGGCAAGGCTGAGTAGGGCGCCCGGAGTGTCCCGGGCGCCCCCAAGGTTCATACAAAACAAATCAAAGCAAAGAGGGCTCGAACAGCTGCTGGGCGGGGCGCCCCCGTGCTCCCGAGCGCCCCCGCCGTTCCCGTGCGCCCCCATGCGCATACATCGACCCCGAATCCCTCGAAGCCAAGCGAAGCCAAAGGATAGAGTTTGACCCGGTCAATCCGGGCGCCCCGAGCGCTGCGGGCGCCCCGGTCAAAGCGGATCCCGAGGATAAGGGGATCAGACGGCGACCGAGGCATTGGCAGATCGTGTGACACGTGGGGGGGCGCCCCCGACATCCCGGGCGCCCCCAGGGCTATTTAAAGGCCCCTCGACCCCTTGGCTGAAGACATCAATTCTCTGAACGTCCCAACGATCTTCTACGCTCGTGCCTTGCTCCGGAAACACTCCAACTCGAGCCGACGACGTCCCGCTGCCCCGAACAAGTCAAACCACTCCGGACGTCGGTAACGAAGATCGAAATTTTAATCTTGTTAATGCACTTATTTGTAATCAAATCTTTGTAAACAATTCTGCACGTATATAGAATTGCCCAAAGTAAACGGTCAACGACTGTGGGCCTTGGAGTAGGAGTCGACACAGGCTCCGAACCAAGTAAATCGACTGTGTCTGTGTGCTGTTTATTTTATTTCCGCTGCGTACTTACTCTTACTTAAAATCCGAACGTTTTCCGATATTCACCCCCCCTCTATCGGCTTTCTCGATCCAACAAGTGGTATTAGAGCGGGGAATTCAAACTTGGTGCAACCACCAGTTTGAAAATTTCTTTTCGGATTTCTTTTTAATTTTATCATTTTATTTTCTTTATCTTACGAATTTTTCGAAGAAAATTTCATTCGTTTTCTTTGGCAAGGTTGGTGCAACACCCCTTGTCTTTAATTTTTCAAGCACTGCTAATCCAAGACCAAGTCTTGGCAAATCTCTTTTAGCTTTTCTATTTCAGAACAAATGTCTATGCAAGAGGGATTCAGCACCGCTAGACCTCCACTCTTCAGTGGAGAAGACTTTTCCTACTAGAAAAGTCGCATGGAGGTCCACCTGAAAACTCAGGTGGACATGTGGATCATTATCCAGTCCGGTCTGGAGATCCCCCGAAATGCAGAAGGACTTCCACAAAGCTACTCGGAGTGGGACAACACTCTTAAACGCAAGATTGAAGCTGACGCCAAAGCAACTCAGACCCTTCAATGCGGACTGACAAAAGAGGAGCTGAACCGCGTAGGCCCATTCAACAGTGCCAAGGAGCTATGGGCTAAACTGATCGAGCTCCACGAAGGAACTTCAGATACGAGGATCAGCAAACAGGATCTGCTACTGAACAAGCTCTTCACCATCAGAATGGCAGATAACGAGACAGCAGCTCAGCTCCATGCCAGAATCCAGGAATTGATGAACGGTCTTCACGCAATAGGTCACCAGGTTCAAAACCGTGATCTTATAAGGTATGCCCTAAACGCGTTCCCTATGACCACCTTGTGGGCATCTATGGTAGATGCATACAAGGTCTCTAGGGATCTTTCAAAAATTAAGCTAGATGAGTTATTTTCTGAACTTGAACTGCATGAACAGACTAACTACAATTTGGTCGAGAAAAGTATAGCTTTCTTTGCAGGGAAAACAGGAAAGACGACCAAGAAGCAAACTCAAGTTGAACCCGAATCTACCTCAGATTCAGAAACAGAAGATCAAGAAGAAGATCAATCTGAACTGGTTAGGCTAGCTCGAAGCTACTACAAAAAGTTAAAGAACCAAACCAACACACGGAGAACAAGCCGAAGAAAGGACGGACAAGCTGAACCGGCAACTGACAAACACAAGCCCAACGTAACCTGCTACGAATGCAAGAAGAAGGGCCACTACAAGACTGAATGTCCAAGCCTAAAGGAGTCCAAAAATACCAGAAAGAAGAAGGCACTCCAAGCAACCTGGGACGAGTCTTCCTCAGAAGGAGAAGAAGAAGCACCTCAGTCCAATCTTCTAGCCCTGACCGCTTCGGATCAAATCGAGACTGACTCAGACTCGGACCAGGACGACGGCAAGCTGACCTTCTCCGACAACGGCGAAATAAGGGTAACGGGTTTTTCAAAATTGCAATTGAATTCGCTTATTTCCTATCTATCCCGAGATTTGGCGAAAGCCAAACTCCGAATCGAGTCCCTCCGACCTGAAGTAAAATTCCTGAAAGAGGAAGCTGAGACTAAGGCCTTAACTGAGAAACTTCAGGAAGGAACCCCTGATCAAGTTGAAAAACCTGAATCAGAGAATTCCTCCCTGAAAACTCAAGTTAAGGACTTAAGAACAGCCTTAGAACGATTCACTTCTGGTTCCAAGAACCTTGATATGATTCTTGGAAAACAGAAGTCTGTTCTAAACCGATCCGGACTTGGCTATAGAACCAAATCTCGGCAAAGATCTTACTTTGCTGTACTGAACCAGTCAAGACCTAAGGTTCAGGCATGGGTGCCAAAACTGTGCCTGACTAAACCAATTGGTTCAAATCAATTTTGGATCCCCAAGGACAAGATTCACATCTTGCCTATCCCATACAGAGGCTTTAGTCCAGGGAGAGCCAAAATCAAAATAATTTTTATAATTAGATAATTTTTTGCTTGATTGCTTGGTTATTTAATTTTCTGCAATCTGCCATGCTTAGATTTAGGGAGACTTAGGTTAGTTTAAGGACTGAACAAACTTAGCTGAAATTTGACAACATAGTATTGGGTAGAGGTGAGATGATAGTACGTTGGGGAAACCAATTCTAATAAGATCAAGTTCACTTGGTCTCTTTAGACTGGTGAAACCAGCCGAAGCTACCGATCCAAAACCCAAACTAGTTAGACCAGAAATTTTTCAGAAATTGATTTTGAAAATGAAATTTCATTAAAAGGCTTTGTCAAGGAAAGGGTGGATGATCCCATAAGGCTTCGGCCAAAGAAGGCCTAGTGCCTCGCCAAGACCTGGAAGCCAATTTTTGAATTTCAAATTCAGGTTAATTTTTGTTAAATTCGAATCTAACACAAAATTTCAGTTATTTATAGATTTAAACATAAATTTAATTGTTTTCAAAATTAATCAAACTTTTTCAAAATAATTCCTAATCAAAACTGTCTCACAAAACCTATAAGGTTAACGTGATTGAAAACCCTAAGATTTAAGTGAGACAGTAGAATTAAGACTCAAATAATTTTGTATAATCTTTTATTTGTCAACCTTGGTCAACACAGTCAACATGGTCAAACCATGGTCAACCTTGCCAAACTATGGTCAAAACAGTCAAAATCAATCCCAACCATGGTCAAATTGATTAAACCATAGTTAAACAATGACAAGACAAATTTTTGTCTCTACATATCCTTGAGCAGGGCGCCCGGGACCACACGGGCGCCCCCCCTTCATTTTTTCGTTCCTCGAGACAGAAAAGCTGTCTTACACTTGACCAGGGCGCCCGAAACCACGCGGGCGCCCCCATCACCTGCATTGCAGTCAAACTTGCAAAGCAGCCTGTTGAGGGCGCCCGGATTGTCCCGGGCGCCCCCAACCAGACCTTTAAAACTGCCTTTGGCAGCAGCCCTGACCAGGGCGCCCGGAATCTCCCGGGCGCCCCCATGAAATTGCCTATAAAAGGCATCCGAAACTCCTTCACTTCCCACACCAAAACCAACCTTCTTCTCCACTTCTTACTCTTCAAGAACACCTTGCAAGTCCTCTCTCTCAACTATGCCTCCTCGAGCCGTCCGGTATGATTAGTAATTTTATTTGCATTTAAATTTATTCCATGCAATATCTTTATTCATTCTTTAAACTTTCTTAACTTAGAAGACGCCGACCAAATCCGGCCAACCCCGGTGCCCAACCTAGTCCCGACCCTAGATTTCCTAATCTAGAGTTATGTAATAGGTTCGCACAAACAATCTACAAGCCTATTAAAACGAGTTATCTCAATAGGCACTTTTTTACCCAATCATGCCCTGTCGCCATGAACATTATCAACTTCTATCAATTGGACAATCTTGTCTTCTGCACGCATACCATTAATGAATCTTTATGCGCAGAATTTTACAATAATATTATTCGACAAGATAATCTTATGTTTCATACTACTGTTCAAGGGATTCCTCTATCTATAACCCCTACCCTGTTGAACCACTTCCTAGGACTGCGACCTTCTCAGTCCACATTTTGCTGCTATCCTCCTAGGAACCCCCCATTTGATCCTCCCTACTCAGACATTACCCTAGACACTATCCACAACTATTTCTATAGGGCAGACCTTCCCGAAAATCGACGCTTTCAAGCTGTAGAACTTCAGGCCCAAAACTATGCCTTATATAGAGTTCTGGTCCGCTGTATCCTACCACTCTCTACCAGAGACCTACGGACTATGCGACCCTTTCATGCTTTCCTTCTTTATGCACTAGTCCATCACCTTGACCTAGACATTGGACTCCATATGTTTCATACCATTCTGCATGCGTCCAATGTCACGACCCAGGGACGAGTGCGCACACCATATTGCCACATCATTACTTCCCTTCTACATCACCACGGGCGTGACATTACCATTGGTGAAATCACCGCTATGACTGACTTTGACGAGATAGGATTTAGGAACTTCTCATTAGCCGGTCTAGAGGTATCGGCCACCGGGGTTCTGAGCTGGAGACGACGCCAGGCCGGAGCTCGAGTCGATTCAGATGAGGAGGTTGAGGTCGATGTTGGAGACATAGCTGCAGCCGTCCGTGCACACGTCGACGAGCCCGCTCCACCGACACTCTACGAGAGAGTGACCCGTATGGAGACACACATACAGAGTCTCCGAGAGGAGGTCGAGGCCTCTCACATAGAGCAGATGGACGCTCGTAGAGCTGATAGAGAAGTAGCTGATGCACGATTCTTACAGATGATGGCTCGATTCGATGCGTGGCAGCCGGGTCCATCTGATCACCCCGGTCCTTCATCTTAGATTCACTTGGCATTGTACTTATTTGACTGCCCCTACTCAGTAGGGTTGACTTGTGCTTGACTGTTGACTATGTTGAACCTAAAGTACCTGCTTTTATGATGACTAGTTTATTGGTTTCTTATTAAGCAGTTAGGATTGTGTTCAGTAGAATAGTTTAACTCAATTATTTTTACTCTACTTGATTTCAAAAATAAGTTTTCTAAAATTAGAATTTTGAAAAACTGTTTTATTTAAATTTCAAAATCAGTTTTTCATTTTTAACTTAGCTTTATTTCAAAAATCAATTTTAAAATCTTTTCGACTTAGTTTTATATTAATTTTAAACCAACCCCCTTCAAAACTAGGGCCTTTTTCGAAAATGGACTTAGCCTAGGCTTTAACCCTAGAACTGCATGCACCTATAGACTTAGAAGCCAGCATCTCACAAGCACCTAAGGATACTTTTGATTAATAACCTAGAAAGGGTTGAGATGCTTAGATCTTTGCCTCAATTCAAGATGCTTTAAGTCAGTGCATCTGCAGAAATTGGGGCACTAAATACAACTTATACAGCAATCAAGTTAAGTGTCAAGATTAGAAAATCTAACTTGAACAGAAACACTTAACTTGACTAACCCTAGCAAAAACTACTGTATATAACAGTTAGTAAGTAGCTAATTGGGTTAGACAGGTCCCTATAGACAAAAAGTGATTGATTTAGTGAAAATCAAACTGGTTCAGTACAGCAAACTCTTATTTATTTCCTTTATCCATGCTATTCTTATTTGTTTTGATATATGGCAAAGGGGGAGAGATAGGAAAGGAGAGAGTAAAGTAAAATTTTCAAAATTTTTTTATCCTTTATTCAAAAAGGTTGCTTTCAAAAAGTCTTACTTATTCAAATTTTTTTTAAGCGTTCAAAATTTTGCTAAAGTACTCAAGCTTCAAAATTTTTCAAGCCTTCAAATTTTGCTAAAGTACTCAAGCTTCAAAATTTTTCAAGCCTTCAAATTTTGCTAAAGTACTCTAGCTTCAAAATTTTTTCAAGCTTTCAAATTTTGCAAAGATACTCTAGCCTTTCAAAAGGTTTCTACTTAAGCTATTACTCTAAAGCTAAAGTCTTTTTTTAAATACTAAAGTGTTTCAAAAACTACTAAGCTAACATTTTGAGTACTTTAAAAACTTAAGACTTTAAAATTTTTTTTGTAAGTACTCAAATTCTGGTTTAAAAACTCTACTATGTACTTTTAAGTTACTTACAAGTACCTAAAACTTAAGTTTTCAAAGTATAAGTAAAGTCTTTAAAAACCCCATGAATTTTTGAAAAATCTAGGGGGAGGTTCCTTCCAGGGGGAGGGAATAAAATTTTTTAATATGTTGCTTAAATTTAACTTTTTGAACCAGGGTTGTCATAAATCAAAAAGGGGGAGATTGTTGGTGCAGAATGCACCTAAGTCAAACCTGTGTTTTGATAATGGCAACATAGGTCAAAAGTTAAGTCATTCTTGTTTTCTAAACAAGTTAATCAAGTGTGCAGGAAAAGCCCTAGCGAAGGACTGCTAGGCACTGGCAAAGGAATGCCAGGAAAGAAAGTACTAGCAAAGGACTGCTAGGCTCCAGGCGAAGGACAGCCTGGGACTAAAGCCCTAGCGAAGGAATGCTAGGCACCGGGCGAAGGACAGCTCGGCTTCCAAGCCCTGACAAAGGACCGTCAGGCAAAAGTCCAACCAAAGGAGCGGTTGGCATCAGGTAAATTCTCCCGAGAGGAGTAGGTGAGGACGCGTTCCCCGTCGAGGGAACAGTAGGCGTCGGTTCGACCTAGGACTCCATTTTGGAGACCAAAGTCAGATCCAAGACAGCTAAGGCTGTATAATCTAATACTTTATTGTTCTATTGTGTTTTGGACTAACCCTGGATGCAGGACCGAAGGAATGTGTGTCTGCAGCTCAGAAAGCCTCAAAGGAGAGAGGCAAGGCTGAGTAGGGCGCCCGGAGTGTCCCGGGCGCCCCCAAGGTTCATACAAAACAAATCAAAGCAAAGAGGGCTCGAAGAGCTGCTGGGCGGGGCGCCCCCGTGCTCCCGGGTGCCCCCGCCGTTCCCGGGCGCCCCCAGCGTCCCGGGCGCCCCCATGCGCATACATCGACCCCGAATCCCTCGAAGCCAAGCGAAGCCAAAGGATAGAGTTTGACCCGGTCAATTCGGGCGCCCCGAGCGCTGCGGGCGCCCCGGTCAAAGCGGATCCCGAGGATAAGGGGATCAGACGGCGACCGAGGCATTGGCGGATCGTGTGACACGTGTGGGGGGCGCCCCCGACATCCCGGGCGCCCCCAGGGCTATTTAAAGGCCCCTCGACCCCTTGGCTGAAGACATCAATTCTCTGAACGTCCCAACGATCTTCTACGCTCGTGCCTTGCTCCGGAAACACTCCAACTCGAGCCGACGACGTCCCGCTGCCCCGAACAAGTCAAACCACTCCGGACATCGGTAACGAAGATCGAAATTTTAATCTTGTTATTGCACTTATTTGTAATCAAATCTTTGTAAACAATTCTGCACGTATATAGAATTGCCCAAAGTAAACGGTCAACGACCGTGGGCCTTGGAGTAGGAGTCGACACAGGCTCCGAACCAAGTAAATCGACTGTGTCTGTGTGCTGTTTATTTTATTTCCGCTGCGTACTTAATCTTACTTAAAATCCGAACGTTTTTCGATATTCACCCCCCTCTATCGGCTTTCTCGATCCAACACCTTTGACTTGCGGTGTTCAAGTCATCTTGGTCATGGAGACTTATACTTTGACATCTTATGCAAGCATCTCCAAGGAGGTGTGGACCCAGGATGATTGAGTATAAGCCGAAGTGCCCGAAGATGTTTGAACAGCCTACAAAGGATTCACCACTCCTTACGAGGAGATGTATACCCGAGGCCTATCGTCGGATTGTTACTCGAAGCCTCTGGCCAGAGCATGACATATTCAGAGTATGAATCTCTTAAATACATGAGAGTAATTAGAATCCATAGGACGAGGAAACGTTACTTGGGCTAGGTGTGACGTAGTCAGCCTAGTGGGGACTGACACACATAGACCATGTCCTGAACCAAGAGGGTATAAGATGGTGAAGGGAATGAGGCACAATTCATTATAGCTGCTGAAGGGTTTCAGAATTATTTCTGAGATCAACCGTTGATTTTTCAATTAATTGGGGATCATGATGTACTATATGGTGCCACTCATGATCGTTCTATAATTAATTAGTTAATTATGGACGGCCAACATAAATTGAAAGCCTATTTGGTCACACGTATAACGAGTAATTCGAGGGATTTAAAATGAGTTGAGAATTGGATTCTCCAATCGAGATAGACTATTTTTGGTAAGTCCAAACAATAGTCAAAACTGAATTTATTTCAGACGCATCGGAAGCATAGAATGGCTAAGTCTTTTAAAGACTTAATGGGTGAATTAAATAAGTTTAATTCATTAAGGGATTAGATCCAATTGGGGTTAGATGGGCCGGCCAAGAAGGGGGCTTCCTCTCTTCTTGTCATGGCCGGCCACCACCATAAGAGGATAAGACTATTTTGGTTTGTTTTATAAAATAGACCAAAGGTTAGTTTATTTTATAAAAGGTTATATAAATTTTATATATATAAATTTTTATAATGAACCAATGGTTGGTTTGTTTTATAAATTTTTATATAATGAATCAATGGTTGGTTTGTTTTATAAATTTTATATAATCATTCCAAAAGAAAGAGAGCCTTGATTATGGATTGATTGAGAAATTATTCCATAATCAAGAAGAAGAAGCTTGATCATGAGAGCCTTGATTATGGATTGATTGAGAAATTATTCCATAATCAAGGAGAGGTTTGCTTGGGTATTAAGAAACCTCTCCCTATATAAAGGACCCAAGGGGTGCCATGGAAGATGATCGATCTAAGAATTGCTTGGGCTCTCTCCTCTTCTTCTCTCCCTCCCTCTTGGCCGGCCATAGGCCTTCCTTCTTTCTTCTTGCCGTGAGCACAAGAAGAAGCATCAAGGCGACGAAGTTCTTCCTTGTGACGATCTTCCTCTTCGGCCAACCTTGGTGGCGAGTCTTTCGATTTGATTACTCTCTCGGTTTTCATCGTGTTCACGGAGAATCTAGTAGTTCTCGTGAACATGAAACTTGTGGCTTAGCGAAGTCATCCCGACGATACTCGGCGTGGATACGAATAGAGGCGGAGCTTTCAAGGGACGCTAACGGTTGGATCTCATCCCTTCTTCCAAGTTACGCAAGGTAATTCGTAGAGTAATTTTCTTTTCTACAAAAATTTTATATTACGATTATGTGAACACATTGCATGCTTAGGATATGTGTTAGAATAATTTAGGAAATTATTCATGCTTTTGTTTCCGCTGCATGTAATTATGTAACAATTACAATACGTGTCCGCGTCGACATGCACCCGGTCCCAACATCATAAGTGTGGGATCGGTTATAATCGATAGAGGGGGGGGTGAATATCGATTGACAAATTTTTTGAAATACATAAGAGTAATTTGCGTAGCGGAAAAGAAAAACAACGGTAACACGTTTGTTTTTACTTGGTTCGGAGTCGCAGGTGACTCCTACTCCAAGGCCCACGGTCCTTGACCATTTACGATGGACAATTCTATATTTCATAACATAATTACAAGTTGAAGTTCAAATATAGAATTAAAAATTACAGCACTTAAACTAAAATTATATCGATGACCGAAAGATTGGAGTATCGTAGCCGCGGGTCGTCGTTGGCGCTTGAGTCTTGAGCACGTAGCGTTTGAAGCAGAGCACTTGAAAGAATGCGTAGGAAATTATTGTTTTGAAGCCAAGGGGGTGAACCCCTATTTATACTCGTAGTTGGGAGGCCTGTGTTGAAGGGGGCGCCTGACACGTGGCCCTCACTGCGCGAAACTCAATCCGCAGACTTGGCCAGCGCTTATCCCCTCAACCAGGGTGCCTGAGCTAACTGGGGCGCCTGTGTGAACACAGGCGCCTCTGTTGCTGGCTTGAGGCTTGCTTCGACATGGCTTGCAAGTACCCTTTGTCTGGGGCGCCTGTCTCAACACAGGCGCCTAGTCAAACAGGGCACCTCACACCATTGAGGCCCCTGGGAAAGAAACCTTCATCCCTTCATTCATGTAACCAGGGTTAGTTCCAAAATACAAGTAACATATAAATGATATAGATTTAAGCATGATTTACAGCTCGAGCTTTCTTGGTTCTGAATTTAGGCTTCCCAAATGGAACCCTAGGTCGAACCGACGCCTAATGTTCCCTCCTATGGGGAACGCATCCTCACCTACTCCTTTAAGGAGAGTTTACCTTTTTGCCAACCGGCTCCTCCGGTTGGACTTTTGCCCAATCCCCCGGATCAGGTCTTCGTACCCAATCCGCGACCAGGACTTATTGCCTAGCTTCACTCACCAGGTCTTCGGTGCCCAGCCCTCAGCCTGGACTTATTTCCCAGCTTCACTCACCAGGCCTTCGGTGCCTAGTCCACGACCAGTACTTATTGCCCAACCTTTGTCAGGACTTAGGTGCCCAGCCCGCAGCCAGGACTTAGTGCCCAATTCTTAGAACTGGGACTTTGTGCCTAGTGTACCTAGGACTTTTCCTGCACACTTGATTAGCATTGTCAGATCACAACAAAACCTTAACTTCTCAACCCTTTGCCATTATCAAAACACAGGTTTGACTTTGGTGCTTCCGGCACCAACAATCTCCTATTTTTTGATTTATGGCAACATGATTCAAAAAGTTAAGTTAAAAAGTATTTGGAGCACATTTGACAAACATGTTAATCTTTAAGAGATACTTAAAAAAATTTAAGCTCCCATTGAAAATGTTCTCCCCCTGAAAAAGTTCAATGATATGCAGTTTTTCGAAAAACTTCTAAATATTTTAAATTTTGACTAAGTGTTTTGAAACCAGAGCAAAGCATTTGGTTTTGGCTAAGTGTTTTGAAAACAGAGCAAAGCATTAAAAAGCCTCTGCAAAAAAATTTCACTTAAACCAATTTTTGTAACAGAAAAAATTCCTTAGCCAAAAAACTTCCACTTGAGAAAAAATTTTTCTTAAAAATTTACTTAGCCAAAAATTTTGAAAACACATTTCCTTTAAAAAGTTTCAACTTTTACATACTTAGAAAGATTTACTTGAAAAATATTTTGTGCACTTCGAGAATTTTTACTTGAAAAAATATTTTAAAAAATTTGTTTACTAAGAAAAGCTTTTTTTGCACACTTAGAAAAATTTGCAAAAAAAAATACACTTAAAGATTCAAAAAAATGCACTTAAGATTCAACTTTACTTTTTGAAAAAGATAAAGAATTTTGAAAATTTTGAAAATTGAAAAATTTTATTTACTCTCTTTTTCTCTCTCCCCCTTTGCCATATATCAAAAAAAAATTGAAAATTAATTGCAACTTCATATTTAATCAGAGTTAGTAACAAGAATTTTCAGCACGTATTGAACCAACTATAGGAAACTCAAGCAAATAAAAGGACCAAACCAATTTAAACCGATCTTGTTCGGGTCCTGTCTAACCCAGTTAGCTACTTACTAAATGTTATATAGCTACAGTTTTCACTAGGGTTAGTCAAGTTAAGTGATCTAATCAAGTTAGATTTTCTAGGCTTATCACTTAACTTGATTGCTGTTCAATTTGTATTTATTGCCCCAACTGCTATAGATGCACTGACTTAAAGCATCTTGAGCTAAGGCATAGACCTAAGCATCTCAACCAAGTCTAGGTTATCAATCAAAAGTACCCTAAGGTGCTTGTGAGATGCTGACTGTTAGATCTATAGGTGCATGCAATTCTATGGTTAAAGCCTAGGCTAAGTCCATTTACGAAAAAAACCCTAGTTTTGAAGGGGGTAAGTTTTAAAAAAAAATCTAAGTCAGAAAAACAGTTTCAAATTTCAAGACTTAGAAAAAGAAATGATTTTTCAAAAAAATATCAATAACTAATTTTCAAAAAACATAAAACAAATATTTTAGAACAGTCATATTCTACTAAGCATAACCCTAACTGCCTTCTTAGTGAGCTAAACTTAGATTCAGGTAAGAATTTGGTAAAAATGTCAGCTAAATTGGATTTTGAGTCCACATGCATAAGTACTATTTCGCCCTGGCTACATGATCCCTTACAAAATGATATTTGACTTCAATATGTTTAGTTCGGGAGTGTTGAATTGGATTCTTAGTTAAATTTATTGAACTAATGTTGTCAATAAAAACTTGGGTTTGGGTGTAGGATAGCTGAAAATCCTTAAGAGTGTGCATCATCCATAACAGTTTGCCACACACTCTCCTAGGGCAACATATTCTGTTTCAGTTGTGGATAAAGCTATGCAGTGATATTAGTGTGACCTAATCTTCTATGCCAAAGGTTAGTTTCTTCTAATTGAGTCAGAAAATATTTTGGTACTATGGGTAGATTAATAGTGTAAACGTTATTTTTCCTACTACCCTTAAGTGTTATCTCTGAATCTTGGAGATTTCTAATAAGGCAGTCAGAGTTGGTGAAGGTAACAATGTAACCAGTATCACAGAGTTGGCTAATGCTAAGCAAATTGAACTTGAAATTTTCAACCAATAGTACTTTCTTAATAATGAAATCAGAATTAAGTTCAATATTACCTGACTCGATTACTTTGAGTATAACATTGTTGCCAAATGCTACTGAGCCTAGGTTTTTGAACTTGATTTTGGTGAACTTCAATTTATCCCTAGTCATGTGTCTGGAGCATCCACTATCCAACATCCACTGGTCCAAATCTTTATGTTCCTACACATAAAGTATGTATTGATTTGGATCCATTAGAGGTAGGGATAGCTTAAATTAAATTTCACTACCTAGGCTATCTCACCCAGATCTAATGTTATCAAGCATGTTGACCTTATAGGTTTTTGTGAGACAAGTTTTAAAAAAAAATTTAATTTTGAAAATGTTGAATTAGTTTTGAAAATTTTGTAGAGTTAAGATTATTAATTTTGAAAATGTGTTGAATCTAGGATTAATTGAAATTTATGTTAGATTCAAATTTATCAAATAGTAAATTGAATTTGATTTTCGGTAATCGACTTCCAGATCTTGGTGAGGCACGGAGACCTTCTTTGGCCGTAGCCTTATTGGAGCAACAACCCTTTCCTTGACAAAACCTTTTACCGAAAATTCATTTTCAAATTTCTTCTAGAAAATTTTTGGTCTAACTAGCTTAGGTCTTGGATCGGTAGCTTCGGCTAGTTCCACCAGACTAAACAGACCAAGTAGGGTACGCCTTACCTTACTTGACCTTATTAGAAAGGCTTCTCTAACGTACTATCATCTCACCTCCATCTAATACTATGTTGTTCAAATTTTAAATAAATCTTTTATCCTTAAACTAACCAATCCTAAGTCTAAACATAATAATAAAATTGCAGAAAATAAACAAGCAATAGGCAAGCAAAAAAATCATCTACTTATAAAGATGGTTTTTAGATTGGCTCCCCCTGGACTGAAGCCTCGATAAGGGTTAGGTAAGATGTGAATCTTGTCCTTGGGGATCCAATAATGGTTTGGTCCAGCTTGTTTGTTTAAACATAGCTTAGGGACCCATGCTTGGACTCGGGTTCTAGGTTGGTTCAATACAGAATAATATGACCATTGTCAAGATTTGGTTCAATAACTTAGTCCGGATCGATTAAGAATGGACTTCTGTTTTCCAAGAATCATGTCAAGACCCTTGGAACCCGAAGTGAATCGTTCTAAGGCAACCTTGAGTTCCTTCACTTGAGTTTTCAAGGAGGAATTCTCTTCCTCAAGTTTTTGAACTTGAGTTGAGTTTCCTTCTTAAACTGGCTCGGTCAAGGAACTCGAGTTGACTTCCTCTTTCAGGAGTTTTACTTCCTGTCAGAGGGTTTCAACCCGGATGCTGGCTTTCACCAATTTGCTTGATAGGGAAGAAATTAAATAGTACAATTCAGATTCTGGATAACCTCTTACCGTGATTTGTCCATCCTCTGAGATTGTGAGTTTTCTGGTGTTGACGTTCTCGTCTGGTTCCGATTCTGTTCTGCAGTCGACATTTTCCGAGGCGGTCAAGGTGAGTAGGTTCGCGTGCGGAGCTTCTTCTTCTTCTTTCAAGGAAGATTCATCCCAGGTAGCTTGAAGAGTCTTCTTCCTCCGCGCCTTCTTGTTCTCTTTTAGGTTGGGGCACTCTGATCTGAAGTGTCCCTTCTTGTTGCACTCGTAGCAGGTGATGTTGTCTTTGCTCTTCTGGCTTGTCGAGGGTTCAGATGGATCTTCCTTTTTCTGACTTGACTTCTCCTTGTTCGTTTGGTTTTTAAGCTCCTTGTAGTAGTCGTGAGCTAGCCAGACCAGTTGTGTGTGATCCCCTTCACTGTCGTCTGATTCCGAGTCTGAGTTGGACTCGGACTCGGGTACTTGTTGAAGCTTCTTTTTCTGAGTTCTTCCTTGAGTTTTACCTGCAACAAACGCTATACCCTTCTCGACCAATGTAGTATTAGTCTGTTCATATAATTCTAACTCAGAAAATAGTTTGTCTAATTTTATTTCAGATAGATTCCTGGAAACCTTGTAGGCATCCACTATAGATGCCCACAGTGAGTTTCTCAGGAATGAGTTTAAGGTATACCTGATTAGGTCACGATTTTTGACCTTGTGACCTATAGTGTGCAACCCGTTCATTAGCTCCTAGATCCTAGCGTGGAGTTGTGCCGTCGATTCTCCGTCATGCATTTTTATCATGTAGAGTCTATTTAGCAACAGATCCCTCTTACTGATTCTTGTATCAGACATACCTTCGTGTAGTTTTATCAGCTTGTTCCAGAGCTCCTTTGCGCTGCTGAAGGGTCCGACACGATTTAGCTCTTCTTCCGTCAGACTGCATTGTAAGGTTTGAGTTGCTTTTGCATCAGCCTCGATTTTCTTCTTGAGTGGATCGTCCCACTCAGTGTAGCTTTGCACCACGCCTTGTGCGTTCTTAGGTATCTCCAGCCGAAACTGGATGATGATCCACATGTCCACCTGAGTTTTCAGGTGGACTTCCATCCTACTCTTCCAATAGGAGAAATCTTCTCTCGCGAAGAGTGGTGGTCTGGCAGTGCTGTACCCTTCTTGCACGACCACTTAATTTTTAACTGAAAAAGAATTGACAGAAAACTTGTTCCAAGACTTAGTCTTGGATTAGTAGTGCGGCAGGAGAAAAATAGCAATAAGAAAAAAAAATCGAGTGGTGTTGCACCAACCTCGATTAACGAGAAAAATATGAATTTTTTTTATAAATTTAAAATAAATCCGAAAAAATGCTCAGCTGGTGGTTGCACCAGATTTGAGCTACCCACTCTGATACCACTTGTGGGATCGGTTAGAATCGATAGAGGGGGGTGAATATCGATCGACAAATTTTTCGAAAAACTTAAGAGTAATTTGCGTAGCGGAAAAGAAAAACAATGCTAGCACGTTTGTTTTTTACTTAGATCGGAGTCGCGGTCGACTCCTACTCCAAGGCCCACGGTCCTTGATCGTTTACAATGGACAATTCTATATTTCGTAAAATAATTACAAGTTGAAGTTCGAATATAGAATTAAAAATTACAGCACTTAAACTAAAATTATACCGACTACCAGAAGATTGGAGTGTCATAGCCGCGGGTCGTCGTTGGCGCTTGAGTCTTGAGCACGGAGCGTTTGGAGCAGAGCGCTTGAAAGAATGCATAGGAAATTGTTGTTCTGAAGCTAAGGGGGTGAACCCCTATTTATACTCGTAGCTAGGGTGCCTATGTTGAAGGGGGCGCCTGACACGTGGCCCTCACTGCGCGAAGCTCAATCCACAGACTTGGCCAGCGCTTATCCCCTCAACCAGGGCGCCTGAGCTAACTGGGGCGCCTGTGTGAACACAGGCGCCTCTGTTGCTGTCTTGAGGCTTGCTTCGACGTGGCTTGGAATTACCCTTTGTCTGGGGCGCCTATCTCAACACAGGCGCCTAGTCAAACAGGGCGCCTCACATCATTGAGGTGTCTGGGAAAGAATCCTTCATCCCTTCGTTCTTGCAACCAGGGTTAGTTCCAAAACACAAGTAACATATAAATGATATAGATTTAAGCATGATTTACAGCCCGAGCTGTCTTGGTTTTGACTTTGGGCTTCCCAAATAGAACCCTAGGTCGAACCAACTCCAAATGTTCTCTCCTACGGGGAACGCGTCCTCACCTACTCCTCTAAGGAGAGTTTACCTTTTTGCCAATCAACTCCTCCGGTTGGACTTTTGCCCAATCCCCCGGATCAGGTCTTCGTGCCCAATCCGCGACCATGACTTATTGCCCAGCTTCACTCACCAGGTCTTCGGTGCCCAGCCCTCGGCCAAGACTTATTACCCAGCTTCACTCACCAGGTCTTTGGTGCCTAGTCCACGACCATGACTTATTGCCCAACCTTTGTCAGGACTTAGGTGCCCAGCCCGCAGCCAGGACTTAGTGCCCAGTTCTTAGAACCAGGACTTTGTGCCTAGTGTACCTTAGACTTTTCCTGTACACTTGATTAGCATTGTCAGATCACAACAAAACCTTAACTTCTGAACCCTTTGCCATTATTGAAACACAGGTTTGACTTTGGTGCTTCCGGCACGATCAATAAGGTAGAAGACTGCGAGGTAAACGGTGAGGTATACTTCTCCCTAGCTCCTTTTGTTTTCTTGTTATTTCATGCTATGTTTCTTGTCATTGCATATTGTTAATTAATTATCATAGATTAATTATTTGTCAATTAATATGATAAATAATTATGTCATGGACCCTGAAGATAAACACAAAAATCGGCGATTCATTCGTGGTCTTTTCTGCGGTTAATTAACTCGGAAAGTTACAAGGCCTTAACCTTGGTTTTAGCTAAGTTGTAACTTTAGTTAATTGACACAACGACGAGACAGTCGTTTAGGAGACATGTCTCTATTCGGATTAAATTTTTAATCCATAGACATAGAGAGGTCTCTCATGTTCGACCCCATGGTTGCTTAGGGAATCCTCAAGCCATGCAAGGGTTACACCCAACAATTGGTATCAGAGCGATGTTTCTAGTTTTGTGTGTTTAGGATTTGGTTATTTTTCTGCACATTATCATGTACTTTATTATTGCTGGATAATATTTGGATGGACGTAGGCTAACTCTTTGTTGCAGGCACTAGATTCCAACTATTATGGCATTAATGGTTATGTATGTGATTGATTGTGTGTGTTGTAAATTAATTGAATCCTCAGGGTTGACGAGGCTAAATTAGTTATTTAATTTTTGTAATTAAATATGACACCTGTTTAGCCAAGCTTTTATTTACTTTTGATCTAGACTACATGTACACTCCTTTCTGGAGTATAGGATCAATGGATGTAAATAAGTAAGCTAGTCATCTCGGCTCAGGGACTCCTTCATGGTGGCTTGCGCATGGAAAGGATGGAGTGGATGAGGTGGCGACACGACTGGAGGCGCATTGGAGACCAAGGCCATAATAGTTGGAAAAATCTAGGATTTTTCATTGTCTATTATATTGGTTTATGTGCTTGTCATGTGTGTGTGCATGTGAAAAACCTCAACGTAAATAACTAAGTGGGAGAGGGACCCTAAGAGTCCCATGACCTTCATTACAATCTGATAAGTGATGCGAACAAGTCTACGCGTCGGCTCTGAGTGCATTCCTCTCCATCGGATGGGCTTGTTCTGCGGATCACTAGGTCAGAAAAGACTATAGGAAACTATTGAAGAGCGTGTGTACTTCCCCATTGGAAGACACATAATCCGAAATAATTTTTCTTAGTGTCGTGTAATGTTAAACACTTAGATACAAATAATAACATCCTCCCCATCGGAGTCACTACTATTATTTGTAGTGCCGAAGAGGACCAACTATTAGTTTTACTTGTCAGAAAGTTAGGATAACAAGATAGTAAACTTAATGGGTAAAACCTCTTCTCACAAATGTAGAATTTGTATACGTCCACACCATCGCGGCATGCAAAATTCTCGATGTTTGAGGTGTTGGTTGTTTTTGAAAATTTATTGTTTCAAGGAGTCAATTTATTTTCAAAAACTAAAGTGTGTGATTGTTGTGATTCTCAGGTGTTTTAAAATGGATCTAGAACCACTTGACCTAATTCAAAGAGAAAACCAAATTAATGCCCCTAATAACAATATGGATTGGGAATTAAATATGGATTTTGTCTCTACTGCAGAGGAACCCAAATGTGATCTTGTCGAGTTCTATGTCGAAAAGCCTAGCGAGATTAATACTGAAGAGGAGTTTGAATATTTTAGAAAATGGTTAGAAGTAGACGAGACGACTGAGTGTCATCAAAATTAGGCTTCTTCCATTACCAGTGATAAAACATCCAAACTCGATGAACTCTTCGGGCAAAGTAATCGAGCCGCTAGGCAGGAGATGATGAAGAACTTGACGATGACCATCTTGGTTGAGGGTATGCCCGTAAGGGAACATGTTCTCAAAATGATGGCTTGGCTGAAGGAGATGGAAATCCTTGGAGCACAGATTGATGGGGAAACCCAGATCGATCTTATCCTCCAATCTCTACCAAAGAGTTTTGAGAAGTTTCTCCTAAGCTACAATATGGACAAGCGTTCATATTCATGGGCAGAACTTCTGACAAAACTCGAGGCGGCAGAGGCGTTTTCTCTTTAGAGTTCATAGACTTTCATTGCTCAAGAGGTTTCTACTTCTAAACCGAAAGGAAAGAAGAAGAAGAAACATGCCGGGGCAAAGAAAGTAGCAGGATTACAGGGACTTCAAGGATGCATGAAGAAGCCGAAAGGCAAGTGCTTTGTGTGTAAGCAGTCAGGACATTGGAAGGCGGACTGTCCCCATCGTCAGGATAATAATTCAGGTATATTTTCTTCTTTTGTTGTTCTAACATGTTTAGCGGTGATATCTACAGGTACCTAGTGAGTAGATATGGATGCCACTAATCATGTCTGCATTTTTGTGCAGGGGTTCCAGGAAACCTGACGGCTAGTTGAGGAGGATATTACTGACTACATGGTTAGGTTATGGAGATGACTTTTGCAGTGGGAGTTTATTTATTCATTTATGTCTTTAACATAGGATGATATAGTTTTGATTTTATAGAGATTGTCTTTATGTACTTAATTTTTGGAAAGAACTTTTGTTCAGTTTCTGGAATAAGATATTCTATTGCTTTTATTTGTTAAAAGTGGAATAGAAGGATTATCTATTAAAGTACATAGATAGACAATTAGTATATAAAACCAAAAGCTCCCATAATGCAATTAATAGCTTATCATTTTAACTAAAGTAAGAGAAAGGTTCCTTCTAAGTAGAACCAAACATATATTTTGGCTCTAAGAGTTGGTCTTATTACCTTTAGTGAGATTCAAAGGTTGTTAGCCAATGGGCCTTGGGTTCATTGGTGATGGAAGACTTGTCTTCCTTAAAATCTTTGACTCTTACTAGGAAGGTAACAAGACCAAAAAGGCTTTTTCTAAGCCTAGGGGCATAAAGACAAAGATATGTAGAAATTGGTTCAAACTGATAAGTATAAGTCCGTAGTCTATCTAGAATAGAGGTAACCTTGAAGACTTTGTTTATTTTGTAAACAATTATTCAAGGGTCACAGTACATTTACTTGATGTACCGCAAGACTAATTGCTTTGATGAGATCAAAGAATTTAAGTCTGATGCGGAGATACATCAGAGTAAATGTATGACGACATTACGATTAGATCGTAGTGGCAAGTACCTCTAGGGATAGTTGTAGGACTTACTTATCAGTAATTGGGATTCGATCCCAACTCACTGCACCTGGTGTGCCTCAACAGAACGGTGCAACACATGGAAGGAAGAAGGTCTCTTAAGGTAATGGTTAGGAAGATGATAAGCCACTCTGAGACTAGCCAAAATTTGTTCAAGGGGATATGCCCTGGATACGACGGTGTATATGCTTGATACAATCTAGGTCAGTAGTCTCTTAAAATCATAGAAATGTAGACTAAGCAAAGGCTTAGTCTAAGGCATGTTCAGATTATGAGTAGTTCAACACATGTGCTGAAAGGAGACACTGATAAGCTGGAATCTAGTGCATATGCTCGTAGACTATCCTAAGGGAACAAAAGGTGGTTTATTAGTCCTAAGGATTAGAGGATATTCGTTGATACGAATGTCTGATTCTTAGGAAAAGAACTATGAAATAAACCACAACACATGAGTAGAATTATTCTGAGTAAATCAAATAAAGGGACATTCTAATCTTAGTACCAACTGTACAAGAGGGAATACCACAAGGCACTGCATCTCGTGTCACAGAAGATACATAAGGGGTACCTTATCATAGTGGGAGGGTTAATCAACCTAAAAGATTCATGTTCTTGGAGAGTCTTTGGACTAGGTCCTTGGTGAACATGAATCAGATCCCTAGACCTATGATAAGGATCATCCGCTTTGAAGAAATAAATCCAGTTATATGGATTTGTTCAAAGGACGGATGAAATTGTGTATATTGTTGATGCAGTCTGGCCCTGATTGTTGTTTTGGTGTTGACAACGATTTTAGTTTAGGAGGATGATTATGATATGGAAAATCCTAATCTGGGAGGTTAGGTGGATTATGATTAAGTCCTGATCGAGGATTAGGCATGATTTGAAAAATCCTAACCTGGGAGGTTAGGTGTGATGAATTATGATGATTGTGATTAAGTCCTGATCGAGGATTAGGCATGATGTGGAAAATCCTAGCCTGGAGGGCTAGGTGTTGGAAAATCCTGACCTGGAGGGTTAGGTGTGGAAAATCCTAACCTGGGAGGTTAGGTGTTGGAAAAGTCCTAATTCGGAAAGGTTGGGTGAAAAGTCCTAGCTTGGAGGGCTAGGTGAAAAGTCCTAACCTGGAGGGTTAGGTGCAAATTCCCATCCTGGAGAATTAGGTGAAAAAGTCCTGGCTTGGAGGGTCAGGTGCCTAGCTTGGAGGGCTAGGTTGGATGATGTTCTAACTCGGAAGAGTTGGGTGAAAAGTCCTAGCTTGGAGGGCTAGGTGAAAAGTCCTAACTTGGAGGGTTAGGTGCAAATTCCCAACTTGGAGAGTTAGATGGAAAAATCCTTAGCTTGGAGGGCTAAGGTGGATGAATTCCTAACTTGGAGGGCTAGGGGTGAGTCACTGGATCGGTCTGGTGACCGATCAGGGACATTGGCACGCTGCTCCTTAGTGGATCGGTCTGGTGACCGATCCAGCTATGTCTGATCGGACTGGTGACCGATCAGGGAGCGCACAGTGAGATTGGGAATCTACTGTGTGGCTCCTGATCGGACCGGTGACCGATCAGGGAGCAGGCTGCTTCCTTGCTGTCTTGCTCCTGATCGGTCTGGTGACCGATCAGGGAGCAAACGGTGAGTGAGTTCCCTTGCTAATCAAAGTCTTGGATCGGTCCGGGGACCGATCAGGGATCTTGAATTTGATTAAAAAGTAACTGTTCATCTTGTCTGATCGGTCTGGGTGACCGATCAGGATCCAATCTGATCGGTCACCACCCTGATCGGTCTGGTGACCGATCAGGCATGTATAGCTGCGAGAGCTGGGAATCCCAGCAAAGCAGTGGATCGATCTGGTGATCGATCCACACACCCTGGATCGGTCCGGTGACCGATCACTTTAATTCAAATTTCACTGGCAGACGCGGTCAGAGCGTCTGATCGTATCGGATTTGCTGATGTATGTGATATGTTGTGTGATCTTCTGCTTTAATGCTCTAATTGAGTTTCAGGTGACAGGGGAGGATTCAAACACTCAAGGAGAAGTCAAAGCATGCTTTCCTTGGAGCAGGTTTGTCCCTTTTCACATCTCAGGTTGCAACGGCGAGCCGAAGACTGGGGCTGAGACTGGAGCTTGGCTGAGGAGCTCAGTGAGTCCAGAGATAGCTCAGTAGAGGCTGGCGTTGGCAGATGAGTAGCTGGGAGCTACAGATATGTGGTCACTTGTCGCTTGGCGGAGAAACAAAAGGAAGCGCGAGAAGACGAGGCGGTAGAGCTTTTCGAGCAAGCGATTCAGTTTGAAAAACTTCTTTGTGTTCTTGCGTTCTGCTGCTACAAGCTTGCTTTCTTGAGTTCTTCAACCATTCTAAGCAAGCTATAGAGGAGCAATCATCATACTTAAGCGCTTGAAGGAGAAAACAAGAAGCTTGGAGTCCGACAGTGGGAAGACACGAAGCAGATAGGGGTCTGCGTGAGATCGCCACTGGGTGGAGCTCAGGGAAGCTTGCTGTGTTTTGTCCTTGCTAAGAGTTTGAGTAAGATCCTTCTTGTTGTTGTTTCATTGTGCTCATTATATATCATTGTGTGAAACACGCTGTGGAGAGGTTTCTCCACCGAGAAGGAGGTTGCTTCATATCCGGTGTTGACCGGGGCTTGATCTGCCGACGATCAAGGGATCGCCCACCTCAAGGGCACGCCAAGGAGTAGGGGCAAGTTATCCCCGAACCTTGTAAACCCTCTTTGTTAGCGATCTTGCTAGTTGTGTTTGTTTCGCTCTCGTTTAGTTTTTCTGCATACTCTGTTTTCCACTCTTTCCGCTGTGCTACTGATATTTGAGTTGCAGAAATCGTGATAAGTTTTCAAGGGGCAAGCGATTGTCTATATTCACCCCCCCTCTATAGTCATCTTGTTCCCAACAAGTGGTATCAGAGCGAGGGGCTCTATACACGGCGTAACAACCGAGAGTCTTCAACAAGATGGCTTTGAGAGAAGGCTTCTCCACCACCCGACCTCCATTCTTTGATGGCGCCGACTTCCAATATTGGAGATCAAAAATGGAATACTATTTGAAGATGGATATCCATACGTGGTTCGCGGTGAAGGAAGGATTCATCCCTCCTAAGGATGATGAAGGTAAGGAACTCGAATCTTCGCGGTGGACTGCCGAACAAACAAAGAAAAGTGAAGCCGACGCTAAGGCGGTTGTCACTCTACAATGCGGCATGAACAAAGACCAACTCATCAAGGTTGGTCCCTTCACGAGTGCAAAAGATTTGTGGAACAAACTCATAGAGCTCCATGAAGGCACCCGGACTCGAGGATTGCAAAGAGGGACTTGTTCCTCAATCAACTTCAAAACCTCTCCATGAAGGAGAATGAGTCGGTAAGTGAGCTCCATAGCCGGTTCAAGGAAGTTCTTAATGGACTTCATTCAATTGATGAAAAGGTCGAGAATCGCGACCTTGTGAGGTATGTCTTGAAAGCATTTCCAAGGAATGCTTTGTGGTCATCCATGGTGGATGCCTACAAAGTATCCAAGGATTATCTATTGTAAAGTTAGATGATTTATTTTGTGAGATGGAATTGCATGAGATGGCTAACAAAGGCCCCAAGGAAAAGGGGATTGCCTTAGTTGCAGGGGACCGGATCAACAAGAAGAAGAAGGAGAAGAAAAAGGAGAAGGATCTTTCATCATCTTCATCCTCCTCCGAATCCGAGTCAACCTCGGAGGAAGATGGCAGTGGCTCCTCTTCATCTGAAATGGCGAACTTCGTGCGAAGGATGATGCGAAGAGATCGACGTTTCAAGAGGAGAGGTAACACTAGTGAATTCAAGCTTGATAAGAATAATGCATCTTGCTTTGAGTGTGGTAGGAAAGGGCATTTCAAGAATGAATGTCCGAAGCTTAAGAAGGAGGAGAAACCTAGGAGAAAAGAAGAGAAATCCATGAAGAAGAAGAAAGCTTTGAAGGCTTCTTGGGATGAGTCATCTTCTAGTTCATCCGATGACGAGAAGGAGGAGAAGAGTACAAGGCAAGTGGCTCTCATGGCTCTTAGAGAGGAGAGCAGTGAAGAAACTTCAAGCTCCTCAAACGCGGCTTCGTCATCTTCGGATGATGAAGAGGTAACTTCTCCCGAGCTTGAAAAATGTTATAGAGCAATTGCATGTTTAACTAGTATGCTTAAGAAGTCCAAAAACAAAGTTAAAGCATTGCAATTAGAGATTGATCAATTGAAAGCTTCTAGGGATGATAACATTGATGACTTGCATGTTGAATTACTAGAAGATGAATTAAATCTTTGAACATGAGATTGTAAGCCTGAAATCCTCTAAGGTTGAGGAAATCAGTGATTTGCATGATAATGAGTTAGTGGAGGAAAACCAATCATTGAAGAGTGAAGTTGAGAAGCTCAAGAATATTCTTGGGAAATTCTCAAATAGCTCTAAGACCTTAGATATGATTTTGAATGCCCAAAGAGCGGTCTACAATAGGGCCGGTATTGGTTACCGCCCTAAGGAACCCTCTTTGTATCTCTCATGTCTAGGACTGACATGAGACAATCTAGGACACCCAAAATCCAAAAGAAGTTGTCAAGGCATGGGTGCCGAAGTCATGCTTAGTTGATGCTTTAGGTCCCAAGGTTTGGGTACCTAAGACTTCTATTTTTCGAATTGTGTAGGTTGTGATTGAGGGGGAGCATCTATCAACTTGGTTCGTTGATAGTGGATGCTCCAAACACATGACCGGGGATAGATCATTGTTTACCACATTTCACAAGAAGAGTAGAGGTAATGTATCATTTGGTAACAATGGTAGTCTTAGGGTCATAGGAATAGGAGACATTCAAATATCCGAATGTCTTAGAATCTCAAATGTCCTTCTAGTCAAGGGGATGAAGTTTAATCTCCTAAGTGTCAGTCAATTGTGTGACACGGGTTACACAATTGACTTCCAACCAAGTCAATGTCTAGTTAGACAAAAATGACACTTGGACACNGAAATCATCAACAATTAAGACAATAAGAAGTGATCATGGAGGTGAATTTCAAAACCAAAGGTTTCTAGAATTTTGTCGAGATAAGGGTTATAGACATGAGTTCTCTACTCCTAGAACACCACAACAAAATGGTGTTGTAGAGAGGAAGAACCGTGCACTTCAAGTGGCTGCACGAAGCATGCTTAATGAGTACTCACTCCCGAGTTACTTATGGGCTGAAGCTGTAAATACAGCTTGCTATGTGCAAAATCGAGTTCTCATCCATAGGTTTTTAGAAAAGACTCCCCATGAACTTTGGTTTGGAAAATCACCTACGGTTAAACACCTTAGGGTGTTTGGGTGTAAGGTGTTCATCCTAAACACCAAGGATCATCTTGGAAAGTTCACGGCAAAAGCTGATGAAGAGATACTAGTCGGGTACTCCCTCGTTAGTAAAGCTTACCGAGTCTACAACAAGAGAACAATACTAGTTGAAGAGTCTTCTGATGTGGTTTTTGAGGAATTTTCAAAATCAATTGACCAATCAGATAATGTAGAAGGAGTTCAAATCGAACTAAGGAGACTTAGTTTGAATGAAAATCTGAGTATTGTTGATGGTGATGAGTCTGATGACTGTGAGCCTAGACAACTCATTGATCAGCCGGATCCTGAGGCTGAACTTGTGTCTAGTGAACTCGTTCAAGAAGCACCACCAACACCAAGACAAACGAGATTAGCCTCTAGTCATCCCCAAGACCAAATTGTTGGAGACATCCATCAAGGGGTTAGGACTAGATCATTCTTCAGGAATGAGGCTAATGAAGTTGCTCTAATTTCCGAAATTGAACCTAGAAAAATTGATGAAGCATTAAATGATCCCGATTGGATTATTGCAATGCAAGATGAACTAGGTCAATTTGAGAGGAGTCAGGTTTGGGACTTAGTCCCTAGGCCCAAGAAGACCACTATTATTGGAACTAAATGGGTCTTCAAAAACAAATTAAACCACAAGGGAGAAATCATTAGAAACAAGGCACGCTTGGTAGCCAAGGGCTACAGTCAAGTTGAAGGTCTTGATTATGATGAGACTTATGCTCCCGTGGCACGATTAGAGTCCATCCGATTGATGCTTGCATTTGCAGCACATCGAGGCTTCAAACTATTTCAAATGGACGTCAAATCGGCATTCCTAAATGGTTTGATTAGGGAAGAAGTCTATGTCGAACAACCTCCAGGGTTTGAGAGTACCGAATATCCAAACCACGTGTACAAGCTCAAGAAGGCACTCTATGGCCTTAAACAAGCACCCCGGGCTTGGTATGAGCGGTTGTCGACATTCTTGATTGGAAAGGGTTTCGTTAGAGGTCAAATAGACCCTACACTATTTCTACGAAGAGATGGTGACAATATATTTGTAGCCCAAGTATATGTCGATGACATAATTTGTGGCTCAAACAACAAGGGCTATTTACGTGAATTTATCGGACACATGGAGAGTGAGTTTGAAATGAGTTTAGTGGGAGAGTTGACTTTCTTCCTCGGACTTGAAATCAAGCAAACTCGCGATGGTATCCATGTGCACCAATCGAAGTACACACATGAAATGCTTCGAAAATTCAATATGAGTGATTCCAAAGAGGTAACCACTCCCATGGCTACAAACACAAGATTGGACAATGATGAGAGTGGTAAACCCGTTGATCTAACTCAGTATCGAAGCATGATAGGTAGTTTGCTATACCTTACAGCTAGTCGACCAGATATACTATTTGCTGTAGGTATGTGCGCTAGGTATCAAGTCTGTGCCAAGGAATCTCACCTAATGGCTGTTAAGCGAATTTTGAGATATCTCAAGGGTACAATTGGTGTAGGTCTTTGGTATCCCCGTACCGAATCTTTTGATTTGATGGGCTATACGGATTCCGACTACGCTGGATGTAAGTTGGACCGGAAAAGCACTAGTGGGGGCTGCCAATTCTTAGGATCGTCTTTAGTAAGTTGGTCAAGTCGGAAGCAACATTGTGTTGCTCTTTCCACTACCGAGGCAGAATATATCGCCATGGGAGAGTGTATATCACAATTGTTGTGGATGATCCACACCTTAGAGGACTATGGATTGAGTTACAAGGGTGTGCAAGTGTTATGTGATAACATTAGCACAATTAACTTAACCAAGAATCCGGTCCATCATTCGAGGACAAAACATATTGAGGTAAGACACCACTTCATTAGAGATCATGTAGCTAGGGGGAACATCATACTCTCACATGTAGAGTCAAAGTCAAACCTAGCTGACATTTTCACTAAACCACTTCCCGAGAGTGAATTTAGTTTCCTAAGACGGGAGTTGGGAATGTGTCGCGCTTCATGATTCTCAAATTATGGTCAAAACCCTTCATGATTATTTCAAATTGTTAGGGAACAATTGGGTAACTTTGGGAACATCTCACACAAACTATAAGGGTTACCAAAACGTTTTTGTTTGCTAGATATGGGGTGAGATGTTAGGTTTAACTCAATTTCTCAAAATGTCATTACATCACTTGAGAAATTGAGTTGACGAGATAATAATCACGGTGGTGACCAAGTATGGGGAAAACCATTGCATAACATATGTGTATATGGCTCCATGATCATACTTGGACATTCCAATCAAGGCAACTTGATTGGAACTTGAAGTTGGAGTAAAAACTTGTTTGAATTTGCTTGATTGATTGATGGTTGAGTTTGATTCCATTTAGATGGGTCAAAGTGTTTGTTGAACCTATAAGGACTTTAGATTCTTGTTCAAGAATCAATTTTAGTCATAAGGACCTGTCCAAGTTAGACAAAATCCATCAAAGATCATTTGGAAATTTCAGAAATTCTGAAACTAAACATTTCAGGTCGTATCAGGAACCCTGATCGGTCACCGGACCGATCAGGCATCGGGCTGATCGGTCCCCGGACCGATCTGACCCCTTTCTGTGGTGTTCGGTCCACAGACCGATCTGCGAGGCAAGCCGTAATCTCTCGAAATCTGACTAAGTGTCTGAGCTAGCCTGGATCGGTCTCCAGACCGATCTGGCACCCTGTGGGGATCGGTCCACAGACCGATCAGGGAGCTCAGAATTTTCTCTCCAGGACCTACTGATCGGATCCTGATCGGTCACCCGATCGATCAGGATCGCATCTGATCGGTCAGCCGACCGATCAGGACCATTCCAGTCCGATCAGGATGTATCCTGATCGGTCCGGACGCGATCTGATCGAACGGTGATCCGATCAACCGCATTAAATTTTGGTTGGTGGACCGATCCACCAACCGATTAACTCTCCAAATCTTCATTTTCCCGAACCCTAGCGCCGAAATAACCTTGTGCGAGCGAGCGAGAGAGTCTTGTGTCTTCCTTCTTCACTCGCGGGCGAGCGAAAGCTTCTACAGGCGTTCTCTCCGAACTCCTTCTTCCCGCGCGTGCGTGCTCGAAGTGTTCTTCACTGTCGCGAGTCTTGCAATCTCGTCAAACAAACTTCAATGGCGCCGAAGTAAGATTTGATTTCAATTTTCCTTTCACAACAACTCTTAGAATATTTGTGAAGCTAACCATGTCTTGTTTTTGTTTTTGCCGTGACCCTCTTCCTCATTTCTTGACCAAAACATTTTATATCTACCTTTTGATTGGGTCTCATCTTATGATCAATTCTTGTGCTTCAATCTATGTGTCATGATCCATTCAAATCTTATTAGAAAGTCATCTAAGGGAAAGGAGGTAGCAGAGGAGAGTTCTAGAGAGAAAACCTCTTCATCCTCTCAAAGGCCTCCATCTCCCCCGCATCCTAGATTTCAGAACATTCTCTATGCCCTAGACTTTCATTGGCACAACTTCGAACTAATGCCATGTCGATCAGTGGACCGAACCTTCGTTTATGAACATTGCTCTACGATAAAAGGAATCATTGAGTACTATGGGCTTCAAAACATCCTTTTCTTAGAAAGGCCGATCAATGTTGACTTGATCTCTGAATTCTACAATAATCTGGCCAATGGGGAGGGCACGGGATGGCGGACCCGTGTCACCGGTGTCGATCTTGACTTTACCCTATCATCCTTCACTATGTTTTTGGGTTGTCGTCACTCTAAGAACGATTTCTCACTTTATCCATATCATCCTGTTCCTCTTCCTGCTCCTTTTACTGGAATCACTCCGGACTCCATATATGAACATTTTCTAGGCCACCCCAGGCCACGGGGTTTTGGTGCGGATATCTATAACTTTCCCACATTCCCTGCTCTTCATCTATCTCCCATCGATTATATTCTGTTTCAAATTATCGCAAATTGTCTTCTTCCAACTACGTCCAAGCATCTTGATGCGATCCTTACATCTCACTGCCTGATGCTTTACGGGATGCATCTGCAGTTCGATTTTGACATAGCACCGTCCATCTATTCCTCCATCATTGTTCATGGTCTGCGGTCTGGTCAGACGATCTACATGCCTTTCGGCCATATCATCACTGCCTGGCTGGAGTCAGTTGGCATCGACGTCTCACAGGGCCGACTCGTGCCGATGAATCGACAAGACTGTCGCCTGGATCGTCGTATGCTTGCTCAGTCCGGCATTGCTCTCGGGACCGAGGGGCTACAGTGGATGGATCGCAACCAAGCGAGGGAGCTGCCGCTAGCGGGTCATGCCGAGAGTGCACCAGTTGTTGCTGCTGATGACGCCACGATGGACGACCTTATGCGCGATGACGACCCTCCTACTGACACTTGAGCTCGGATACCTGCTGTTTTATCTATGTATTTGACTATGACTTTTGGGCTGTATGCCCTCTGACTTTGTTGGTGTGACCTTGAGTCACACATATTTTGCTACTTGCTTGGATGCTTTCATGCATTGATCTATATATTTTTATCTGCCATGCTTATTCTACTATTGTTGATGTCTTGATGATTATGAACCTGTTATCTGCATGATTGTTCGATTGCCATATTCATGCTTACACTGCCATGTCTATTTGATACTTATGAATATTATGGCATGCTTTGAGAGTCTATATTTCATACTCATATGATGCATGTGATTGCTATGTCTTGCTATAATTTTTCACATGTGTTCGTATGCCAATCCACAAACTATCACATTCTTGATGAGTTGGGATACCTCTAGGGTTGAGGGGGAGTTTTGTTTAAACTTAACAGCCCCTCTGGCTCCTTTTCGGTGTTCGACAAAGGGGGAGTGTGTGGATTGGTTAAGTTTAGCATAATTATGTTGTAGGGGGAGGATCTGGATTCCCCTATGATTCTAAAGTTGGAATATTGATTGAGAATCTCTAAACTTAAAATCGGGTTGTCAAACAACAAAAAGGGGGAGATTGTTGATGCAGTCTGGCCCTGATTGTTGTTTTGGTGTTGACAACGATTTTAGTTTAGGAGGATGATTATGATATGGAAAATCCTAATCTGGGAGGTTAGGTGGATTATGATTAAGTCCTGATCGAGGATTAGGCATGATTTGGAAAATCCTAACCTGGGAGGTTAGGTGTGATGATTATGATGATTATGATTAAGTCCTGATCGAGGATTAGGCATGATGTGGAAAATCCTAGCCTGGAGGGCTAGGTGTTGGAAAATCCTGACCTGGAGGGTTAGGTGTGGAAAATCCTAACCTGGGAGGTTAGGTGTTGGAAAAGTCCTAATTCGGAAAGGTTGGGTGAAAAGTCCTAGCTTGGAGGGCTAGGTGAAAAGTCCTAACCTGGAGGGTTAGGTGCAAATTCCCATCCTGGAGAATTAGGTGAAAAAGTCCTGGCTTGGAGGGTCAGGTGCCTAGCTTGGAGGGCTAGGTTGGATGATGTTCTAACTCGGAAGAGTTGGGTGAAAAGTCCTAGCTTGGAGGGCTAGGTGAAAAGTCCTAACTTGGAGGGTTAGGTGCAAATTCCCAACTTGGAGAGTTAGATGGAAAAATCCTTAGCTTGGAGGGCTAAGGTGGATGAATTCCTAGCTTGGAGGGCTAGGGTGAGTCACTGGATCGGTCTGGTGACCGATCAGGGACATTGGCACGCTGCTCCTTAGTGGATCGGTCTGGTGACCGATCCAGCTATGTCTGATCGGACTGGTGACCGATCAGGGAGCGCACAGTGAGATTGGGAATCTACTGTGTGGCTCCTGATCGGACCGGTGACCGATCAGGGAGCAGGCTGCTTCCTTGCTGTCTTGCTCCTGATCGGTCTGGTGACCGATCAGGGAGCAAACGGTGAGTGAGTTCCCTTGCTGATCAAAGTCTTGGATCGGTCCGGGGACCGATCAGGGATCTTGGATTTGATTAAAAAGTAACTGTTCATCTTGCCTGATCGGTCTGGGTGACCGATCAGGATCCAATCTGATCGGTCTGGTGACCGATCAGGATTCACCCTGATCGGTCTGGTGACCGATCAGGCGTGTATAGCTGCGAGAGCTGGGAATCCCAGCAAAGCAGTGGATCGATCTGGTGATCGATCCACACACCCTGGATCGGTCCGGTGACCGATCACTTTAATTCAAATTTCACTGTCAGACGCGGTCAGAGCGTCTGATCGTATCGGATTTGCTGATGTATGTGATATGCTGTGTGATCTTCTGTTTAATGCTCTGATTGAGTTTCAGGTGACAGGGGAGGATTCAAACACTCAAGGAGAAGTCAAAGCATGCTTTCCTTGGAGCAGGTTTGTCCCTTTTCACATCTCAGGTTGCAACGGCGAGCCGAAGACTGGGGCTGAGACTGGAGCTTGGCTGAGGAGCTCAGTGAGTCCAGAGATAGCTCAGTAGAGGCTGGCGTTGGCAGATGAGTAGCTGGGAGCTACAGAGATGTGGTCACTTGTCGCTTGGCGGAGAAACAAAAGGAAGCGCGAGAAGACGAGGCGGTAGAGTTTTTTCGAGCAAGCGATTCAGTTTGAAAAACTTCTTTGTGTTCTTGCGTTCTGCTGCTACAAGCTTGCTGTTCTTGAGTTCTTCAACCATTCTAAGCAAGCTATAGAGGAGCAATCATCATACTTGAGCGCTTGAAGGAGAAAACAAGAAGCTTGGAGTCCGACAGTGGGAAGACACGAAGCAGACAGGGGTCTGCGTGAGATCGCCACTGGGTGGAGCTCAGGGAAGCTTGCTGTGTTTTGTCCTTGCTAAGAGTTTGAGTAAGATCCTTCTTGTTGTTGTTTCATTGTGCTCATTATATATCATTGTGTGAAACACGCTGTGGAGAGGTTTCTCCACCGAGAAGGAGGTTGCTTCATATCCGGTGTTGACCGGGGCTTGATCTGCCGACGATCAAGGGATCGCCCACCTCAAGGGCACGCCAAGGAGTAGGGGCAAGTTATCCCCGAACCTTGTAAACTCTCCTTGTTAGCGATCTTGCTAGTTGTGTTTGTTTCGCTCTCGTTTAGTTTTTCTACATACTCTGTTTTCCACTCTTTCCGCTGTGCTACTGATATTTGAGTTGCAGAAATCGTGATAAGTTTTCAAGGGGCAAGCGATTGTCTATATTCACCCCCCCTCTATAGCCATCTCGTTCCCAACATATATAAGATGTGACGGAAACAAAGTGGAATTCTTGTACTATACGTATATAATATTTTGTTAGTTGACAACAATGACGGAATATTGTCAAACGTAAGGGTATGGTTGTCAAAACAAGTAAGGTATGAAGGACTTGAGAAAAATAGAACACATCCTTGGCGATCAAAGATCTAAGGGATCACCAGAAAAGGATGTTATGTTTTTCCAAACTTCATATATGACACTGTCCTAGCTCGTTTTAGCATGGTGACCTCCAAGAGAAGTTTTGTACTTTTCCGAAGTGGAGCTACTCTACCTAAAGAGATATGTTTAGATTATTAAAAGAGATAGAGTAGGTAATGACAGTTCCCTTAGCATTGGCTAAAGGAAACCTCATGTATGCTAAAAATGAGCCCAGATATCTGTTGTGCCATGGGCATGGTTAACAGATATCGGAGTAACCCAGGTCAAGGAAATTGGATTACGGTAAAAGCATATATTAGTGCCTGAGAAGGATTAAAGACTATATGCTAGTTTACCGAGCAGATCAATCTCCTGTGGGTTATATGGATATAGAATTCCAATCACATAGGGGCTAATATAAGTATTCTTCAGGGTTTTGTGTTTACTTTGTTGAGGTGGAACCATTGTTTGGATTAGTGTCGCGCAGTGGCTGCGTGATGGACCTATCCATAGAGGCTGAGTATCTTGTAGCTTTTCAGGCAGTCAAGATAACAATATGGTTCGAGAACTTCAAAATGGACTTCGATGTGATTCCTGGTTTGCTCAGGGCTATCACATTTTGTTGTGATTAAAATAGTGTAGTTGCAAACTCGAAAGAATCACGAGCCCATAAGGCAAGTAAACACATAGAGCGTAAGTACCACCCTGGTGAGGAATAGTTGTTGTTGCCTAGATTACATCAGAGGATGACCTAGGGAGATCATTTCACTAAGGCCTTGGTAGCGAAAGCTTTTGGCATGTGAAGGATCTAAAGGTCAGATGTATGACATTTTGAAAACAACAAAGTCTTTGAGTATATGTCACGCCCCGAGACCCAGGAGCCGCTGGTCTAATATAAAATCGGACAGCACCTCCCCTGTCCGACGGACAATTTACACATACAAACAACACACACAGATAATAATTTGGCCTCAGGCCTCAAAATATAGATAGACACAATATAAAAGCCCAAGACAACTAAGTAGATCATACCTGACTGCGGACCGGTCCGACTTACGACGAAACAACCAATACAAAAACCCCTTAGGGCACATGACACACTCATATGACATATACAAATCACTAATAGAAATATAAAACAAATGTACTACAAGTACAAAGAAAAATCATGTCGACGCGATGGGTAGGGACTGGCTGCTGGGCTCTTCTGGCGACTCCAAGTATCTCAACCTGAAATAAAAATATATGGCAACGGGGTGAGTCCATAACTCAGCGAATACCCAGCAGATATGCATAGTATGTTATAATAACAATAGGAGTCTACGCTGATACCGTCTCATATGAACAATAGGAAAGGGTATACTGAAGATACTGAATAAAGATACATACTAGAATCCATCTATCCTGCAAAGGGTGAAATAAATCCCTATGGAACAAGTATAACATATAAACCAAGGTATACAGGTATCCAGTATATGCATGTCAATCAAGTGCAGAAATCCAGTGCAGCAAACAATGCACGATGCAAAATATGCATATGGTGCAATGTCATGGTCACCCCTGACGCCAATCAAGCCACCGAGACAGGCGATACTGTGTCGGCCGAGTGGGTAGAGCTGTGACACTGTACGCACCCTGATATCATTGCTCCTGAGTGACCGAGTGGACAGGATGCTGTCGGGGGACCGCCCCCCTACCCCATGTATATATGAGGGAGCGTCGCTCTCATCTCCTCTGGTCTATGGGAAGAGAAGGGATCTCCGCCTGCTACCACGCTCCGAAGCCACTACCCCTAAGCGGTCGAGCGGAGCAGTACAGAGCAAATGCACACATCCTACGGTATCCACTAACCCATGAGTGGTCGTGTGCGCATATCATGTACCGGAAGACGATAGGCTCAACCATAAGGGAGTCGCTGATCGCTGGCATGCAACAATGCAAGGATGGTGTATGATAGATACGCATACCTCCCTCCCCAAGTCCTCAGTATACTAGGTCTCAGTCTGAAATCCTATAACAGGAAATACAGGTAACCTACAAGGTATACTGGCCGGAAACTACAGATCTCTCAAGGTCAAATACAAGAGATACATCCCGATATCTAAGCATACATATAGATATGACAATACCTGAGACTGTAAGGAACTAACCGCATAATAACTCAGGGATAAACAACAAGTATCCAGAACAGCATAATAACTCAGGGATAAACAACAAGTATCCAGAACAGCATAATAAACCAGGGTAGCGTATAATCTTACTGCTATCTATAACAGTCTATGCATAACGACATGACAATATCAAAAGAGATAAGTCAAAGGGTACCCGCCTCCAAGTAGAAGTCTGTATACGAAGAGAACCTCCCGTCTGATACTCCGCAACTCAACAGTCCAAATCATTGTCCTGTATCAAAGGACATATTTAATAGCTATTACAAAATAGAATAGCAACTTGCCAGAAAATCCCTAAACCATATTAGGGTTTACCTAACCATTTCTTTCCATTTAATTACTTCTAATTAAATGAAAGATTCCTAATTACCCTTCCAAAACAAGACAGATCCGCCACCTTGAGGATTTAACTAATTCAAATCCATCAAGACATACTCTTACAAAATAGCCAAGAGACCAAACTTCTATCCAGGGTCAATATCAAAACACAACTCTCATCATAATCAAGCAATCACAAGATCTAAACATCCAGCTAATATCAACTCCCCATAGGATTCCCACCAAATCAAACGTTCCAATAACATGATAAAAAGCTCGGACAACACATCCAATTTCAAAACCAAACTCCCAAAGTTATCATTCACAAAAATTAGATAACTCACTATCCTAGCTCCATTCCCATTCAATGATCACAGAACCCAAACCAAATCAAAGCAAAAAAAAAACCCATGATCCATTTCAACACAAAGCCACAGCTAAATTCCAGAAAAATAGAACCATAATAAGGACACCAAAATCTGATCAATAACATCACAATTTCAAACCAAATGATTAAACACTTACCCATGATCAATCCCCTGCAAGATCTAGCCAACCATCCATTCAATTAGACTTCCACTTCAAAAACTGATCTATAGCACAAACTGAATAGAAGATGGCAAGGATGAACTGCCCACAAAAAAAAAAGGATTCATCCTCATTTCACATGGAACCCTCACGGTAGAAGACTACAACTCTTACTTATCTTCCAATCAAGTTCACCCCCTATTTAGAGAATCAAAACAGGGAACCTCATGACACAAAACTCCTTATAGATCTAATTCAACTTCCACTGCCAAAACAGAACACTAACATCAATACACAAAAATTAGGTTTGCTACAGAACACCTTAGGTTTGGCATATACAAAACCAAATAAAAACAAGCTAATTCACCGCAGCCCTAATTCCATATTTCAACCAATAGAACCAAGATCAAGTTGGAAGAATCAAGCCTTACCTGAAGCACCCGTTTGAAGCCTTCCATGCCCAGATCTAAGCCGCAAACAACTTCCTCTAGAGAAATCGATCGGGACTAGTAATCACTCACTCAATCGCAACATAGCTAGTTGATCCCGCCAACGAGCGCTCCAACGCAAGGCACGACTTCGGGTTGGACGCGAGGAGAGGCGTCGGCAGAGACTCGAGTGCGATGCCGAGCGTTCGAGCGGAGGAGAGGAGAAGCGATTGGGTCATCTGGGTTGTGGGCTAGGGCACGCGACGCATGGGAGAAGAAGAAGGCCGAGCCGATCGGCACTTGCGGCTAGGGCACGCGGATGGGGAGAAAACTCGGCACTCGGCTGCGGGAGAATGAAAAGGAAAAGAAGAAATGTTTATAAGAGGCTACATTTGCAATTAAACCCAAGGAGTTTAATCAATTACAATTTCATCCTTAACTTTGAGTCCTTGCCATCTTTTCCCTCTAAACTTTTAGAATTTCAACCAAACAACCCCTCATTTATATTTTAATCCACCTCAATAGATCTCTAGGGTTAGATTACTTACCCTTTCGTAATTTAAGAGTTTACCTTTTTAACCCTTGATAAGTTTTAAGTCTTTACAATAAAGCCCCTTGGGCTCCTCCTGTACGACTGAAAACCATAAACTCAATCCGGAAAAATCCCGAAAAATTTTTTGTTCCGGATTTTCGAATCGTCGTATTTTACAGTATAAGTGGGAGATTGTTAGAATGTATACTAAAAGACTTGCTTTTGGTTAAAATACATTTATATTTTAAAAGAGAATTGCAAAATCACACAGTGCATATTTATATTAGTATGTGCACAAAATGTCTCATGCTTTGCATTGTATTTTTTTTTATGAAAGGTAAATATATATCATCAAGTAAAATGGTACAACCTACAATGCCACCTACGAATATCTATATGTTTCTGTCGAAATGTCAGATCCAAATAGATGTTCAAGGCTAATACATGTGTGCACCCTCATGAATACCAACCAAACAAAAAACTGCTTTATCCTCACTATCCATCAAAAAGAAACCTGTTGTAAGCCTCTATACCACCCTTCCATTACACTGTGATTCCCTTTTCACTAACCCGTGTTACCAAACCCAACAGCCCACCTTCCATGCTGACCCATCACCAAAACTTCATGCTGAGATCTTGTATGTAGACCCCACATGATGCTTTGACCGTCACCATCCTTTTTCAAATTTGCCAGCCTCAGAACTGATACTGCTGCTGCCACCAACACAGCTTCCAGCCGGCTCCAGGACTGGTACCAAGAACACAAACCCGAAGTATCACTTTTGGCAAGTGACCAGCTGTAACCGAAATTGATGTGTCTTTACCATAACCGGTACTATGGACTAGATAGGCCTATGGTGGACCTATTCACCCAAAAAAGGCTTTTTGGCAAAACCTCAGCCATTAACGGATTTGATATGCCTTTACCATAGCCGTTACTACAGGCTAGATAGACCTATGGTGGATCTATGCACCCTTACAGGCTTTTGGCAAAAGTAGATAACATGGTGCATTGTAGATAACATGGTGCATGGTGTCGCATAGAAGATCATGTTATCAGTTCCTTGCAGAAGTATAAGAAAGAGGCTCACAACCGAGATGGAGTTGGACAAACCATCGGGATGGTTGTAGTGTAATTAGGTGTGGTTTGTCTTAACTATAGAATTACACTAGTACACTTTGTGTGCATTGAGTAGGACTAAAAGAGAGGTCATCCAATTTTGTATTGACTTCATAAATTGGATTAAACCTCGGGTATATATTATGGAGTACGATCTCTTAATCCCGAAATAATGACGGGCACATATAATTATTTGTTATTTCTTTGACTTACCAATGAGCGAGATTTATTCTGTTAAATCGATAGGCCCGGTAAATTGAGAAATAATATTAATTATATGGTGTGCTGTTGATTATTGACGAAATCCGTATCCTGGTGAGTCAGGATGATGATGCTCCCTTGGTGAGCTCAAAAAGATCGTTATGCCAAATCTTGCAAGTGGACTATGGTCCGACATGATGAAAAGGTTGAGTGGTACTAATCAAGGATCAAGAGGATAATTAATTTAATTGTCAGTAATTTAAATTAATTATCGGGCATTCAATATCTTAAACACGGGGAGATGGACGACTCATAATAGGTGGAGCTCATATGAAAATATGGGGGTTGGTGAGGAAGTTCAATGGGATCCTTTAGTGGAATGGATCTCCATTAATGGATCGGGTTTGGATCCATTAGTGGGCTAAGAACCAACTCCTCCTCATGGTTCCTGCCTTAGCCCTTTAAATACCCCATAGGAGTCATGATACAGGGCTTAATGAATTAATTGAGAATTAATTCAATTAATCACCAAAAGGAAAAACCCAAAAACCCTCTTTTATTCTCTCTCCTAGGGCTAACCTTGCGCTGACGATAGAGGAGGAGGAAGGAGGAGAATTCCTTGCATTTTCACCTCCATCAGCTCCTTCTCTTAGGCGTGGAGGCTCAGCCAGACCTAGGAGAGCTCGACGAGGAGAAGAAGAAGGCCGAAGGAGGCTGTTGGCGGCGACTGTTAGCTGAGCTGAGGTGGCTGTTAGCTGAGCGACGGTGGTGGCGGTAGGAAGGAGAATCTTCCTCCTCTTCGGTCTCTTCTCCTATCTTCTTCACAAGCTTCCTCTCAACGTGCACAAGCAGAGAGCAGAGAGGAGAAGCGGTTGGTGGCCGGAAAAACAAGGAACTTTCTTTGTTTGGCGCCGGTGAGGGTGAAGGAAGCGAAGTTGGGTTTCCGACGGGTTTTGGGAAGAAGAAGGGGTTCTCTCAGCTTCTTCTTCCTCTTCTTCATCTTCCTAACCTTCCTCTCAGTGCTGCCTCGTGGCCAACCGGGACTTGGAGCTTGAGGTGGCCGGCGGCATGAGGAGGAGAGGAGAGAAGGTGGCTGGCCGAAAACCCTAGCTAGGGTTTTTGTTGGCAAGGAGGAAGAAGATTGAAGAAGGTAATCATGGCAAGCCTTGGTGACTCCGCGTAGCTTGTCACCCATACGATGTCCAGGAGGGGAGGGTCATAAGGTAGAAGACTGCGAGGTAAACGGCGAGGTATACTTCTCCCTAGCTCCTTTTGTTTTCTTGTTATTTCATTCTATGTTTCTTGTCATTGCATGTTGTTAATTAATTATCGCAGATTAATTATTTGTCAATTAATATGATAATTAATTATATCATGGACCCTGAGGATAAACACAAAAACCGGCGATCCATTCGTCGTCTTTTCCGCTGTTAATTAACTCGGAAAGCTACAAGGTCTTAACCTTGGTTTTGGCTCTGTTGTGACTTGAGTTAATTGACACGACGATGAGACGATCGTTTGGGAGATGAGTCTCTATTCGGATTAAAATTTTAATTCGTAGACATAGAGAGGTCTCTCATGTTTGACCCCGTGGTTGCTTAGGAAATCCTCAAGCCATCCAAGGGTTACACCTAATAGGTTAGTTCGTAGATGAGCGAACCTCGCTCTGATATCATCGGTTGGGACCTTGACGTACGACTAGAGGGGGGTGAATAGTCGATCACTCACTTGATTCGCGATTTCTTCCTACAAGTGTTAGCATGCGTAAGCGGAAACTTAAACTATAAATTAAAACCGATGCTAACACAAACCATTTACGTGGTTTGGAGATAAAGCTCCTACTCCACGACTATCCATAAGGTGGACGATCCCTGATCCATCGGTGGATGACTCCCCGGAAGACCTCCGTCTAGCTCTTATCATTCCTTGTGGGTGGAGAAACCTCGCCACAAACCCTTGACAATACCTGAGCACTAGAAGACTACTAATAAGCTCTAACCAAGCTTATTTCGTCAAGCCTTTCCCAGCCAAACCGAGCTCTCTTAAATAGAGCTCATAGCTGAAACGAGCCGTTACCAGTCGACTGGTCCAAGCACCAGTCGGCTGGTCCAACTTGGATTCGAATGTTACATCCCAACGTTCGAATTTCAGCCGCCATCAGTCGACTGGTCCAAGGATCAGTCGACTGATCCAAGCATCAGTCGACTGATCCAAGCATCAGTCGACTGGTCCACCTTTAAACCTAAGATTTCCCTTATGAGTACAATTCTCTCAGCACTCGAACCCTAGGATTTCCCGAGTACACTTCTCTCAGCACTCAAACCCTCACGACTTAGCTGACTCTTCATCCAGCAGCCTCGACCTGTTGCTTTCAAGTCTTCTTCGATTTTAGCTCTCGTCCCTCGGATGAATGCAAGCCCACGGCTCGTCTCCCCATGCCATCCTTCGCGTATGCCTCGAAGTTCGCTTCCCTCGGCTCATCGTCCCTACTCTGTCCACGATCCCTCGAATGCATACAAGCCCACGGCTTGTCTCCTCACACCATCCTTCACCGGACCCGAAGTCATCCAGCTAAGTCCATGTGTATCCTGCAAATCTGCACACTCAAATACACATATCAAACACAAGGGTGAACCTAACTTAAACTCTTTGCCCAAACATCAAAACACATGGTCACTCCGGACCATAGATTGCCTCAACAATGCTCATCTAACTATGCCAATGGATGGGGGTTAATGACACGTGACTACCATGGAAGTACCAACAAGAGGGACTGACATAGAAAGGTCTCTTCTAACACTTATCCATGGACAAATCGCTCAAAGACTTCTTGCTTGTCTTTCCCGATCTTTCGACAACGGGAATGAAGTTCAAAACACTCTCTCATCAGCGGTTGACTCTTCCTTCTTATCCCTCGTGATCCATAGGATGCTTGTAGAACGAGCGCATACAGGCCTTTAGCTTAGGTAAGAAGTAGTTGCAGAGTGAATGACCTTTAGGGAAGGGCATGAATGGTCAATCAAGAGGTTGCTGCTTGATTATTGTTAGCAGGTGGATGGAGATTTCTTCTCGCTTTCTCTTCTCTCTTTTCTGCTCTTACTCATGACGTCCTTTTATATGAGAGCTCACCCCTGCTGTAATGAATGACTAAGTTATTGAGTTATGACCATTCAATATAGGGTTTAATAACAGTCGTCTGCCATTACTGATTGGCTATTATTGCCAAAATGTTACGAAATTGCCATTAACTTCATATTAATGCTTGTTACATTCTTGAGCATGTAGCAAAAGGAGATTCAAGTGGTAAAATATTGGTTCATTCCCTAGGGCAACTTTTGCCTCGACCAATTTGGTATTCGATGTGCTAGGTTACACTCTTGAGCATGTATCAAAAGGAGATTCAAGTGGTAAAATATTGGTTCATTCCCTAGGGCAACATTTGCCTCAACCAATTTGGTATTCGACGTGCCAAGTCATGCTACACTCTTGAGCATGTAACAATCGGAGATTCAGGTGGTAAAATATTGGTTCATTCCCTAGGGCAACTTTTGCCTCAACCAATTTGGTATACGACGTGCCAGGTCATGCTACACTCTTGAGCATGTAGCAAAAGGAGATTCAGGTCAGGCAAATTTTGTCTCGCCCGATCTAGCATTCGATGTTCGTAAATCATGCTCATATACAAATTAACTTGGGCCAATGCAATTAAGATCTTGAATTTACACTCCTACATGAGAGAGACTCTCTCCATACATTTGTTCACATCATTAATGCATGTGAAATAATTTAAACCAACCATAAAGCAATAGAACTACCAATGTGAGACTAAAGTTTCCCGTACATAATGGAGTTCTCTCCATCCACCTCTGGATTTCCATTAACATTTTCAACATGAAGATCAAGTGGGTGGTTGTAGATCTTAGATATTATCATGCATATTAATTGGTTCATGGTCTTTTGGTTTAATTTTGTACATGAATGCAGGAGAGTTTGTGCCTGAGGAGGATGTTTGATGACCAGACAAGAGGAGAGAAGGAGACCTTGCTGTTCATAGACTCCCTTCAAAAGCTCGCCATCGACTACCATTTCTAAGAAGAGCTCCATGCCAAGATGCATTCTTTATACGATCAGTGACTCACCATCTCCAATGGCGAAGCCAGGAGCATTACGGAAGTGGCCCTTCTATTTCGGTTACTGAGCCAATTTTGATACCCTGTTTCAGTAGGTAACTGAATTTTTTGTTTGTTGTTGTGTTGTATTGCATGACGAAATGAAATGGTTTGTTGGGATATAATCAAAATCTCACATTCATAAAATATAAAAAAGGTCATGGGTTTAAAAGGATGAAAATATCTCCATTAATATAAGACTTTTTGAGAAGAGTCCAAGAAACAAAATCATGAGGGTTGGACAATATTATTTCATTGTAGAGATATGCAAATCCTTTGATCTCAACAAATTGTATAGAGTCATGGTCTAGATCGGGTGTCGTGTGTGTGTTGGGTGGGTGGGGGGTATTGGAAGGGATGCTCGTGGGGAGATCTGGAGGCTCGAAGCAGATTGAATGCTCGTGAAGAGATCCGGAGGCTCAAAGCAGGTCAAAGAGTGTCTGGAGATGAAAGGATTGGTGAATCTATTTGAAGCATCAAATTTGAATATTGGTGGGGAATTAATACTCTACACGGCTATAAAAGTTGAAATTGATTTCAAGTTATACGATTCTTCTCTCGAAGATCATCGCGCTTGTTTATCTTCTTGATAATATTTTTGACAAGGATCGATTGATGATCTCCATCTCTTTGTACAGGCCATCAAAAGGTACTTAATCATGTTTATATCACCAATGAATAGGATTGAATTTTTATTTAGAGTGAGATAATTGTTAATGACTTTTATGGCCATTATAGATGGGATCACTCTTCAATGGATTCACTTCTCAACTAAATGGGGGCATGCTTCAAGGCATTAAATAGCACTATCGATGAGATTGCCAAGATTGTGCTCAAGTAACATGGATGGAATCCAATCGAACATCTAAAGAAATTGATATGAATTGTTGTTTTTCTAGTAAAATTTGTTTTAGTATTTGTATTATCACTAAAATTTGATTAGAAATTGACTTTGTTTACAGTGGATACAATTAAGCAATGCATCCTTAGTAGAAGCAAAATGGTTGTCAAAAAACCAAGCCCCCTCAATGGACGACTACATGAAGATTGCCATTATTACTTGTGGTATTCTTAGCAGCCTTAATGCACATGTATTTTCTATTAGGGAATCACTCGACAAATGAACTTTGCGAGGATCTCTCGAGTCTTATATCTTGTCCTACAAAAATTCTTCTATCTTTGGAATGACTTGGGAAGTGCAAAGGTGGATTTTCCTAATTTTCATGATTATTATATCTATACTAGTAAGAGGATAATGAATTTATCGTGTATGCATGATAATTAATTAGGATGAAGAATCGAATGGGAGGGATGACTTATTGTTGGTTTGCATGATGAAGGAACCCACATATATTGGTCGTCGGAAGTTCTAAGGAAACAGTGACACAAATGATAGGAGAAGAGCGGGAGTAGCTCAACTTTCAATTTTGAAAACTTATTAAAATAGTTTTTAATATTTTTCTAATGTCTTATATTTACTAAACTTTCAATTGTATTGTCATAATAATAAAAAAAGAGATTATTAGTAGAAGCATTAAATAATTGAATTTGATTTTGATATTGACAAAGATTCAAAGTAAAATTTTATTATGATTTAATGATGTTGATCAAGTATATATGAGGCATAATCAGTAATGCACTAGTAAGTCAGCAAGGCCGGATACTTGGCAAGTGAAAGCTTTAGTAGGTCAGCTGGACTGGATAGTAGGTAGAAGATTTGACAAATCGAGAGCACCAGCACTACAAAAAAATAGTTATTTTGGGACGAAATTTTGGGACAAATATTTTTCGTCCCAAAATTGCAACAAATTTTGTGACAAAAAAAATATTTGTCGCAAATTAGGAACAAACTTAGCAACGAAATACATTCATCGCAATTTAGCACAAAATATTTTTCGTCCCAAAAATTATTGTAATTCATCAACGAATTTAAATATTCGTTGCTAATTCAACGACAAATCTGCAACAAATTTTATATTTGTCGCAAAATTTGCGATGAAAATAAATTAGTCCCAGAATTCCTCAAAAATATAATAATAATTATAATTAAGTTTTATAAATCAGGGACGAATCAAGGATTCGTCCCTGAATCTGGGATGAATCTAGGATTCGTCCTAGATTCTGGGACAAACCTCTGGATTCGTCCTAGAATCAGGGACGAATATGCAGTTTTGTCCTTGAATCTGAGACGAATCAGGATTCGTCCTAGAATAAAAAATAAATTTTTTTTAATCAATTCAAAAATTCTATTTATAGATATCGAAATTATACGAAATCGATTCCTACGTGTTAGTTCCCTTATCTTGATAATATAGTTACAAAATTAGTTACAAATTAACGTTAATGAGAATTCAGAACGATACAAAATTAGTTGTTTATGTTTGTATAGCTCTCCTGATTATAAAAATTTTATCAAACATTATTAATTCCAAATATATTTATGGATGAGATTTTTTTAATACAAACTATTTAAATAATAAAATTCGGATAAAAAATTCACTAGTTTCGATATATTATTTCAAATTGATATTTCAGAGCACTTATAAATTCAGCAGAAGTAGACGAACATGTATAAACATGCAAATGTTTTAATATAGGTTAATTATATTCATAAATTAACGTCAAAGAGTGTTCTGAATGTTACGAAATTACTTCTATATATTTGTATAGCTCTCCTGATTATAAAAATACTATCATATATTATTAAGGTCAAATATATTTATGAATGTGTTCTTTATAACACAAAACTATTTAAAAATTAAATTTGATTAAAAAATTATTGGTTTCGATATATTATTTGAAATTTATATTTGAGAGCACTTATAAATTCTGGAGAAGTAGATGAACACGTAGGAATCGATTTCGTATAATTCCCATATCTCTAGGTATGGTTTCGGACTCACTTTATTAATTTATAGTTAATTTTAATTCGGCGACGAATCCTTGATTCGTCCTAGATTCTTGGATGAATTTGTGGATTCATTCCAGATTTTGGGACGAATCCACAAATTCGTCCCAGAATGAAAAATAATTATAAAATTTTTACCGTGTAGGAAACCCTACGTAGAGATATCGGAATTACACGAAACCAATTCCTACGTGTTCATCTCCTTTTCCTAATAATATGGATATCTTCATATATCATGTTTTGATCCAATATTTTTTATATTGATAGTAAAATTAAATATGTAAATGTTTTAATTGTAAATGTATATACAGCTAATTAATCATGAGTTCAATATGAGTCAGAGTTACAAATTGATGTTAGAAAGATAGTTCTCGGAATGATACAAAACTACTGCTATGTGTTTGTGTAGCTCTCCTGATTATAAAAATGTTATCAAATATTATTGAGGCCAAATATATTTAATTTATTAACGTAAATTTTCTAATACTAAACTATTTAAAAAATCAAATTCGGATAAAAAAATTTATTAGTTTCGATATATTAATTTAAATTGATATTTGAGAGCACTTATAAATTCAGGTGAAGTAGACGAACATGTATGAACTGGTTTCCTGTAATTTCGATATCTTTAGGTAGGGGTACGCACTAAATTTATTATTTATAATTAATTTTTATTCTGGGACGAATTCTGGATTCGTCCCAAATTCTGGGACGAATATGGTTATTCGCCCCAAATTTTGCGACGAATATGTGGATTCATCCTAGAATCTATCCCAAAATTTGGGACGAATCCAGGATTCACCCCACAATTAAAATTAATTATAAGTAAATAAATGGAGTCCGAAACCCTACCTAGAGATATCAGAAATACACGAAACCGGTTCTTACGTGTTCGTTCCTTTTTGCTGATAATATATATAACCTCATACATCATATTTTGATCAAATTAATATTTTTTGTTTTCAATGTTAAGTTAAACATGTAAATATTTTAATATATGTTATAAATTAATGTCAAAGAGTGTTCTGAATGATACAAAATTAGTTTTATGTATTTGTATAGCTCTCCTGATTATAAAAATGTTATCAATTTTATTAAGGTAAAATATATTTATGGTTGATAATTTTTTTACACCACAATATTTAAAAAAAATTAAATTCGGATAAAAAGCATTGGTTTCGATATATTATTTGAAATTTATATTTGAGAGCACTTATAAATTCAGGAGAAGTAGATGAACACGTAGGGACAGATTTCGTGTAATTCCGATATCTCTAAGTAGGGTTTTGGACTCAATTTATTTATTTATAATTAATTTTAATTCTGGGACGAATCCTGGATTCATCCCATATTTGGCGACGATTTTGATGATTCGTCCCAAAATCTGGGACGAATAGTTAAATTCGTTGCTAAATTAGGGATAAAATTTGGGACGAAAAAGATTCATCCCGGAATTACTTTTTGTAAAACATCCGATCCCCTCATTTGCCCTAAACCCTAGATCTGACGTTGGAGAGGGGGTGACGACACACGTGGATTTGGAGCAGCGACGACGGTACATTCTCTCCCTCTCTTTTCTGCTTTTCTCACCTTCTACACCTTCGGCGGGCGCTAGTAGCGGGCCGCGTGGCGCTGGCGGCGTCGCCCTCGAGCCGTTGGCCGCTAGCCGTTGGCGTCGCCCTCAAGTCGCTGGTCGTTAGTGGATGCCAGCAGTGGGCCGCGGGGCTTTGGCGGTGCTGGCAGCAGGCCGCGGGGCGCTGGCGGCGCTAGCAGCGGGCCGCGAGGAGGAATTAAAGTCGACTGATAGAAAGAAAGAGAGTTCCTCATCCACAGAGTTCGAAAGCAGGCCAAACACTCCCTTGACTTTCGGAATGAGGAGTCCGCCTTTTATTTCAACTTCCTGCATCTTTCAACCCTAGTAGACACTATTTTTCTAAGGATCACAAAAGCTACAACTTGATGCATTGTTAATCGTTGAATACCATTACAAACAACAATCACCTGCAATTTGACTTATACTAGTTAGCTACTTATTTTTCTTCACTTAGCCTATGTCAAACTACATCTTTGTCTCTCTTTTCAAGTTTCCTCAACTTCAATTAAGGCTAAGTGTTAGTGCTTCCAGAGCTCTAGTGACTAGTCATTTGATTATTTCTAGTTAATTCATTTTTGGTGTTCCAATTACTACTAAACACACTTTTTATTTTTAAATTTAAGGTTGTTTGCTATATTTAGCTTCAAAGTAGCAACATTTAGTATGTGTCTATTCAAGTATGATTTCTCATTTGTTCTCTGCTTAGTTAATTTAATTGCTCAAATGTGCTACCATTTAAGATATACGGTGATATTTTGGAAAAGTTACTATTTCTATAGGATATGGATACCAAAGAGAATTGCCTGAATGAATTTCTTTCTTTAAAGGAGTCTTCTACAACTACTTAGCATTGGTATGATCAATTTTATTAATAATATTCATTTACAGTTCATTTCATTGTGAAAAATTTTGGGAAAAATTGAAACTGATACCTTCTTGGATCTGAATTTAACTGTTGAGTTAACATCTTTATTCTAATCCATATAGTATGGAAGGCTTTTAGAATAAATAATATATATAATGTCACGCCCCGAGACCCAGGAGCCGCTGATCCAATAGAAAAATCGGACAGCACCTCCCCTGTCCGGCGGACAATTTACCCACACATACAGATGAATATATCACACACAATATATATATAGCACAATCACGCAGTTTAAAGGGCCTCAGGCCTCAGATATATGCAGAAACAACAGTTATATGATTATAACTATCGAAAAACCAAATCCGAACTCACCTGAGCTGCCAGGGGGCAGGAACAAAACCAAAATCAAACAAAGTCCAACATAGGACTCAAAAGTACAATACCATCAAATAAAATGTGCATACATGTCCAAAACAAAATAGCGGAAGCATAGTAAATACTACAGGGTCCATAACCGAAACAACGTAAGGTAAAACTAAACAGAGCTCCTCTGGAGCTGGGGACTGGTGGCTAGGGATCTCCTCGCAGACATCAACCTGAAATAAACATATATGGCAACGGGGTGAGTCCATAGCTCAGCGAATACCCAACAGATATGCATAGAAGGTTATACCAACAATAAGAGTTCAGCTAATACAGTCTCATATCAACAAGAGGGAAAGACTGGAACTGAAAATACGGGGTAGGTACATACCTGAATCCATCTAACCTGTACAGAGGGTAAGAAACACCAAAGGAAAACCAATAGGCATATAAACACAGATAACAAGTCTCCAGTATATGCGATGTCAAACAAGTGCAGCAAACAAGTGCAGCAAACAATGCACAATGCATAATATGCACATGGTGCAATGACATGTGTCACCCCTAGTCCCAGTCAGGATCGTCGTCCACAACGTCCACGTGGGTAGAGCTGTGACAACCTGTACCCAGTCAGGACATAGTCCACAACGTTCGCGTGGGTCAGCATGCAATAATGTAAGGATGGTGCATGCCCCAAACATATAATGCACCCTGATGCAATGACATGTGTCACCCCCTAGTCCCAGTCAGGATCGTCCACAACGTCCGCGTGGGTAGAGCTGTGACAACCTGTACCCAGTCAGGACATCGTCCACAACATCCGCGTGGGTCAGTATGCAATAATGCAGAGATGGTGTATGATAGATACACATACCTCCCTCACCAAGTTCTCAGTATACTAAGTCTCAGCCTGAATTCTTATAACAGGAAATACTGGTGTCCTACAAGGTATGCTGGCCGAAATCTACAGATCCCTCATGTCAAATGCAAGAGATACATCACGATATCTAAGAATACGTATAGATATGACAATATCCGAGACTGTATGGAACTAACAGCATAATAACTCAGGGATAAACTACATGTATCCAGAACAGGCACCATAACTCAGAGATGAACAACAAGTATCCAGAACAGGCATAATAAACAGGGATAGCGTATAATCTTACTGCTATCTATAACAGTCTATGCATAATCACATGACAATATCAAAAGAGATAAGTTAAAGGGTACCCGCCTTTAATGTAGATCGTATCAGAATAGATTCCACGTCTAGAGTCTCGTATCCAAATCAAAGTCCTGTGCCAATATGTATGATTTAACAAATTATAATATTCCACAAGTAATTAAAATAAATCTCAAAACCAACTAGGATGAACCCCTAATCGCCTTGATCATGAAGTAATCCTCAACCCAAACACCAAACCTAAACAACATCTGTTCCGTCTCCAAATGGAGCTCACAGCATCAGTAACAAATTCAAAAGCATTAACCTTAAAACTCCTCCATGACACGCCAACTCCCAGGGTCTAAGGTAGTACATGAAAAGGTACCGCATTACCCGGAGACTAAACAAAAAAAAATGTAATCCAAGACAGAGACAAAACCTAACTTGATCAAGAATTCCCCCAACAATCTGAGATCCGATCAAGGTATACGGCTACAACTCTAACCCTCAAAACATCAAACCCTCAAGTGGCACCTCACGGCAACTACAAAGGATCCAACAAAACCAACCTACAACAGAGCATCAATAGAGGCTACACAACACTAAATGGCTATTGAACACATCAATCCATCATCGAATCTACCCACGATCAATCTAAAACAACCAAACTTCATTACATCACTGATCCTACAAGTCTATTAGCAATTCCATCAAAATCAATACAAGGTGGAAATCAAAACTTACCCAACCACGCGAGAGATATAGGTGTGGCACAGAGGGTGCACGTGATGTCTAAGGCGGCGACGACTGTGGGGCGAAAAAGGCGATGCCCAAAGCGACTCGCGGCAATGGCAGAGGAAGGTGGTAGTGATGCCACGGTAAGGTGGGTAGCGCACGCAAAGAAGGAAGAGCTGCGACGGTGGCCGCGCTCGGCTGCTCGCGCAGAGGAGTTGGAACTTGTGGCGGTGGCTGTCGGCTAGGGCACGCGAGAAGGAAGAGAGGAAGGAGCGGCGTCGGCCGTGGGCTAAGGCTCGCGATGAGAAGCACAACGAAGGGGCCGGTGCTCGGCGTTCGATCGGGCAGAGAAGAGAGACTGCGGCGGACCAAAGCCCTAATCGGCTATTTAAGTGGCATTTTTGCACTTTAGTCCACCTAATTTCCATCTAATTACCAGATCACCCCTAGGTCTAAGGTTATATACTCTTTAGCCCTTGTAACTATTTGTTTTATTTCATTCAACTCCTTAAATTTCGTCCAAGAGCCCAGAACATTTTAGGAATTTTCCGAAAAATTTCCCAGAGTGGAATAAATGTGTCGGATTTAACATATACCATTTGGGTGATATCTTCCTTTATTATATTCTGAATTTTCAAGCAGTATAATATGACCACAAAATAAGGATACTGATTATAAACTGTTTGGCTTTGGCCACGTAGTACCTAAACTGTTTGGCTTACGATTTGTACAAAGCTATGGCTTGGTAATGAGCTGAACCTGGATCAACATGCGTTTGCACTTTATATTGATCTGTTTCACTTGACAACCTTGAGAAGAACATGATAGTGTCATTCTTTTATTAACTCCCCGTTTTTTGTCTGATAGTGTAATTATGTCAAGCAGATGTTATCATATTTGAAGAACTATTGAAGAATTATTTAATCATATTTGAAGAAATACGATAGTTCTTTTACTTGCTGCTTATTATAATTAATCGTTAGTTTTATATATAGTTTTTTTAGTATTAGCTATTCATGTTATTATAAATTTGAAACAGAGAAAATGCAGAATGAAAGAATGTGGATGTATACAAAGAATTTACCTAACGGTCGGGGTTTAACTGATGAGTTTAAAATTGGGTTGATCCAATTTTTGAATTTTACATCTAGTCACGTTGAGTATATGGATGACAATAAAATAATGTGCCCGTGTAAAAAGTGTCACAATGACAAATTCTTACTTAGCGATTAAGTTGAAGAACAACTTTGTCGATTTGGTTTTACCCCGAATTATTATAATTGGGCATCCCATGGTGAACCGTTTACATCTGATGATGATTTTGAACGAAATATACGAGTTTCAGTTGGTGGTGATAAGAGTTATTATAATCAATTAAATCCATATCAGAGAATGGCAATTGATGCAACAGGTCAGAATTTCAATCCTGACACACGTGGTGCAAGTTCTAGTTATCCTCCAACAGTTGAACAAATGTTTACTAGTTATACATCACCGTTGGAGGAAGTGGAAGTACCACCTGTAGATGAAACATATCTTCAATTTCAAGAAGTGTTGAAGGCTGCTGATGAACCATTATGGGCTGGTTGTGATAGTCACACTAAATTATCTTTCACCGCAAGACTGTTGAATGTTAAGGCAGAGTATAATGTGTCACAAGATTGTTTTAATGATTTTGTTCAAGTTATTGGAGAGGCATTGCCACGTGATCATATACTGCCTAATAATTTTTATAGTATGAAAAAGCTTGTGAAAGAATTGGGTCTTCCGGTGCAAAGAATTGATGTTTGCAGAGATGGTTGTATGTTATATTGGGGAGTTGATGAAGATGCAGATATTTGTAATTCTGTAAACAAACTAGGTACAAGAGCAATAGAAGAAATCAACGGCAACGTAAATCATACAAGCAAATGTTTTATTTGCCTTTAACCCCTAGGTTACAAAGGCTTTATGCATCAAAGGCAACTGCTAAACACATGACTTGATATGCAAATCATCAAACAGAAGAAGATCTAATGGGTCATCCAAATGATGCAGAGATATGGAAGCATTTTGATAGAACATATTCAGAATTTGCAAAGGAGATTCGAAACATTAGATTAGGTTTATGTGTTGATGGTTTTGCTCCATTTGGCAAATTTGGAAGAAATTAGTCATGTTAGTCAGTTATCTTAACTCCGTATAATCTTCCACCTGAGATGTGTATGAAAACTCCTTATATGTTTTTAACATTAGTGGTGCCTGGCCCACAAAATCCGAAGAAGTTAATAGATGTTTATATGCAACCCTTGATTGCAAAGTTGAAACAATTATAGGATGAAGGTTTTCTTACTTATGATGTTCATACTAATCAGATGTTTGTAATAAAGGCTGCTCTTCTTTGGACGATAAATGACTTTCCAGCTTATGTTATGCTATCGGGTTGTAATACCGCTAGGATCTTTGGATGCACAATATGTATGGAGAGATCTAAGTCAATTAGATTGAAACACGGGAAGAAACCAAGTTATTTTGATTGTCATAGACAATTTTTGCCACCAAATCATAATTTCAGAAAAAATAAAGATGAGTTCACTAATAATAGAATTGAAAGAACACTTCTGCCATTGAGATTAACAGGTGAACAGATTTGGTTCAGAATTTGTGACTTTCCATCAGTTATTGAAGAGTCATATGGTACACCATATGAATATGGAAGTACACATAAATGGACTAAACGGAGTATATTTTGGGCCAAACCGTATTGGCAAAATCATTTGATTCATGATGTAATGCATATTGAGAAGAATGATTTTGATAATCTAATAAATACAGTGATGGATATCAACGGGAAAATTAAAGACAATTTGAATGCCAGAAAAGATATGCGACTTATTTGTAAAAGGCCCACTCTTAATGTCGATGAAACTAGTAGGGGACCAATGCCAAAGACAGTTTATACATTGAATAAGGATCAGAGACGTGTTGTTTGTGAATGGTTAAAATCATTGAAATTTCCAGATGGCTATGTCTCTAATCTTGCAAGATGTGCTGATATGAAGGAATACAAATTGATTGGTTTAAAAAGCCATGATTGCCATATAATTATGCAAAGGCTCATTCCTATTGCTTTTAAGGAACTCTTACCAAATTTTATATGGGGTGTCATTGTTGGTGCCGGAAGTACCATATCGAACCTTGTTTTGATATTGGCAAAGGATTCAAAGTTAAGTACTATTTGTGCTCAAACGATGTTACTCAAGTGTGCAGGAAAAGTCCTAGTAACACTAGGCACGAAGTCCTGGTTCTAAGAATTGGGCACTAAGTCCTGACATAAGGTTGGGCAATAAGTCCTGGCTGGTCGTGGACTAGGCACTAAGTCCTGGCCGAGGGCTGGGCACCGAAGACCTGGTGAGTAAAGCTGGGCACTAAGACCTGGTCGCGGATTGGGCACGAAGACCTGATGAGTAAAGCTGGGCAAAAGTCCAATCGGAGGAGCCGGTTGGCAAAAGATAAATTCTCCTGAGAGGAGTAGGTGATGACGCATTCCCCGTCGAGGGAGCATTAGGCATCGGTTCGACCTAGGGTTCCATTTGGGAGACCCGAAGTTAGAACCAAGACAGCTACGACTGTAATTATTGTTTATTATGTTTTTTGGGACTAACCTTAGTTGCAGGGTCGAAGGACTGATCGTCTGCAAGTGAAGGTGCTTCACTGGGCCTAGGCGCCCGTATGGAGACAGGCGCTCGAATGGGCTCAGGCGCCCATAAGGATACAGGCGCCCAAGAGTGAAGGCAAAACCAAAAACATAGCCGCGAAGCCACTGGACCAAGGTGGATCAGGCGCCCGTGAGGTCACAGGCACCCCCATCAGCTCAGACGCCCAAGTGGGGAAGATAAGAGCTGACCGAGCCCACGAATAAGGATTCGTAGATCGGAGGGCACGTGTCAAGCGCCCCCAACCTATCAGGCGCCCGTATGAGTACTATAAAAGGGGCTCGACCCCAAGGCTTCAACAACACAATTTCCAAACGCTCCAAAGCTTTTCGTTCAAGCGCTACGCCCCGACAAACTCCGTCTTCGAGATCTCAGTGCCGTCGACGCCCTCTACACCAAAATATGATCTACATCGGGCGTCGGTAACGAAAAGTGTAGCATTTCAATTTTCTAAATACTGTTGTACTGAAAATTGTAAACCCTATTTTGCGCAATTATAGTATTGCCCAAAGTAAACGGTCAAGGACCGTTGGCCTTGGAGTAGGAGCCGATCGCGACTCCGAACCAAGTAAAAATCTACTTGTGTTCCTGTGTGCATTTAATTATTTCTGCTACGTATTCGCTCTTTATTCTATCCGAAAAGTTTTAACGATATTCACCCCCCCTCTATTGTCTTTCTCGATCCAACAGTCATTACAGAGTTGAGCATTTTTTTACGTGATATATGCTCAGTTTTGAGACATTCACACATGGAGAAGTTAGAGAGAGACATTCCAATTATTTTATGTAATTTAGAAAGAATATTTCCACCGTCATTTTTTGATTCTATGGAACATCGTTTGGTTCACTTGCCATACGAGGCCAAAGTTGGAGGACTTGCCCATTTTCGATGGATGTATCCATTTGAAAGGTAAAATTTTCATCTATACAATTTATACAATGTGTCCATTTATACAATTTATTATATATTAATATCTAATACAATGTGTTTCATTACCATCAGATTCTTATATCATTTGAAGAAAAAAGTAAAAAATAAGGCATGAGTTGAAGCCTCAATTGTTAATGCATACATTGTAGAGGAAGTTACAACTTTTGCATCATATTATTTTGAGCCTCATGTTCATAGCAAAAGGTAAAGAGCGGGAAGAAATGATGAGGGCCCTATTGATCCCAATCTAAAGTCCTTCTCAATTTTTAACTATCTTGGTCGACCAAGTTGACCATGTAAGCAGAGATACTTAACTGGCCAAGAATGACAGGCAGCCCAGACATATATTTTATTGAATTGTCCAGAAGTATTATCATATTACGAGTTAGTACAAATATTTATTTATATTTCTAATGTTGTAAATTGTTTGTGTGATAAGTTTTTTATTTTTTTTTTGAAGGATTTTCCAAAACTTTTATTCAGGATTATCGCCGCAACAGTTTGATCGCTTATGCGATGAAGAATTTGCACCATGGTTTCAATCATATGTAAGTAGACAATCTAAATTTGGTTTATACATATGCAGACTTTTAGCACTTGGCGTATTTGATTTTAGGTTCATGATAATCAAGCTCACCTTGAACATGAGATGTTAATCAATCTGTCATGGGGTCCAAAAGCGCTTGTACGCACTTGGCCAACATACTTCATAAATGGATATAATTTTCATACTCAAGAATATGGAATGGAGAAGAGTGCAATGAATAGTGGGGTTTGCGTTCAATCATCCAATGACAGAGGTGCAAATAGTGATTTTTATGGTTTGTTGGAAGAAATTTTAGAGATAGAATACCCTAGCCCAGAAATGCGAGTTATCTTATTTATGTGTCATTGGTTTGACCCTGTCAGAGGTATGAAGGTGCATCCACATTATAATTTGGTTGAAATAAATCATAAGAGATTCTATAAAAGATATGAACCATTTGTGTTGGCACAACAAATGATTCAAGTTTTCTATTCTTTATATCCTAGTTTGAAATGTGATAAGATTGATTGGTGGGCTATTTGTAAAACCAAAGCAAGGAAAAAATTGAGGAACGTTGGGAAAATATTGCATATCAACAGAAGGAAGTTGCAAACACATGATAGAGGAATATATTATTCCAACTTTACAAGAACCCAGTGGAATAGTCATAAACGTGGATGCAAGTGAAATTAATGAGGAAGAGGAAGAGGAAGAGGAAGAGGAAGAGGATGGGGATGAGTATGAGGATGAGGATGAGGAGGACGACGAAGATGATCAGGATGAGGAGTACGACGACGATGATCAGGATGAGGATGTGGTTGAGATTGATAACGAGGATTTTGATGTTTAATGATAGGTAATATTTTATAAAATGATATGAATTAATTTAGTTTAATATGCAAATGTATAAAACTTGTAAATTATTCTTAATTGTTTATATATGTCATTTTTTAAAATTATATATTCTATATGTTAATGCACTGTATTTTTTTTATAGGTCATTACAGGTAACATACAGTTATTTTGTTACACACTCTCTGATTTGATAGCAAAAATGATAATTTTTTCATGTTTTTCATTATGCATTGAAATTTTATTTATGCGTCGCCATACTTTTGTTTGACAGTTTGGACGTTGTGGACGTAGATGGTCTTCTCTTGGCCTTTCTGCTTTAGCACCCGATGTAGGAGCTTCACTAACACCTTCTCATTCGCTGTCGCCACTGTCAGGTGCAGGATCTTCACATGCACCTTCTCATTCGTTGTCGCTAGTATCAGGTGCAGGACCTTCACATGAACCTTATAATTTTCATTGCTAGTACTGCCACATGCACCTTCTCATTCAGGTGCAGGACCTTCACACGCACCTTCACATTCACCGTCACCAGTACCTTCGCTAGTCCATTCTCCGGTGCCTATGCAAAATACTGAAGCGGCCAGAAACTCAGCCACTGAGTTGATTGACACTCGGGAGTTTATAGTTCCGATCGGAGATTCGTAAGTATTGTAAAATATCTTATTTTTTCAACTATCTTAATTATTTAATATATATTATTTGAAATTTTACGATAGGTTTGAAAACTATGTACGGATTATTCATGATATTAATAGAATCGTGAATAATCATTGGGGAGGTGCTTCAATGTCATATTCAAGCACTCCATCTGCTAATAAGGAGTTATGGTGGAATGAGTTCAAGGTATATTGGCTTTGTTTATTTATGAAATTAAAGTTAGTATGTAATTAATTATTCTTTTTCATTTCAGCGGGCATTCAATTGGGAGCCGAGTGCAGAAATGGAAATAAAAAGAATATTTAAAAAAAATGTGGTGATCACATTAGGCATGTACTAAATCATGCCAAGACTCGGGGGAAAAAGCCACCATGCATCACTGATGAAAATTGGGTCAAAATCTGCAATGTTTGGGAAATGGATGAGAGCGAAAGCAGGAGTTATCAGAATAAGATAAATCAATCTTTTAATTCTGGAGACACATCTGTTATATATGCGGGAGGGTCGATTAATTTAGATGAGCACAGATGCAGATTGGTAATTTATTTAACTCTCTCACTAATTTTTAATTTATATCAAATTATTTTATTATTTCTAATGGTGTTTTTTAGACTAAGGAAATGGGGAAGGAGCCCGCATTCATTGAAACTTTCACTCATGCTTTTACAAAAAAAGACAAGACTTGGAGTGGGGATAGAGCCAAATTAATAAAGGTTAGGATTAATTTTTATTTGATTTTAAAATATTATTATTGTCATTATTTAATTATTTTTCTTATGACAATGCAGGACAAATATGATGAGTTAGAGCTAATATTGATAAATTCGCAACCTAGCGAAAACACTGGAGGCTCTGATCCTTCTGTTGGCAACAACATGAATATATGGTTGGAGGCTAGTGGGGGACCTAAAGGGGGAAAGAATATTAGGAATGAGTTCCTTGAGCAGAACCCAAAGAGTTGCTGGCATATCTTCGTCTTCTACCCACCAGTAGTTACGACTCAAATACTTAGCTTGACTGAAGAGGTATCCCATTTGAAAAGGATAATATTCCAAAGAGAAGAAGAAATGTCGCAAAGGGATCAAGAAATTAGAGATTTACGTCGGCAACAGGACATGATCATGTGCCATCTTCAGTTAAACTCCGCTCCAATGCAGAATCCTCCCCATTCAGGTGATGATGATGTAGATCATGGTGCTTATTCTTCGTGACTTTATTATGTATGAATATTACTTATCTCATAATTGCTATTTTTGAATATTAATCTTTGTTTGTGCAATTTTTGTTATTGTATGTTTTATTAATATCATTATTTTGTTACATGTAGTCGGTGCTAATTATGTTAATGTTAATTTTGGAAAATGTATATCAGGTCACTGAAGAGAAGCTTGCTGAAATATTTGGTAACTATGGTCAGGTGAGTTTCTTGAATTTTGTCTATATGAAATAAGCTAGTATAGAGGTTAATTATTGTATCATATCCATACACATATCACTCTATAGTTGTCTTATATGATTTTATCTTATTTTCCAGTGATTTTTCTCTGAATATATTTTAGTTCAAATAGAAATAGGTGATAACCTTGCACTAATTGGAGTCGATGAATGAAAAAAGAACAAATTAAATACCATAGAGGGGTATACAATCTGAGACAATGATAACGACATGGGAAATAGCAACATGGGCAGCCATTTAGAGGCCTCATGATCCACACTCTTGGCCAACTCCATCAGTTGGCAAAGAGTATCCCGTCTCTGTTTAATGTAGCATGGGGAGAGTCAATCACTAATTGGCATGACTGAACTGCCCAATTTTCTATGATAATGTGGGCATACATGGATAGTCTCTGTTGCTTTCAAATCTGCCCCTGGCGTAGGTTTACTTAAATATTTTCATGCATGCAGAGTGAATGTTGTGTGATTTGCCAACCATTATAATGCAGAGTGAATGCTTAGGTTTACTTAAATTTATATCTTGGAAACAATCTAGAGAACATGCAAACACCTACCAACACATTATAATGCACTCTACCGGGCATGATTGAATTGGTATCTTCAACATCAAGTGAATGCTGCGTGATTTGCCAACCATAACAAGCTAGTTGGTTGACCAGACATTTGTCAATGACTAGTACATTTACACTGCCATTGCAGTTTATATAAGAATGATATTATAATCTTCTGATTATTGATGTTGGAAACATCAATGACTCAATTAGTACATATGAGGATGTGTATTCTAGCAGGAGGCTTACAATAAATAAATATATAAACAGATTGAGAACCTACATTTCTGCTAGAATGTGTGTATTCCTTGAATTTTTCCAAAAATCTGCTGTATACATAATAATTTTATATTTATTTATGTTCGATGATAATATATTTTTGAGTGAAAAATGATTCAAGGTAAACTAACCAATCATTATCCTTCTACATGCTTTCAATGAGGAATAGCCTTAATCAACATCCAATGTACTTGCATGGAGCTTTGCAGCCTCTGCAGGCCATGCAATTGGCTTCAAGCATTGGTCTGGACGCTGAACAAGCAATGGCTATGGGACTAGAAATGCTGCCCCTGAACCAAGGTTCATCTGTTTCGAACTCATTTAATCTACCAACTTCATCTCATGATCTATCTGCATTCCCACCCAGTGTTATCAACATGACCAGACCAGAGACTTCCTTCGTGATGGAGTCTTCACAGTCCCACCCTGGATCATTTCTATTCCCTATATCTATTGAGGTTATCTTTTTGCATTTTTCTTTGGCACACTTTAATCTAGGCTACCTATCCTGTTCTAAATTTTAGAAAAAGGAATTTATGCCGTTTTGGTAGCTGATGATCTTGCAGAAGTTCAATATCCAACTAGAGCTTTGTGTTGGCATTCTGACATAACTTTTGCGATGTTATAATTGAAGAATATTTTGACAATAGGCCTCAGTTGATCCACTTTCTTTTCCACATGTCATAGTTTTTCCTAGTAATTCCTTTGTTTCACTCTTCTATTGAAATCATTAATCACTTCTCTCAACCATCCTTATATTCTTGCCTAAGAATCAACCGTGGTTGTTGAGACAGCCAGTCGTCAGGGCCACTGAATTTGTTGTCAGTGAAGTGACATATCTGTTGTCAATATTTCCTGAATGTTCATCATTTGATACATTAACTCCAGGATGTTTACCATTTTAATTAGGAGGTTGTATACTATTCGTTATGTCAAGCACATTTTGTTATGTATAAAAAGAACATTTTATTATGTCAAACACATTTGTTATATATACTATTTGCTAGCGATAAAGCACATTTTGTTATGTCAAGCACAAGTCCTGAATAACTCATTCTGTTATTTGTTTGTTTATGTAGGAAAAGAAGAAAATGAAAGAAACGAGATTGCCAATGGAAGAGGTTGATATCTTGATATTCTTATAGTTTTTTTTCATGACTTTATGGATTTCTATGGATTGGATGTGATCACTTATCTTATACTATATTTGGATGTTATCTGTATCATATGGATATGATGATATGTTTCCTTTGGATGTTTTATATCTGTATGGATATTTGGATGATATGTTTCGTTTAGATGATATGTATCGATTGGTTGTGATCATTTATCGTTTGGATGTTTTATTTTTGTATGGATATGATGATATGTATTGATTTGTTTTATTTTATATTTGTATGGATATATTGAATGTAGTTAAATTGATAATATTGATTGTATTTGAAAAAATTTGAACAATTTGGGATGAATTTTGTAAAGAAAAAAATCCGTCCTCAACTTATCTTGATCTCTCAGTTTTTGGGAGGAATTTTTGGATTCGTCCTAAAATTAGGGATGAATTTTTGCATTCGTCCCAAAATTAGGGATGAATTCATTGATTCGTCCCTAAATTTGGGACGAATTCATTGATTCGTCCATGAATCAAGGATGAATTTTGGATTCGTCCCTGAATCTAGGATGAATTTTGGATTCGTCCCTGAATCTAGGATGAATTTTGGATTCGTCCCTGAATCTGGGACGAATCAGTGAATTCGTCCCAAAATCAAGGACGAATTTATTGTTTCGTCACTGAATCTGGGGTGAATACAATGATTTGTCCCTGAAACAGGGATGAATTTTTGGATTCGTCCCAAAATCAGGGATGAATTCATTGATTCATCCCTGAATCTAGGATGAATTCACATATATGTTCCTGAATCAGGGACAAAATTTGGATTTGTCCCAAAATCAAGGACGAATTTATTGTTTCGTCCCTAAATCTGGGATGAATACACTGATTCATCCTTGAATCATGGATGAATTTTTGGATTTGTCCCAAAATCAGGGATGAATTCAATGATTCATCCCTAAATCTAGGACGAAACCAAAATTCATCCCTGAATTTGGGACGAATCAGTGAATTCGTCCCAAAGTCAGGGACGAATTTACTGATTCGTGCCTGAATCCGGCACGAATTATTGGATTCATCCCTAAATCAGAGACGAATTCACTGATTCATCCTAGAATCTGAGATGAGAAATAATGTTTTACAAAATTAACTAAATTACATTTTGGGGGCGAATCTTTATTCGTCCCAGAATCAGGGACGAAAAAATATATTCGTCTCAAAATCTGGGACGAATCCTCAAATTCATCCCAGATTCTGGGATGAATTTTCAAATTTCTTCTTGATTTTGAGACGAATATATTTTTTCGTCCCAAATTCTGCAACGAAACAGGTTTGTCGCAAAGTTTAAATTTGTGGGTACTGAATTTTGGAACGAATTTGTTTTCGTTGCAATTTAGCAACGACTTTTGGGTCGAATTTTGGGATAGTGTTTGGGACGAATTTTGTTTTCGTTGCAATTTGGCAACGAATTTGGGGACAAAAAATTAATTTCATCGCCAAATTCATGGACGAATCTAGACTTTTGTCCCAGAATTTGGTGACGGTAAATCTGCAACAAAAATTTTTTTGTCGGCAAATTCATACCTAAATTTTCTGGGATGATTTTTTTAAAATTCGTCCCTGAATGATTGTTTTTTTGTAGTGCAAACGAGAAGTTTATATAGATCAATAGACAAGATGTCTAGCAAGTTGATTAGTCAGCAAGGAACCAAGCATCGTAGGAATTGCTGGGTGTCAGAGGATTGGACGCCAAGCAGGACATTAAAATAGATTAGAAGATCGGATGTTTGACAATAAATAAACTCTCCTGAGAGGAGTAGAATAAGGATGTGTTCCCTATTAGGATCTGGGATGGCTAGAGCGAGGGGGTGTGAATAGCCAGCCACTAAAAACTCACTTCTTTTCTTTCTGAACTCAGGTTAGCGCGGAAAAATAGAACAGGAAGAAATACAGCAGAACAAACACTAACACAGGAGATTTACAAGATTTGGGGATAACTTGCCCCTACTCCTAGCGTGCCTGTGAGGTGGGTGATAGATACTATTTTATTGATTATTTGAGCTGCTAAAATCCATGTTTGACCTATGTTTTTATTACTTAAATTGTGAAATTGCCCTAGGTTTTAGAATTTACCTTTATTTTGGACTTAATTGCAAATATGCACAGTTTTGGATTATTTTGCTACTAAATTCTTGATCTATCTTTTGTAGGCATGAAAGGTTCTTGGACCTAGGGCATATTGGGTCAAACTTGAGTCGGAAGTGACCCGGATCGAATTATCAAGATTATGACTTAATCTGGGCCGTCCGATTCAAGAGCGGCTAGATCTGAGCCATCCGGGACCATCTGAAGCAATCCGAGCTAGGGCAAGGGTTGATCAAGCACCCTGATCAAGATCTGAAGATTTCATCCCAATCAGACCAAGATCAACCGTTGGATCAAGCTCGGAGGGCTCTAGATCGTCCATTCAAAGATTAGGTTGATCTGGACCATCCGTTGCATATCTGGAGGATCCGAGCTACCACAAGGCAGATCCTGATCCCAGATCATCATCATCAAAGTTTGGCTCAAATCAGACCAAGATTAGCCGTTGGATTGAAGTGGATCAATCTGGACCGTCCGTGCTTAATTATTTAAGGAAGAAAATCGCCGCAGCTTCCCCTTCATCGCGTCTTCGCCGCTACAGTGTTTCCTTTCAAGTTTTCATCGTGTTCTTCAGTTTTTTCATCCAATCGAAGGCGTGATCCCTCAATCCATCATCAAAGCAAGGGCTAGGTTAGTGAAGAGAATCTCAGCGAGGTTTCAGATTTGATTTTTGCTCAATAGCAAAGTTGCGCGAGGTCTCGGCAGTTTTGCTATCCGATTTCAGCGAGCTCAGCTGTGCTCCATCGCCACTGCATCCGAGCTATCCAGAGGGGTCCCCTGGATGGTCTCGGTCGTCCCTAATTCCAATTCGCAAGCCACAACAGCGAGATTGAAGAATTCGGAAGCAAATTTCAGCTTGAGCAGGAATTTATCTGATTCGGTAGCAGAGATAGCTTCTCACTGATTTGTTGAGCTTGCGGGTCCGAAGTTCACTCTTGATTGACGACCAAGGAGCTCTTGAGTTGGAGAATGGTTGAGGAGTAGCTTAGATACTTAATTTTCAAGCGTCGTAGCTGTAATTTAATTTCTGTACATGTTCTGTTTTTGCAGTTTCTTATCAGCAACTTAGTTCTAAGTTCTGAATTGTTTAGCTTAATTAGGATTTTAATGTTCGAGTTCAGTAAGTTAGGAAGTTGTTTAGTGATAGATTGAATTAAATTTCAGTTTAATTGTAGCTTAAATTGTTGCGTGCCAAATTCCCAGCTTGCGTGCCATTCAATTTCAGCATTTCTCAATGTGTTTCTGCTGTAGTTTGTTTTAATTTCTCAGTCTAGTTAGTTAAGTCAATTGTTAGTAAGTAGTTAGACTTCATCTCAGCTTGTTTCCGACTTAAATTTCTGAGTATAAACTCCATTGCTTGCGTGCCAAATACATAGTTCGTGCCATTCTAGCCCTGAACCTCCTGCAAATTTCTGAATTGTATCAGAGCTGGCTTTTTGCCAAATTGTCTCTTCATTTTCATTGTGTTAATTCCTGCCTTCGAGTCCTATATATGTTTGCTTAGTTGACATAGACTTTGGTTTTGATTTTCGGCAATTCAGTCCATGTTTTTAGCTCAGCAAGCATCACATTTCTGAAAGTCTGATTTCATTACTGCATTTGCCTTATTTCTGCATGTTTTTTCCCTGTTTCGGTTTGTGTCTTAAATGAACTAGTTTAGGGTTGGTTTTCCTCATTCATTACTGCCAAGTTTTTCATTGATAGTTTGCTTGCCAAATTGCATTCGGTCAGCTGAAATTCTGAATTGCTAGAAGTAGTTTAGGTACAAAAATTCAGATTTTGGCACAACAAAATTTCAGTTTGTGTGCCAACTGCCTTGGTTCCAATTGCATCCAAATTTAGCTTGCTTTTGTGGCATATGATTGTGTTTGGAATCAATAAGCTTGCACACACTAATATCTGAATTTTGTTGGCAGTGGTTGGGTTCCAAAAACACTTTAGCTAGTTGAGTTGCATTTGTTTGGTTGAGTTCTAATTTTGCATGCTATTAATTGTGTTAAGTTTGTTATTTCCGAAAACTCCCATCACTGCCTTTACTTCATTGCATAGCATTTCATTTTGTGTTTGAAATCAGAAAACAGTTGCCAAAAACTTTGTAAGTGCTTTGATTAGGTTTTCCATTGGTTGAGTTGGTTGTTACCATCCTTTTGTGTAGTTTGTTAGCTAAGTCTTCTATTTTCATTGCAATTTCAATTTCGATTGTATTCCAAAACCAAATTTATTTCTTTGAAACCCAAAACATAAACGACACATAAACCAAGCTCGAATCAAATACAACAACTAGTCCCCGAGAAAAATACGACATGTGGCCCCTTTGCTACATTTACAGATTTTGATTGCAAAAAGGGTTTCCAGCAATTTATTTACATTTAAATTCTGATGGTCCCACACTTTCGTGACAATTTAATCTAGTATTTTGGGACTATCAAATTTTTGGCGCCGTTGCCGGGGAACTTCTAGTTGATTTGTTTGATTTTTGCTTGTGTATTTATTGCATATCATTCTTGATTTATTTTTGTGCTTATTGTTATATCTTTTGATTTGATTCTATTTGTTTTATCTCTTTATCCACTTTTACTGCGATTTATTTTGTTTTATGACCAGGTCTTCAGGTGGTGATTTAGAAGAATTCGACCCTGAGATTGAGAGGACTTTCAGAGCTAGGAGGAGCCAGGGCATTCTTTCTGAGACTATAGACATCCCTCCTATTCAGACTATCTTCACTCACTCAGGCAGTGACATGGCAGACCACCAGAGAATAATGAAAGAGCTTGCAGCACCAGATGCTGCATTTCAGTACTTCAGCATAGCTTATCCAGAGCTGGGGGGTAATTTTGAGTTAAGATCTGGACTTATCAATTTACTGCCAAAGTTTCAGGGATTAACTGGAGAGGATCCCAACAGACACCTACACGAATTCCATGTGGTATGCTCCACTATGAAGCCTCAGGGCATTTCTGAAGAAGACATCAAGCTGAGAGCTTTCCCCTTCATATTGACAGGAGCAGCAAAAGACTGGTTTTATTATCTGCCTACAGGACATGTGTCTAGTTGGATCGCTATGAAGAAGGCATTTTTGGAGAAGTATTTCCCAGCTTCCAGGACAGCTATAATCAGAAAAAGCATCTGTGGGATTCAGCAAGTGGTTGGTGAGACATTGTATGACTACTTGGAGAGATTTAACAAGCTGTGTTCAAGTTGCCCCCAGCATCAAATCAGCGAGCAATTATTGATTCAGTACTTCTATGAAGGATTGCTGTAGATGGACAGAGTCATGATAGATGCTGCAGCTGGAGGGGTCCTAGTGAACAAAACGCCAATTCAAGCTAGGGAGCTCATTTCAAATATGGCTGAGAATTCCCAACAATTTGGAAGCAGAGCCTTGACCACCAGAGGAGTGGGTGAAATTCAGGGAGTTCCTACTGATCAGAAGGAGATTAAGACTGCATGATGGAGCTCACATCGGCTGTTAAGCAAATGGAATTAAAAATGGAAAGACAAAATTCAACTCCTTCAGTACCTCCACAATCAAGTCAAATGATAAGTGTGTGTGGCATTTGCTCTAGTCAAGAGCACACTTCAGACTCATGCCCTACCCTCCAACAAGACGAAACAGTAGCTGCATTAGTAAGAGGACAATTCCAAGCAAGAAACAATCCGTATTCCTCTACTTATAACCCCGGTTGGAGGAATCATCCTAATTTGAGGTATGGGAATGCTTTCTATCAACAAGACCCTCAAACTCAATCCTCACAGCAGCATCTACCGAATTTCCAGCAGCCCCAACAAACTCAAAACAACCAGCAAACTTTTCAGCCATCAAACCAAAGTTTTCAGCCTCCGTTTCAGCCTAATTCTCAACAATTTCAGCAACCATTTCAACATTTCGAACCTCAATTCTAGCAATATCATCAAGGGCAGCAAAGTTTTCAATCATTCTCAGCTTTCCAAGCGCAAAACCAACAAAATTTTCAGCCAACACAGCCCTTGAATCAGAATTTCCAGCCCTACAATCAAGGGTTTCAAGGGCAGAATTTTCAGCCCTCGCCACCTAATTTTCCAGCTCAAAATCAGAACTTTCAAGGCTACATTTCCCAGCAAAATTTCCCAGCATATCAGCCCTCTAATCAGTCCTTTAATCAGCCCCAATAGCCATGTTTTCAAGGTCAATCAAGGAGCTATTCTAACCAAGGAGGCTATGGAAGTTCAAGTGTAGGAAATGTGCCCCAACAGAGGGTTGAGGAAATGTTTCAACAAATGATGCAACAACAGCAAGCTTGGCAACAACAACAACAACAAGTTTTACAACAACACCAACAAAACGTTGAAAGACAAATAGGGCAATTGGCTAGTGGGATTAACCAAAATCAAGCTCAAGGATCAAGTCAACTTCCTTCCCAAACTGTTCCTAATCCTAAAGGAAATGTGAGTGCTATAACTTTGAGAAGTGGGAAGGTTACAACATCTCCGAAGAGTCCAAGAGCAGAATTTTCAGGAGACCAGACAGCAACCTCAGTTCCGGCCCAAAACAGCAATGAAATGACTTCAAATTCAGCTGATTCCACCCCTAGCCCGTTCCCAACTCATTCCTCAAGCAACCCTCCAAATTTGGTGGCAAACGGAGAAGAAAACAATGCCGAGGCCGATTTTACAGCCACCGTATCGAATGGGACAGTAGAGCAGAATTTAGCATCTCCACTTCCGACCAAAGAAGTTGATTTTAGGGTTCCTTTACCCTTTCCACAGCAGAGAACACATGCCAAGAAGTAAGTGGAGGAGGAGAAGGCCAAGGAATCCAATGAACTAGTGGAACTTTTCAGTAAGGTAGAGATAAATGTGCCTTTGTTGACCATGATCAAGCAGATTCCTATGTATGCTAAGTTTTTGAAGGATCTTTGTATTCATAAACAGAAACTCAAGGAAAATGAGTTGGTCAGCTTTGGGAAGAACATCTCAGCACTTATCCACACTATTCCTCAGAAATGTGAAGACCCAGGGGTATTCACTGTTTCTTGTGAGATAGGGAGCACCGTATTCCATGATGCTATGCTTGATTTAGGAGCTTCCATAAATGTGATGCCCAGGTCAGTTTTTCAGATGCTTGGCATAGGCCCTTTACAGCCCACTGGAGTGGTGATACAGCTAGCAGACAGGAGTCAGATCCACCCAGCAGGTATGATTGAAGATGTTTTGGTTAAGGTAAAGGAGCTGATATTTCCTGCGGATTTCTATATTTTGGATATGGAGGGAGATTACTTGGCACACCATTCTCCACTGATTTTAGGCAGACCGTTTCTGAAGACTGCTAGAACTAAGATCGATGTATATGCCGGTACACTTTCTATGGAGATTGGAGACACGGTTGTACAGTTCAGCCTTTTTGATGCTATGAAGCATCCGAGAGAGGATCACTCCATCATGAGCATGGACATTTTAGAGGAGCTGGCGCAGACAGAGCTAGAGGCTGAGGGATTTCTGGAGGATTTTTCTGGAGCAGTTATAGATTCAGAGGAGGTTCAGAGATTATTTACTGCTGAGACTGAGGATTTTTCAGAAGACATTTCAGACACATTACCAGCTGGAGAGATTTTTCTAGGTGTAGGGGATTGCACAGAGCCCCAAGGATCACCTATTTTTCTTGATATTCAGAGTGTAGGGGATTGCACTAAACCCCAGGGACCACTTATTTCTGCTGAAGAAGATCAGAGTGAACTGAAGCCATTACCAGGCCATTTGAAATATGCATACCTAGGAGAGGAGCAGACTTTCCCTATGATTATTGCACAACATTTGGAGTCAGAACAAGAAGAGAAATTACTGCAAGTCCTGAGGCACTACAAGAAGGCAATTGGGTGGACTTTATCAGATATACCAGGTATCAGCCCAGCTATCTGCATGCACAGGATATTTTTGGAAGATAATGTTAAACCTGTGAGGCAACCACAAAGGAGACTTAACCCACTTATTTTGGATGTTGTAAAGAAAGAGGTGACTCGACTTCTACAGGCAGGTATCATTTACCCTATTTCTGACAGTCAGTGGGTTAGTCCTATTCATGTGGTGCCCAAGAAATCTGGAGTGACCGTGGTGGCAGATGAAAGCAATGAATTAGTACCCACCAGAGTTAAGAATTCCTGGAGAGTCTGCATTGATTACAGGAAGCTCAACAAGGTCACAAGGAAAGATCACTTCCCTTTACCCTTCATTGATCAGATGCTTGAGAGACTGGCAGGGAAGTCACACTACTGTTTCTTGGACGGATTTTCAGGCTATTTTCAGATTTGTATAGATCCAGAGGACCAGGAGAAGACCACCTTCACTTGCCCCTTTGGTACTTTTACCTACAGACGTATGCCCTTCGGACTCTGCAACGCACCCGGTACCTTTCAGAGATGTATGGTGAGTATATTCGGTGAGTTGCTAGAGGACTGTATGGAGGTATTCATGGATGATTTTTCAGTTTATGGCACGTCTTTTGATTCATGCTTAAATAACTTGTCTAGGGTTTTACATCGTTGCATTGAAACTAACCTTGTTCTTAATTTTGAGAAATGCCACTTTATGGTAGGGCACGGGATTGTACTTGGACACATAGTCTCTCAGAAGGGTATTGAGGTAGATCCTGCTAAAATCAGTGTTATTTCTTCTTTATCTTACCCCGTATGCGTACGGGATGTTCGTGCTTTTCTTGGACATGCAGGATTTTACCGCAGATTTATTAGAGACTTCAGCTTGATTGCTCGGCCCTTGACACGACTTTGCAGAAGGATGTTGAGTTTCACTTTGATGAAAAATGCAAAGAAGCTTTTCATAGACTCAGGGAGGCTCTTACCTCAGCTCCTATTATTACATCACCTGACTGGACTTTACCGTTTGAATTAATGTGTGATGCTTCTAATTTTGCAGTGGGAGCTGTTCTAGCACAGAGGGTAGATGGAGCACCACATGTCATTTGCTACGCTTCAAAAACCCTAGATGCCGCCCAAGCCAACTACACCACGACTGAAAAGGAGCTTCTTGTCATTGTCTTTGCTTTAGATAGATTCAGATCTTATTTATTGTGCTCACATGTGGTTATTTTTTCTGATCATGCAGCTCTCAAATACTTATTGAAGAAGCCTGATGCAAAACCCAGATTGATCAGATGGATGCTCCTACTCCAAGAATTCGACATGGAGATCAGAGATAGAAGTGGAAAAGAGAACTTAGTTGCAGATCATTTGAGCAGACTTGAAGGAGATGGATTTCCTACCACCATTGATGATGACTTCAGAGATGAGCACTTGATTTCCGTGCATGGTGAGACACCGTGGTATGCAAACCTAGTTAACTTTCTTGTTGCACATGTATTCCCCACTCAATTTTCGAAAGCTCAAAAAGATAAATTAAAAAGTGATGCAAAGTTTTATGTGTGGGATGATCCTTATTTGTAGAAATTTTGTAATGACCAAATAATTAGGAGATGCATACCCGATCATGAGTTTACTTCTGTCCTTACTTTTTATCATTCATCAGCTTGTGGGGGGCATTTTGGACCCCAGAGGACAGCCAGGAAAGTATTAGAGTGTGGTTTATACTGGCCCACCCTTTTTCATGATTCACATGTTTTTTATAAAAATTGTGATAGATGTCAGCGAACTGGGAACATAGGAGCGAGACATGAGATGCCCCAGCATGCTATACTTTACTGTGAGATTTTTGATGTATGGGGGATAGATTTTATGGGACCTTTTCCTGCATCTTATGGTTATCTGTATATTTTACTTGCTGTGGATTATGTTTCAAAATGGGTGGAGGCCATTCCCTCTAAGACTGATGATTCTTCTGTTGTTTGTAGTTTTGTTAGGTCACACATTTTCTGCAGGTTTGGAATTCCAAGAGCAATAATTAGTGACCAAGGATCTCATTTCTACAACAAACACATGAAGGCATTGCTGAGCAAATATGGGGTGGTTCATAAAATCTCTACATCCTATCATCCCCAAACAAATGGACAGGCTGAAATTTCTAATAGAGAGATAAAATCCATTCTAGAGAAGACAGTTGGGCCCACTAGAAAAGACTGGAGCAAGAGACTAGATGACGCACTCTGGGCCTACAGAACAGCGTACAAGACACCGATTGGCATGTCACCCTACCGCCTGGTTTATGGTACGGCTTGTCACCTCCCTGTGGAGATAGAGCACAAGGCATATTGGGCGGTGAAAGCTTGCAATTTCGATGCTACCAAGGCGGGGGAAGAGAGAAAATTGCAACTCCAAGAACTTGAAGAAATTCGATTGGAAGCATTTGAAAATTCAAGAATTTACAAGGAGAAGACCAAGAACTTCCATGACAAGCATATTGTGAAAAAAGACTTCAAAGTTGGTGAGAAGGTTTTATTGTATAAATCAAGGCCGTTGCCGGGGACTGCGTCAATATTGGAATATTGCAGTTTGATTAATCCAGATTTCTACATAATTTTCCTTTTTCATTTTTTTTCCTTTTGCAATTCTGCTCCCTAACTTACAATATTGGAAGTATTCCTTTCTCGTTGAATGCTTAGGTCAGATCGAGGGGGAGTCCTTCTTGAAGCTGATCCTGAAATAGAACGAACCCTTCACACTCTGAGACGACTTCAAAAACAACGAGAAATGGTCGATCAAGAGAAGAACAATCAGATAGAGAACAAGCCGTTGAGAGACTATGCTGCGCCAAGTGCTAGAGGCCTGAGATCTAGCATTAGAAGGCCTCCAATTGAAGCAAACAACTTTGAACTGAAGCCTGCTTTACTGTCTATGATCCAACAACATCAGTTCGGAGGAGCGCCTATGGAGGATCCAAATCTTCATCTGGAAGTGTTTCTGGAATTCTGTGAAACTCTCAAATTTAATGGAGCCTCTGCAGATACGATAAGATTGCGACTTTTTCCTTTTTCTTTAAGGGATAAAGCACGAGCTTGGTTACATTCGCTCCCATCGAACTGTATCACAACATGGGAGCAACTCGAGCAGAGATTTTTAGACAAGTACTTTCCACCAATCAAGACCGCTTCACTCCGTCACCAAATCACAAATTTTGTGCAAAAAGATGGAGAATCTCTTTTTGAAACTTGGGACCGATTTAAAGGACTACTGCAGCAATGCCCACATCACGGACTGGAGAAATGGCTCGTAATCCATACCTTCTATAACGGAATTTCCTACTCTACTAAAGTCTCTTTAAACTCTGCTGCAGGTGGTGCGCTCATGAACAAAACCTTAGAGGAGGCATTCGATATTATCGAAAGCGTGGCATTGAATCATCACCAATGGGCGAGAGAGAGAGAGAATCCCGTTCGATCGGCAGGTAAGTATGAGGTGAGCGCTTTAGACAGCCTTGCGGCAAAGGTTGATGCATTAACCTATAAATTTGAAAATTTTAATGTTAACGCTGTTTCTAATATCATCTGTGAGATTTGTGGAGTGACAGGACATTCGGCCATGAATTGCCAAGTAGGGGTCACGCAACCTACTGGAGTGCAGGTGGAACAAGTTGACGCGATAAATAATTTTGCTCAAAGGCCAAACAACAATCCGTATTCAAACACCTACAATCCAGGATGGAGGAACCACCCGAATTTTTCTTACAGAAATAATCAAAATCAATCCGGGCAGAATAATTATGGAGCATCTGGAGGATTTCAGCAAGAAAAGAAGTCTAACTTGGAAATTATGATGGAAAATTTCATTGCTAGCCAAACGAAGCAAAATGATGAATTTCGACAACACATGGTGGAATCTAATCGAAAGCATTCAGAGACAGCCGAAGGAATCTCCCTATTATCAGGTAAGATAGATAATTTGGCAAATCATACTAAAATGTTGGAAAATGAACTTGCGCAGGTCGCCGATTCGTCTTCAAGAATACCGGGGAGATTTTCGGGGAGACCAGAAACAAATCCTGTGGAGCATTGTAACGCGATTACCTTGAGAAGTGGAAGGAGAGTAAATGAGCCTAAGGAGGACCCAAAGCTATTTCCGGACAGAGAAGAACACGCCCAGGACGTGCTGATTGGCACGCCCGTGCCAATCACCGAGAGATCTGCCAGCGAACAACACGCCCAGGACGTGCTGAAGAACACGCCCGTGACCGTGTCATCCTCTGCTACTGAAGGGAAAAAGATGCCTGAAAGCCAAAGAATCCATGCACGCGTGGAAAAATACAAACCACCGATTCCATTCCCCCAGAGGATAATTAAGGCCAAACTTGATGAACAATTTGGTAAGTTTCTTGATGTCCTAAGGAAGTTGTATATTAACATTCCATTCACGGAAGCCTTGCAGCAAATGCCCACGTACTCAAAATTTCTGAAAGACATATTGACAAACAAAAGAAAAATTGAGGAGTGTGTAACGGTGGCATTGACGGAGGAATGTAGTGCTCTAATTCAAAACAGGTTACCACCTAAACTCAAAGATCCAGGTAGTTTTTCAGTCTCATGCATGATTAGGAATCATAACTTTGATAAAGCTTTTTGTGATCTGGGAGCTAGTGTAAATCTTATGCCATTTTCACTGTGTAAGAAATTAAACTTGGGTGAATTGAAAATTACAACACTAGCTTTGCAACTTGCTGATCACTCTGTGAGGTATCCTTTAGGTGTATTGGAAAATGTACCTGTCACGGTTGGGAAATTTGTTGTCCCTGCTGATTTTGTTGTTCTAGAAATGGATGAAGATTCGTACATTCCTATTATACTGGGAAGACCTTTCTTGGCCACTGCAGGAGCAGTAATTGATGTTAAAAATCATAAGTTGTCGTTAGCCGTGGGTAGCGAAAAAATTGAGTTTGATTTGTCTAAAGTTATTAAACAACCCTTCCTGGAGAATGTGTGTTGCAGGATTGATGAGGTGCAGATGGTTGAGGAAGAAGAAGAACCGTTTCTCAGATTCAGCGATACACTGGACACATACTCGGATGAAGAAGACGTTGAAAAGAGCAGGGAAGATGGTGGACACATAAACCTTGCGCGACATATGACTGAAGAAGCGATGTTAGAACAAAAATCACTGGAAAGTGAAAACCATGAATTACCGCAGGTAGAACTTAAACCTCTTCCATCGACCCTCAGGTATGAATTTCTTGGTGATAATTCCACATTACCGCAGGTAGAAATCCAAAGGACGAGAGAACGTTACTTGGGCTAGGTGTGACGTGGTCAGCCTAGTGGGGACTGACACACACAGACCATGTCCTGAACCAAGTGGGTATAAGATGGTGAAGGGAATGATGCACGATTCATTAGAGCTGCTGAAGGGTGTCAGAATTATTTCTGAGGTCAACCGTTGATCTTTCGATTAATTGGGGATCATGATGTACTACTAGGTGCTACTCATGATCGTTCTATAATTGGTTAATTATAGACGGCCAACATAAATCGAAAGCCTATTTAGTCACACGCACAACGAGTAATCCGAGGGATTTAAAATGAGTTGAAAATTGGATTTTTCGATCAAGAGAAATAAGTCGAATCTGAATTTATCAGAGGCGCATTGGAAGCTTAAAATGGCTAAGTCTTTTGAAGGCTTCTTGGGCGAATTAAATGAGTTTAATTCGTGAGGAGACGGCTTGGTTTGGCCGGCCAAAGAGGGTCCCCACCCTCTTTGGTTTGGCCGGCCACCACAAGGAGAGAAAACCAATTTATTTGGTTTATTTTATAAAATAAATCAAGCGCGATTTGTTTTATAAAATTATGAATAAATAAATCTATTTAATGAGATTTATATAAAGAAATTTATAGAAATTTATTCTTTTTATGGAAATTAAAATGAACCATGGATTGGTTTATTTTATTTTATAAAATCAATTATGAATTGATTTTTCCATGATAAGAAAAATTTATATAATAAATTTCTTGTAAATTTTATTCCATAATAAAAGGGGAGATGTGATTGTTTTATTATAAATTTAGTTATAATAAAACTTGGCATAACGGAATAATTCATAAGAAAATTTATAGGATAAATTTCTTATGAAAATTTATTCCATTAAAAGGGAGACTTGGCGATGGAAAGACTACTATATAAAGGAACCAAGGCAAGGCTTGAATTCCAATGAAGAGAACAAGTAGCAAGCTCTCTCTCTCTCTCTTATTCTCTCCCTCTCTCTCCGGCGCCCCATTCTCTCTCTAGGGCCGGCGCCCCTTTCTCTCACTAGGGCCGGCGCACTCTCTCCTCCCCTAGGGCCGGCGCCGAGAGTCTCCTCCACCAAGAAGGTGCCAAAGAAGAAGAAGAAGCGGGTCGCGACTTCCTCCTTCCATTCTCCGGAATCTTGATTCCGTAACTTGGTGGTTAGTTTCCATCTTTCTCTCTTGATATTCTAATTGTGCCTTTGGAGAATCTAGTAGTTCTCGTCGGCACAAAACTCGTGGCTTTGCGAAGTCATCCCGAAGAGAACTCGGCGTGGACGCGAATAGAGGCGGAGCTTCCAAGGGATGCTACGGTTGGATCTCGTCCCTTACTTCGAGTTACGCGAGGTATTGAGTAAATTAGTTTACTTTCTGTAAAATTTTAATTTATGATCATGTCCACACATCATAAGGTTGCATGCTAGATACGTGGTTAAAAATAATTTAAGGAATTATTTATGCTAATTCTTACGCTGCACGTAATTAATTTTAATAATTACGAACCCGTATCCATGTCAACATGCACCCGGTCCCTACATCTTTATGATAGGAAGCCTTAAGCACGACAGAGGATCCCTAGTCCTAGATAAATATCAACGACTATGAGAATGTGAGCTTAGAACAGTTCCAAAGGATACACTCCACTATGTAACAATCATCATAATTCTCTCTTAATGCACCCCAAATCTTATCCTCTCAGGTATCATATGCATAGATTATGGTATCATGGGATAGATGTTCTCCCACAACATTATAAAAAGGTACATCCTCCGCTAGAGGTAGGTATGGGTGAGCTCCTTTCTACTGTTCTACTGCAAATTATTTTCGAGCTCCATCTTTGACTTGAAAGTCGGAGTGACTGCGTCGGAATCCCTCCGACCATCTTCTTAACTTGTGTTCATTTGCTCAGGCCCCCTTCCCGATGGACCTTTTCGGTGATTAGAAGAGGATCTGCCCTTTCTGCACCTCTCACCCCCACCTGTGAGTTGTCCAATGGTGAGGAATAGGTAGCATCACATTGGTGCCATCTGTGGGAAACTAAGATGAGAGCAATCTTAGATCTCAAATGGATAACACCGATCGTCCACAAGGTGAGAAGAAAGAAAGGCAAGATCTCGTCACCATGACAAGGGAGGAATTCAATCGTCTGGTGGCATCCACGGTACACACCATCTTGCAAGGGCAGACACATCCTGCCTCAATGACAGCCTCCGACAGAGCCCTCATAAAACCGCGACTGTTGAAAACAAAACCCTCGGTAACCAAGGTACCCTATTCACCATGCGTTTTGCAAGATGCCCTACCACGACACTTCAGAACGGTGGCAGTAAGAGAATACAATGGCACTACTGACCCGGAAGATCATCTAGGTAAATTTGAAAACAAATCCCAACAGCCTCCATTAAAACTTTCGAAGACTTCAAGATGGCCTTCCTTCGGCACTTTGTCCCTAGTTGAAGATATCAGAAGACACCCCACGACCTATTCGCTCTTAAATTGAAGCCGAATGAGCCACTGAAGAAATATTTACAACGGTTCAATCAGGTAGCTATGGACGTCCCTACGGTTGCGCTTGAGGTCCAGGTCAGCGCCTTCTCGCATGGATTGGTAGATGAAGAATTCTTCTGATCTTTGGTCAAGAAACCTCTTCCCGACATTGACTGGCTACAAGTTAAAGCTCTCAGATATATCCAGGTGGAGGAGGACTAGAGCACCAAGAGGAAGGAGGGGTCGGCTCCTACTCCGGTGAGCGTCTCCTTCGAAAGGAAGGCCCTACCCCCTCCTCACCATAGGAATGTTACGACACCCAGGAAGCGAACCATCCAGAGGTAAGCTCATCAAGCCATGTTCCCGAAATGGGCTCTCAGTCAGAAATCGTTTGTGACTTCCACCAAACCAACCCACTCCACTAGGGACTGCCACCAGTAAGCCCGAGAGTTGCGACTGATGGTGGATAAAAGGAAGGCTACCCGGAAGATAGCAATCTATAGCTCTGCCCAGCCTTATCCTTGGAAGCAGAGCTTGAACAAGGAGGGAGCCAAGCCCCAATCTGACCGCACCCCGGAGCAGAGTTCTAACTTGCAACATCGACCTCCAGTATCGCTTGAGCCTGAACCAAGGGACAAAAACAAAGAAAGACAAAAGGTGGGACCCTTAGGAATGGTCAACATCATATCTGGGGGACTCATGGACGGAGATTCCACCAGGGCACGAAGATCTCATGGTCGTCGCCTGGAGAATTATAGGATCATCTTAAGAGGAAGCCTAACCAACCACCCTGTTATCTCTTTCGGGCCGACCAACTTGGATGGGGTCGAAACTTCCCATGAGGATGCCTTGGTCATCGAAGCCTTGATTGCCAACTACGTCATCAAATGAGTGTTTGTTAACATGGGTAGCTCAGTGAATATCATCTTCAAGGTAGCCTTTGATCAAATCTAGATGGAAGGGGAAGAGATAGTGCCCATTAACACACCTCTCTATGGATTCACGGGGCATAAGATGAAACCTATGGGGCAAATCCACCTCTCCTTAACTCTTAGAGAGGAACTTGCTCAACGCACCTGGTGCACACCTTTCCTAGTGGTGAACACGGAATCGGCCTACAATGTCACCTTAGGTAGGTCGGCACTAAGTGTCTTCCAATCTATTGCTTAGGTCTTCCACCAGAAGCTCAAATTCCCCGTCGAAGCCCGGGTCAGTGAGGTCAAGGGGAGCCAACTCACGGCTTGGAAATGTTACGTGGACATCATCTGGGTCAACAACAAAAGGCATGCTAAATCTCCCATGATTTCAAGTAGGTTTCGAAGAAATCCCCCCTGGCTCGACCTGAGGAGGAACACCAAGAAGTGAATATACACCCTCAACTCCCTGAGGGTAGGACCCGTGTAGACGCAAGCCTGGAGGCACCCCTCAAGTAAGAACTAATAGGCTATCTCCAGGTCAACTATGACGTGTTCATCTGGGTAGCCGGCGAACACACAGGAGTCTCGCCTTCGATCATAGAGCTCTGACTCATAATCGAGTTGCTGACTCGTCTGGCAGAAGAAGTGGAAGTTTTCTTTTGAGTAGAGTCAGGTAATTCAAGCTGAGATAGACAAGCTACTTACGTTCAGGTACATCAGAGAAGTCCAGTTCCCTACTTGGTTGTCCAATGTAGTTCTGGTCTCCAAGCCATGAGGCAAGTGGAGGGTCTGTATTGATTTTCGGGATCTGAATAATACTTGTCCCAAGGATTGTTATCCTTTACCCTGCATTGATCAGTTGGTAGACTCTATTACAGGTTGTAAACTCATCTGCATATTAGATGCCTACCAGGAGTACCACTGGATCCCCTTAGCGTGCGTTGGAAGATCAAGAGAAGGCTAGTTTCATTACTCCTCATGAAACTTTCTATTATAATGTTATGCCTTTTGGCCTCAAGAACGCCGAGGCTACTTATCAACGACTAATGGACTGAATTTTTAGAGATCAAATTGGGAGAAATTTAGAGGTCTATGTAGATGACATTCTCATCAAGACCCAGCAGGCAGACTCCCTTGTCTCTGATCTAGAGGAGACATGCGCGACCCTTAGGCCATATGGTCTCAAGTTGAATCCCCACAAATTCTTGTTTGGGATAATAGGCGGGATATTTTTGGGCTACATCGTCACATAACATAGTATTGAGGCAAACACAGAGAAGGTACATGCTTTGCAAGACATGCCCTCCTTCGCAACCTTCAAGAGACTCAGCGGTTGGTAGGATGGATTGCCACACTATCCCGCTTCATATCTCCTTCGGCCATGCAAAGTCTTTCCTTCTTTAAGATTCTCCACAGAGTAGCCAAATTCAAATGGGACAAGAAATATGATTAGGCCTTTTCAAAATTGAAGGCGTACTTGGCCCAACTGCCCCTCCTCTCCAAGCCAGTTAGGGCGAGATATTATGGGTTTACCTATCGGCCTCTGACTCTGGCATCGCCACCATCCTGCTCAGATAGGAGGGCACCTTACAACACTCGATCTACTTCTTTATCCATGTCTTCAATGACGTGGAAAGAAGATACACCGCCTTGGAAAGATTAGAGCTAAGCTTCACCTTGGCGGCCAGACGGTGGTGAGCTTACTTCTTGGCGGGGTCGATCATCATTCTCACCAACAACAACTTGGGTCAAATCCTCAAGGCTTCCGACAGATTGGTCAAATGGACGACTGAGCTAAGTGAGTACGATATCTAGTACCAGCCAAGGACCACCATTAAGGCTCAGGCCTTGGTGGACTTAGATGAAACATTAGAGCCCCAAACAGTGGGAATATGGAAGGTATATGTGTATGAATCCTCAAATCAGCAAGGAAATGGGGTAGACATCCTGTTGGTATCTCCCCAAGGAGACACACTCGCCCTCGCTATCCGGCTCTAATTCTGAGCCTTAAACAACGAGGCTAAATACAAGGCATTGTCGGTGGGACTCCAGCTAGCTAAGCAAATCGGTGCCTCCCAAATCACGGTGCACTCTGATTCCCAACTGGTGGCTTAATAGATAATTGGACATTTCGAGGTCTACTTTCAAGAGGTGAACCTCCACTTTTAGGAGGCCTTTGGAAAACTCTAGCTCCATGTTCAGGAGGTGAACCTCCAAAAGATCCCCCGGGCTGAGAATTAGGAGGTAGATGAGCTAGCTAAGTTAGCTAGCACTCTAGCCTAGTAAAAGACTCAAGACTGCATCACTCGTACTCTGCTGATCTCCCAAGTCTAACACCTAGCTTGACCAAATGATCCCGCTGACTGAAGGTTATACCTCATCAACTATCTAATACAAAGCACTCTCCCTGAACATCCTGAACAAGTACGAGTATTAAAAAGAAGAGTAACACAGTTCACTCTGATTGGAGATGATCTACTGTACCGACTGTTGGAACTTGGATGGATAGAGAGGAGGGGTGAATATAGCTAGACACTTAAACTTTAAAGCTTTTCAATTTCCTGCACCTCAATTGTTAGTAGCACAGCGGAAGCTAAAGGAAAATAGAGTATGCAGAAATGAACCCTAAGCTAAGAACAAATACAAGAACGCTAACAAGAGGGTTTACAAGGTTCGGGGATAACTTGCCCCTACTCCTTGGCATGCCCGTAAGGTGGGCAATCCCTTGATCGTCGGGAGATCAAGCCCCAGAAAATCCGGATAAAATGCAACCTCCTTCTCGGTGGAGTAACCTCTCCACAGCGTTTCGAAATGGATCAAAGATAAAGTACAGGAAACACAAGAAGGATCTTACTTAGCACTTGAAAGGACAAAAACACAAGCAGAACTTCTCCCGAGCTCTACCCAGCGCAGATCTCACGCAAGAACTCCCTTCTTCGTGTCTTCTCGCTGATAGACTCGCCAAGCCTCTTGTTTCTTCTTCCAAGTGCTCAGTAACAGATGGTTGCTTCAAAGATCACAGTTGCTTGCTCAAGATGGAACAGAGTTGTCGCAAGAGCACAAGTTGTCGCAAGAATTCTGTGTGTAGTGCCCTCAGTTGCTAAGACTTGTTCGCCACAAAAATACTTAAGTCCCAGCTTACTGATCACCAAGTCACCACCTCACTGTAGCCTCCAGCTGCTCACCTGCAACCACCAGCTACTACTGAGCTCTCCTGGACTCCCTGAGCTTCCCTCAGCCTAGCCCCAGTCAACAGCTTCAGCCAGCGCCAGCGTCCATTGCAACCTGAGATGGCAAATGGACAAACCTGCTCCAAGGAAAGGCTTTCATTGACTCTCCTTGAGTGTTTGAATCTATCCTTATCACCTGCACACTTAATCAGAGCATTCGCACAACATATCAAGCATAGAATCAAGTATCAGAGATTAAGCGCAAAGAATCAGATGTGTTCAGACGCGATCAGAGCGTCTGACAGTGCATTTTGAATTAAAGTGATCGATCACCGGACCGATCAGAGAGCCTCCTGATCGGCCACCAGACCGATCAAGGTGGGTTCAGACCGATCATGCTCCATCCTGATCGGTCCCCAACGCTCAATCAGAAATTGTGATTTCTCTAGGACTCTTCGGGACCGATCACCAGACCGATCCCAAGTTGTGGATCGGTCACCAGACCGATCCACCCCTTTGCAGGGCAATTTCTTAAATTCGCAGTTCAACCCTCCTAATCGGTCACCAGACCGATCAGGGAATGTTCAGACCGATCAGGCTCCGTCCTGATCGATCATAGTGAGGAACTTGCGATACTTGATCGTTCACCAGACTGATCCGAACAGTGTTCCAGATCGGTCACCTGATCGATCAGGAGCATATCAGTAAGGTTCTCAAAAACCTACTGGAGACTCCCTGATCGGTCACCGGACTGATCAGGAGCAGAGCAGCAGGGGAACTCAACTCACTGTGAGCTCCTTGATTGGTCACCAGACCGATCAGGAGCAAAGCAGTGAGTGAACTGCATGCTCCCCGATCGATCACCAGACCGATCCATGAAGGAGCACCATGCCAACTTCCCTGATCGGTCACCAGACCGATCCAGGGACTCCAACCTAGCCCTTCAAGCTAGGATTTCATCCAACCTAGCCCTCCAAGCTAGGACCTGACCCTCCAAGCCAGGATTTCATCAACCTAGCCCTCCAAGCTAGGACCTGGCCCTCCAAGCCGGGATTTCATCAACCTAACCCTCCAAGCTAGGATCTGACCCTCCAAGACAGAACTTTTTTACACCTAGCCCTCCAAGCTAGGATTTTCCACACCTAACTCTCCATGTTAGGAATTTTCCACACCTAGCCCTCCAAGCTAGGATTTTTCCACACCTAACCCTCCAGGTTAGGACTTTTCATACCTAGCCCTCCAAGCTAGGATTTTCCCACACCTAACCCTCCAAGTTAGGACTTTTCCACACCTAGCCCTCCAAGCTAGGATTTTTCCACACCTAACCCTCCAGGTTAGGACTTTTCACACCGTGCCTAATACCCGATCAGGACTTAATCATAATCAACCTAAACTAAAATCGGTGTCAACACCAAAACAACAATCAGGGTCAGACTGCATCAACACCGACGATCCTTCTCCCAACCCCTACTTAAATCCCTCGGGCCTGCAGATGTTGATTATGTACTCTGGGGAATCCATGGGGGTATATATGGGAATCATGCAGGGGCCAGGACTCTAGCCCTCAAGGTTCACTTGGCGGGGTACTTCTGACCCACCTTACAGGCTGACTCCTGCCTGGTAGCTATTTGCGCCCCCTGTCAAAAGCACCAAAACCTGCCACATTGTCCCACGATATTCCTGAAGATTGCCACAGTAGTCTGTCTGTTCGACCAGTGGGGTATGGACATCGTGAGGTCGTTCCCTCTAGATTCAACATAGAAGAAATTCCTGCTAGTGGTTGTCGATTATTTGTCCAAGTGGGTGGAAGTCATTCCCATGTCGCGCATAACCGAAGGAGAAGTCATTAAGTTCTTGTGGCAGAGCGCCATCTGTCGGTTCGGGTTCCCCTACAGGCTCATATTAGATAATGACAAACAATTCCAGGGCCGCCGCCTCAAGAAATGTTGTGAAAAGCTTGGCATACAATAAACCTTTATCTCTATCGCCTACATCCAAAGTAATCGGCAGATCGAGGAGGTGAATTGGGAAAGTGTCCGAGGACTCAAATCAAAATTGGATCATGTCCAAGGTAGTTGGGTGGAGGAGCTCCCAAGCATCCTATGGGCTTATTGGATGATCCGTCGGGAGAGAACACAAATGACCCCTTTCCACCTAGTTTACGGAGGAGAAACCATGGTTCCTGTGGAGGTTGGGGATGAATCTCTACTACGGGTAGCCTATGGAGACCAGAATGACCAGCTACGCCTAATAGACTTGGATGTCCTGACGGAGACTCAAGAGAAGGCAGCAGCTCGACTTGTCCCTTACCGATAATGGATGCGTCTCAACAACAATCGACGAGTCATCCCTCATTCCTTCCAGATAAGAGACTTGGTCTGGAAAAAGTCAAGCCGACCGGAGAAGTTGTCAAGTTGGAGTCTTGTTGGCAGGGCCTTTCTAGGTCATGGAGAAGCTACGCTTAGGCGTTTATTACTTGGAGCACAACAAAGAAAAGAGGTTGGACCGACCATGGAATGCGCATCACTTGAAGCCCAATAGCTCTTAGCCCGTCATAACCCCCTCATAGTCATGCTCCTGATCTCCTTTGTCATTTCTGAACTTTTTTCTTTCCATCCGAATTACTATACTGCTTTCTTAATGAAATTAAGCTAGGTTACCCTTTCATGATGAGCTAAGTCCAGATCCTAGGGCTATGGTGTCTATCTTATCTTTCGCGGGTCAAACTCTGGCCATATCGCCTGTGTCCTTTTTAGGACCCAAACTCCCCCGACCTCGGACATAGGCGGGGGCGAGATCCTTGCTCTGCGGTGTCTATCTCACCCTCCGCAAGTCGAGCTTTGACCGTATTGCCTGCGTCCTTTTCAGGACCCAAACTCCCCTGATCTCAAACATAGGAGGGTCGAGATCCTCAGGCTGCGGTGTCTATCTCACCCTCCGTGGGTCGAGCTCTGGCCGTATCTCCTGCATCCTTTTCAAGGACTAAAATCCCCCGGTCTTGGACATAGGCGGGGTCAAGATCCTTGGGTTGCGGTGTCTATATCACCCTCCGCGAGTCGAGCTCTGGTCGAATCGCTTATGTTCTTTTCAAGGCCTAAACTCCCCCACCCTCGGACATAGGCAGGGTCGAGATCCTCGGACTGCAGTGTCTATCTCACCCTCCACGGGCTGAGCTCTAGCCTTATTGCCTGCGTCCTTTTCAGGTCCCAAACTCCCCTGGTCTCGGAAATAGGCAGGGTCAAGATCCTCGGGCTACAGTGTCTATCTCACCCTCCATGGGTCAAGCTCTGGTCGTATCGCCTGTGTCCTTTTCAGGGCCCAAACTCCCCCAACCTAAGATATAGTCGGGGTTGAGATCCTAGACCTGCAGTATCTATCTCACCCTCCCTGAGTCAGCTTTGGTCGTATCACCTGCATCCTTTTCAGGGCTTAAACTCCCCTAGCCTTGGACATAGGTAGGGTCGAGATCCTCGGGCTGCGGTGTCTATCTCACCTGCCACGGGTCATGCTCTGGTCGTATCACCTACGTCTTTTTCAGGGCCCAAACTCCTCCATACTCGGACATAGACAGGGTTGAGATCCTCGGGCTACGGTGTCTATCTCACCCTCTGTGGGTTATGCTCTGGCTATATCGCCTATGTTTTTTTTAGGGCCTAAACTCCCCCGACCTCGAACATAGGCGGGTCGAGATCCTACAGTTGCGGTGTCTATCTCACTCTCCATAGGTCAAGCTTTGGTCATATCACCTGCATCCATTTTAGGTCCCAAACTCCCCTGGCCTCGGATACAGTAGGGGTCGTAATCCTTGGGCTGCCGTGCCTATCTCACTCTTCGCGAGCCTAGCTCTGATCGTATCATTTGCGTCCTTTTCAAGGTCTAAACTCCTCCCACCTCGGACATCGACAGGGTTGAAATCCTTGAGCTTCGATGTCTATCTCACCCTCCATGGGTCGAGCTCTGGCCATATCGCCTGTGTGCTTTTCAGAATCTCTTAGCCTCGGACATAGGTGGGGTCGAGATCTTCGGGCTACGATATCTATCTCACCCTCTGTGGGTCGAGCTCTGGCCATATCACTTGTATCCTTTTCAAGGCCCAAACTCTCTTGGTCTCGGACATAGGCGGGGTCGAGTCCCTAAGACTCAAATTTGCTCCAAGTATCAAGGAGAACCCAAGAAAGGTGCCACCCCCTGCTGAATTCTGGATGACTCATGGCATGAGTAAAATGCACTCCCTGAACCTTTTCATTCTTTTTTTACTAAGCGTTGAAGTAGAGGGAAATTCCAAAATAAGGAACAAAAGAAAGACAAAGTCATTCCCTGCCTTATAGTTCCGCTACGTCCTCATCTGGAAGGTTGCTGGTGATATGGGAGAGGGAAATCTAAGGCCTGGGCTGGTCGGCAGGAAGGTTCCTAGCCTTGGCCAGCTCTAGCCTGAGGGCAGCCAGCAACTTGGGCTGCTTGCACTTTAGTGTGGAGGCACTCTAGCTCAAGCGTCTAGGCTGTGGCACTCTCCTCGACCCTCCAGGTGGCAGCTCGAGTGGAGCGCAACTCGCCTTCTAACTCAGCCTGTGTCACTTCCAACTCATTCCGTAGCACGTCTAGGTTTAGAAACCGACGCTCCGCAGCTGAACGGAGTAACTCGTTCTCATCCTGGGTCGTACTCAGCTCCACCTCCAAAAGATGAAACTGCTCCCGACAGGAGGCCAGCTCGAAATCGGCTGCTTCCTTGGTCGCCTCTAAGGTGGTCCACCTTTGGGTCTCCTGCTTTAGCTCTGCCTCCAGGTGTTGAACCATCTCCCTCTGCACCCTCCCCTCTTCCTCCAAGGACATCACCAATGTCGTCAAGGTGTCAATCGCATTCTGGCGCTGGCTGATGGCATGCTTGGTATCGACGACTGAGACCTTGTTTTTGGCTAAAGCCTTCCTCAAATGCTGGATCTCGGCTAGGCTCAAGGAAGGGTCATCGAAGAGTGACTTCAGCCGGGCCACCTCCATTTGTAAGCAGGTGATAGTGCCTTGGCTAGCAAACAACTTGGCGGACAGACTCCACACTTGAGCCTTCAGCGCTCAGGGGTCCTGAAACAGCTCGGGGTAGCGACGATAAAAGACCAGTAGTTGCGACATGTGGTAAGCATTGGTCTCCATAAGCTCCTCGATCAGGGCATGCATTTCCATGCCTCCAGCTACCGCCTCTCCATCCTGCCACCTTGCGGCTAGAGAACCCTACAAGGTCAAGTCAAGGGGGCGTCTGAAGGGCCTTGGGGAAGGAGGGCCTCCTCTTCCAAGAGATATGAGGGGTCGGCCCTGGTCTGCTCGAGGATTACGTGTAGAAGAGAAGGGCTACCCTGCCTCCCCCCCCCTCGAACTTAGGTTGGCCTTGGCCGTGGCCGTTGGAGCTGATTGGTTGGACCTTGGAAGGTTGACCTGGGCCAAGAAAGCATCGACATATTATTCCTATAGCCGCGGCTACAGAGCAAATAGAGAAAAATAAGTAGCAACTGGGTATGGCTGAGACCGACCCGATTGAAATGGAGGCGATCCTAGATAGAAGACCGTTGAGGGAGACAACTCCCCCAGCGTCTCCTCCATCTCCCATGGCGGGGATGGGAGGTGTATACAAAGAGGCCGAAGACCAGTCGTCGTCAAGACAACAAGAGTGAGTACCCCTAGGAACTCCTCGCAACGAGAGTGGGAAGACTCAGGAATAGCCTGCTTCCTCTTGCGAGAAATGCGAAGGGGAGAGTGAGACTCTTCTTCCGAAGTCACCTTAGCCGAAGCTGTTGGGGTGTCTGAGGCGACCGCAGGGCCATTGATAAGTACCATTTTATTGATTATTTTAGTTGCTAAAATCCATGTTTGACCCATGTTTTTCATGCTTAATTGTGAAATTACCCTAGATTTTAGAACTTACTTTTATTTTGGATTTAATTGTAAATCTTGATATATTTGGATTATTTGGCCACTAAATTTTTGATCTATTTTTGTAGGCATGAAAGGTTCATGGACCTAGGGCATACTGGGTCAAACTTGAGTCGGAAGAGGACCCAGATCGAGTTATCAAGCTTCGGATTAATCTGGGCCGTCCGATTCAAAAGCGGCTAGATCTGAGCCATCTGGGACCATCTGAAGCAATCCAAGCTAGGGTTAGGGCTGATCAAGCACTCTGATCAAGATCTGAAGGTTTCATCCCAATCAGAGCTCATTCAACCGTTGGATCAAGCTCAGAGGGTTCTAGATCGTCCATTCAAAGATTAGGTAGATTTGGACCGTCCGTTGCACATCTGGAGGATCCGAGCTACCACGAGGCAGATCCTGACCCTTGATCAACATCATCAAAGTTTGGGTCAGATCAGATGAAGATCAGCCGTTGGATTTTCTCAAATCAATCTGGGCCATCCATTCTTATGTATTTAATCAAACATTTCCCAGCTCTTCCCTTGTCGCGTCTTCCTCGCCGCAACTCGATTTCTTCAGTAGCTTAGCGTAGTTCTTCATCGTTTCTTCAATTTTCTTCATCTAAGAGGCGCGACCACTCGATCCTTCATTAGAACAAGTGCTAGGTCAGTGGGGAGAGCTCGCTGAGAAGTTTCCAGCTTGAATTTTGCCCAAAGACAGAGTTTCGTGAGGTTTCCGTAGCTCTGTCATCTGATTTCATCAATCTCAGTTGTGCACCATCTTCATTTCATCCGAGCTATCTGGAGGGGTTCCCTGGAAGGCTCGGAGCGTTCCCAAGTCATCGTCGCAATCCACCACAGCGAGGTTGAAGAAATCGATTGCTGTTTTCAGTTTGAGCATGGTTTGAATGGATTTGATCGCAGAGACGGATTTTCCACTGATTTGCTGAGCTTACGGGTCCGAGGCTCACCCTTGCGTGATGAACAAGGAGTATTTGAGCTAAGGGAGGATTGAGGAGTAGTTTCTTTAGTTAATTTCAGTTTCTAGCTGTAATTTCCATTGCTGTCATTTTTTTTCAGTCTGAATTTTCTGTTTCAGCTGTTTTAATTTCATTTTCTGTATTGTTCCTTAGTTGTTAGCTTTCAATTCAGCCTCCTAGTTAGTTAGATTGTTTGTTAATGACTAGTTACCTTTAAATTCAGCCCAATTTCTGTTTTCCAGCTTGTGTATCAGAATTCCCTGAATTTTTCTGCTGCGTATCAGTTCTAGGGCTGCTGCGTATCAATTCTGTCATTTGTATCAAGCTAGCTAAGGTTTTATTTTCTGGAATCTATCTTGTAGCTTGTTGCATCTCCAAAGACCTCGATATTCCTTTATGCATTTGGTTTCATCTGCATTCCTGCGTATCAGTGTCTATTTTAGCAATTTTCAGTTTAAATTTCTATTAGTTTGCTTTGGTTAAAGTTTCTGAAGTTTGAATCAATTGAACTTTAGTTTTTTTCCGAATCTTATTGATTATGCATTCGAATTTGGCTTGCTTTGAGTTTGTTCTGCATATGAATTGTACAGCCATTTCTGCACACCACCTCTGCATTAAACATTTTTGAATTGTTTGTCAGCTTCAATTATGTAATTCTGAATTCATTACTTCTGAAGCTAGTGTCAAGTATTGGATTTCAGTGCTGGTTGGACTTTTCATCCATTATCTTGCAGCATTCAATTTCTGAAGTTGAACTTAATTTCTGCATTTTGTTTCCAGTGAATCGTATCAGTTTATTTCTACAAACACAACAATTTCATTTTTGAAATTCGAGTCCCATACCTACCATTGAGTCAGTTCGGCAAACGTCAGTGATTCTCTCTGAAATGGTATCAACTCTTCCTTGCGTGCCACTCACAGTTCTGCTATTGTATCAATTCTGAATTTCTGCATTCAGATCTTGAAGTTCTGCATTCCTTCTTGCCTTTAGTTTGTTTCTAAATTGATTCTGCATTGTGGTTTTCTTCTGAACATTACAATTGCAGTTTGTTCAATCATATTGTATTTAGTTTGTTGTCAAATTTCTGCATTGAAGATATGGTTGAATTTCGGCAGTAGCTTCGGCATCAATTTGTTCCTGCCTTGGTCAGTCTCGGGTTTGAAATTGTTTCCTTTATCCTTGCAGATAACTCCATTGGAAGCCTAGCTTTCCAAGCTGAATTGATCAGCTACAAATTCTTGCATTTAATTTCAATTTTTGGCACATCAGTTTTTCTCATTGTGGTATCAAGTTGTTGCTTGCATTTAGAGTCAAGTTAGGTTTCGGCAGTGACTTAGTGATTTGTTTTAGATTGCTTAACATTGTTTGGATTCATTTACTCTGTATTTGGCTTGCACTTAATATCAGATTGTTTACCAGATTGTTTTCCATTACGTTTTCATTTCTAATTGAAACCAAAACCCAGATTGTATTTGAAACCCAAAAACACAAACGACACATAAACTCAAGCACGAATCAAACAACCTCAACTAGTCCCTAGGAAAAATACGACTTGTGACCCCTTTACTACGTTTTCATATTTTGATTGCACAAAGGGTTTCCAACATTTATAAATATCTAAATTTGAGACCCACTTTCGTGACAACCTAATCCGTGGCCATCAACCACTCATCATGGGGGCAGGCGTCTCGGCCTCCCGCATGAGGTCGGTAATCGCAGCACCTCGAGCATCCAGCTCGGCCTTTGTTAGACGCGCCATCCGATTCAAAGCTGCTCGTAGCATGGTCTCCGCTGCACCCAACAAGAATATTCTCAGTCAGGAGTTATCATCATATGCCAAATAAAAAACACTCACTGAAAGTGAAAGAGAGAGACTGTGCAGCTGGGTGATGGCTTAGGCTGAAGAAGTACAACACGACTTCCTCAACTAGACACTTGTTGTCAAAGCCCAGGCCTGAAAGCTAAGTGTGGGCCCGAGCATACCCCCTCTGCTGGTGAATATCCTTCAAGGAGGTTTGGGCTGAGCATACCCCCTCTCCAAACTAGAGTCCACCATGCCATACCATGGGAGAGAGGAAGAGGCCATCTTTTTAAAAACAAGAAAGCAGAACAAAATAGTGGAGCAAAATGACGAAGAACGGTGACTTACTAACCTAGAATAGAAGCACAAACTTTGGAAAGAGGTTGACAAGAACGACGCTGGAAGAAAAAACTTGATCGAAGACCAATGGAGATGAAGAGCGTCATCACCTCCGCCAACTTATATACCCTAGCCCAGCACAAGGCAACCTTCGGATTTAGGTTTGTTTACCGAGGTACACAAACTCAGCCGTTTAATCTGGAACAAAATCCTACCAACTTCTGTGTCATCATGAAGCGTCACCTCGTACTCTAATCTGCCGTCCCATCACCATTAGGAAATCGTGGCCTTGAAAAGGATGGGGCGTATCTCGGGCACAATATGCAAAGGTAAATTATTTCCTCATTAAAAAGGTGTGGGCTGTCATTGTGCAGTCTTGACGAAATCCTACACCTGTGCAAGCTATTGACGCGTGACCTCCTTGCCTCATTACCAGTAGTCCAGTCAGTCGGACTCAACAAGCCTCCTTTGACTGGACTAAAGAGGGAGGCTAGTGATGTCGGGTCAATATAGGACAATCCAGCTCAGGAGCCCACGTCACCGGGTATAAATACCTTAAGTGTCTCAATCTTCAGGAAAAGTCTTGACCCAAGCTCAGGTCAGACCCTGAGCTTAGGATGGGCTCCTCAACAAAAGTCCGAGCGAAAATCATGGGGAGGAAGTCTAGTATCAGCGTCAAGCTCCCTCTTAGAACCCTTGGATAAAGACATCTCATCCATGGTCACGACCGAAACTCAACAGGACCCCTACTCAGGTCGGCTCCTCGAGCTCAAGTAGACCCCGACTTAGGTCGGCTCAGGCCGACCCTTGGGCTCTAGACCTCTAGCAACAGCCCAATCTGACCCCCGTACTCACACCACCAAGCTACGACCCTTCATAATTAGAAGCCTTAAGTGCAGTAGAGGAATCCTAGTCCCAGATTAATAGCAACGACTACGAGAATGTGAGCCTAGAACTGTTCCAAAGGATACGCTCCACTATGTAATGATCGCCATAATTCCCTCTTAATCCACCTCAAATCTTATCTTCTCAGGTAACATGCGCAAAGATTATGGGATCATGGGGCAGGTGTCCTCCCATAACCTTATAAAAAGGTACATCCCCACTAGAGGCGGGTATGAGCGAATATCCTTTCTACCATTCTACTCTAAATTGCTTTTGAGCTTTACCTCTGACTTGAGCGTCAGAGTGACTATGCCGAAACCCCTTCGGCCGTCCTCCTAACTCGTTTCATATCCTCAGGCCTCTTTCCGGCGGACCTTTTCGGTGATTGGACGAGGACCTGTCCTTTTTGCACCCCTCACTCCACTGGTGAGTTGTCTAATGATGAGGCGTGGGTAGCATCATTTGTAGTTTCTTTTCTTGCTTTCTCTTCAATTCTCTTTTTCACGTCAACCCGTAGGATAATTACTATTCTGACCAGTGTCATATCTAAACACTTGGTAATTGGAAGTCCAAGTGGATCATGGAGGACCAAACACTTGGTATGAGCGAGGCATTCTGGCAGATCAAGATTGATTGGACGCTGAGCAACTACGAAGTGCAGTAAGTTAAGGTCAACCATATACTAGGCAACGATAAAGTCATGACAAGTCAAGGTTAACCAAATGTTAGACTAGAAAAGTGTCGGCAGCTCAAGGGTGATCGAATATTGATCAAAAGAAGTCTAAGTATATTTAGGCCAATAGGATACCTGGCAAGACAAAAATACAACCTTAAAAAGGTTGAAATAGGGTTTAACAATTGATTGGCAAGAAGTAACAATCGATGGGTAAACTTTAAACTTGGAATTCAAGGTTTGCTGCTTGAGCTTGATTGATGCAATTGATTGATAGCTTATTTTAAGTGGACATCGCACTCTCGAATCGATTGGTTAGGTAAAAGAGTCGTTTTGTAAATTTAAATGGTCGAATCCGACGTGACAATTAATTGGTGATGACAAGCCATCAATTACTAAGCGAAAATTAAGATATCCACTTAACCCAATCATAATCGTCTGATCTGAATTGCTTAGCCCACTTAAACCTCGGACCTCTACCTAACCGATAAGTCTTTTTCCCAATTGATTGGCCTACAGCAAACAATAAGTCAATTCCAGTCGGCGTGGCGAAGAACTTATACAGTCCCATAATAAATGAAGAAAATGACTTTTCGTTTTTTTCTTAAACCAAAACAAAGACTTTTCGATCGTCCGATTATGAAGAATTGTTTAAGCCGAGAACGTGAAACATGCCGAAATGGTTCATGATCCTCGTGTGGTCGGGCTCCAGCACCTCGTCTGAATTCATTACTTCAACATATTATAAATTAATTTATGCTAATAACAATATCAAAATAAAAATATTTTTAATGTAAAAAAATATTAAAATATATTTTATTTTAAAAGGTGTAATATTAAATTTTAAAAAACAATAAGACATGGTTCCACTGCACTCTATAAATAGGCTTCGGCGTGCCTCTGCTTAATCCACAGCAAGATGTTGGCGCAGTGCTCCTCCTCCTTCTACCCCAAGTTTCTGGCTTCTCATCTCCACACCAACAACACCAATAAGCCTAGCAGTAGTACTCACATCGCCATGCCGCGGCTTCATCAGTTGCAGAAGCAACGAATCCTGAAGCCCGACATCCATGAAGATCAAGTGAGTACTGGCTACTACTATCAGCTAATATCATGCATGCATAGTAATCAATTGGTTCCTGGCCTTCTGGTTTAATTGATTCTGTGCATGAATGAATGAATGCAGGAGAGTTTGTGCCTGAGGCACAGCGACCGGTTGAGCCAAGTGAGGAGGATGTTTGATGACCAGACGAGAGGAGACAAGGAGACCTTGCTGTTCATAGACTCCCTTCAAAAGCTCGCCATCGACTACCATTTCGAAGAAGAGATTCAAGCAAAGATGCATTCTTTATACGACAAGCGATTCACCATCGCCGATGGCGAAGCCAGCAGCATCGCGGACGTGGCCCTTCTGTTTCGGTTACTGAGGCAATCTCGATACCCTGTTTCGACAGGTAACTGAGGTTTATGCTTCTTGTCGTTTTGTATTACATGATGAAATTAATTAATTCCTTCTTATCTATGTATCTCTTTAGATGTGCTGCACGTACAGATTCCATGATGGTAGAGGAGAGTTCATGGCGTCTCTCAGCAAGGAGATGGATGGACTGATGAATCTATTTGAAGCGTCGAATTTGAATACTGGTGGGGAATTAATACTCTACAGGGCCAATGAATTCAGTAGCCATCATCTCAGGTCCTACATGGCATCTTTGGGGCTAGAGTTTGCAGTGGCTGTTCAACAGGTGGTGGAGGCTCCATATCATATGACCTTGCTGTTAGTGATATGAGAGAAGTGTCCTAAGACAATCGCCTTATGATTGTAAACATTTATTTTAATAAATGATAATTCACTATTTGAGTGTACATGTTTGTGTATTTGATTGGGATCTTAAACTCATCTACTGAATGTCCGCAACACAACTCACAGCATAAGAGAATTTGTGATGAGATCACAACTAGTGATTATCTCTAATGTGCAATTGTGAAGTATTGAAATTATCCCTAGTCGATGAATTGATAAAAACGGACACTATCAATTCTGTTGAGACTAGCATGGGTTATTCTCTAATCAGCTGATTCTCACTGGCTGGTAACATTGGGATGTCCGGAGATAAACATGGATGCTAGTTAAGGGAACTAGTTCATTGGAGTGACTAGCTGTGAGACTTCATATGGGAATCTACATGTAGATATGTCAATGAAGATCTTACTACGGCTTAAGTGCGATGTTCCTTTGACTTGCGGTGTTCAAGTCATCTTGGTCATGGAGACTTATACTTTGACATCTTAAGCAAGCATCTCCAAGGAGGTGTGGACCCAGGATGATCGGGTATAAGCCGAAGTGCCCGAAGATGTTTGAACAGCCTACAAAGGATTCACCACTCCTTGCGAGGAGATGTATACCCAGGCCTATCGTCGGATTGTTACTCAAAGCCTCTGGCCAGAGCATATCATGTTAAGAGTGCGAGTCTCTTAAATACATGAGAGTAATTAGAAATCCAAAGGACGAGGAAGACACTACTTGGGCTAGGTGTGACGTAGTCAGCCTAGTGGGGACTGACACCATAGACCGTGTCCTGAACCAAGTGGGTATAAGGTGGTGAAGGGAATGAGGCACGATTCATTAGAGCTGCTGAAGGGTTTCAGAATAATTTCTTCTGGGGTCAAACCGTTGATCTTTCGATTAATTGGGGATCATGATGTACTACTAGGTGCCACTCATGATCGATCTATAATTAATGGGTTAATTATAGACGGCCAACATAAATCAAAAGCCTATTTAGTCACACGCAATATGAGTAATCCGAGGGATTTAAAACGAGTTGAAAATTGGATTTTCCGATCAAGAGAAACGAGTCAAATCTGAGTTAATCAGAGGCGCAATGGAAGCTAAAAATGGCTAAGTCTTTTGAAGGCTTTTTGGGCGAATTAAATGAGTTTAATTCGCGACCGGTTCGGGTTGGTTTGGCCGGCCAAAGGAGGTGCTAACCCTCCTTGTGGTGGCCGGCCATTAAAGGAGATTAAACCAATTTAATTGGTTTAATTAATAAAATAAATCTAGCGCGGTTTATTTTATAAATTATGGATAAATAAATTTGTATAAAGAAAATTTATATAAATAAATTTGTAGAAATTTATTCTTTTTATGGAAGTTAAAATAATCCATGAATTGGTTTATTTTAATTTTATAAAATCAATTATGAATTGATTTTATCATAATAAGAAAGTTTATAAATTTCTTATAAAAATTTATTCCATAATTTAAAGAGAGAAAAGAATAAGTTTTATTATAAATTGGTTTATAATAAAGACTTGGTTTAAACGGAATAATTAGTTAAGAAAATTTATAGGATAAATTTCTTATAACTAATTCCGTTTAGAGAGAGACTTAGCAAAGAGTTGCTACTATATAAAGGAACCAAAGGCTAGCCCTTTAGATCAATCAATTAATCAAGAGATTAATTAGAGCTCTCCCTCTCTCTCTTTTATTCTCTTCTCTCCTCATCTTCTTCTCCTTCACATTAGGGCCGGCGCCCCATCCTTGTGGATTAGGGCCGGCGCACACAACCATCATCCAAGGGAGTTGGCGTGAGCTTTCAAGGAGAAGGAGAACCCGAACACGAAGAAGAAGAAGCGGATAGCGACTCCTCTCTTCTCGGAATTCGATTCCGTTACTTCGTTGGTTAGTTTTCCTAATTTTTCTCTTGTCCTTCTAGTTGTGCCTTCCGAGAATCTAGTAGTTCTCGTCGGCACAAAACTCGTGACTTTGTGAAGTCATCCCGAAGAGAACTCGGCGTGGACGCGAATAGAGGCGGAGCTTCCAAGGGACGCTACGGTTGGATCTCGTCCCTTACTTCGAGTTACGAGAGGTACTTAGTAAATTTGTTTACTATTCCGCAATGTTTTATTTTATGATTATGTCAACACACCATAAGATTGCATGCTAGATACGAAGTTAAAATAATTTAGGAAATTATTTTATGCAAACTCTTCCGCTGCACGTAAAAAATTTTAAATTTTACGAACTCGTATCCTTGTCGACATGCACCCGGTCCCAACACTTGCAGAGGTTCAAAGCCAGGCAGTATCTCGATAGTGACAACTTCTGTCACAATTTGCATGTTCGAGAATTGGGGGAGATGGATTTCACCATGCTCCAGTCACTGCATCAAAAGGAACTAAAGGAAGTCACAAGGTATATAATTTTAGTTTTGGCTAATTTTTGTTAGGGTTATATACGAGTCAAGCTCAACCAAATTTTGTGATGTTCAAACTTATTTAATAAGATAATTGAACCAAGCTAAGTCGAGTTTAAAATAAGTGTTAATTGGAGAAAACTCCCCAATCCCAAACTTACCTTTGCATGCACTCCCCACTTGATAAATTTTTTGTATTCACTCCTTGATAGATTGAGTATAAAAGAGTGAAAACTCAGTATATATTGTAAAGATTTGAGTATAAATTGTTTGAGATTGAGTACTAATTTCAGAAATTTGAGTACAAAGTTTAGGTGACCCCTCATATGAAAATCTTGATATGGTGAGTATAAAAGAGTGAAAACTTAGTATACATTATAATGAATTGAGTATAAATTATTTAAGATTGAGTACTAATTTAAGAAATTTGAGTATAAAATTTTGGTAACCTCTCATGTGAAAATCTTGATATGGTGGATACAACTTCACATACTCAAATTTCTAAATTTTATACTCAATTTTTTTCAAATAATACTCAATATAAATCAATTCATACTTAAATTTTGATAATGTATACTGAAATTTTTACTATATGCTGAGACAATGTATACTCAAATTTTTTTAAATAATACTCAATTTTCTTAAATTAGTACTCAATCTCAAATAATTTATACTCAAATCTTTACGATTTATACTGAATTTTTACTTTTTTATACTGATAAAAAAAATAACACATAAAACTATCTTGTCAATCCCATCAGGGAGTGCATGTAAAGAAATTTTCGGTTGGGGAGTGCATACAAAGCCCAATTCGATGTTGGGGAGTTTTCTCAAATTTTCCCTTAAAATAAGCTAAACTATTAAAAAGGTTGTTCAACTTTGACTTGATTTCTGTTCAAGAGTTTGAGCTTGATTCGAAATTGATTTGAACTTGGTTTCAATTTTTTATATTTTTATAATTATTTTATTGTTAGTGAGCATGATGTTATAAGTTTGTTTATTTTCGTTATGAGAGTTTCTTTGTTTATTTAGAAGTTGCATGAGAATTTTGTTGAGGCTTGTTGATGAACATGATTTACAAATTTTATTCAATGACATAATTGTGTTCAAATTTATTTGCATAGATTAAGTTGTTAAAGCTGTTCATTTATAATTAATTTTATGTACACTGAACGTGCATAAATTTTTTTTATGAAATAGAACATCAAATTTACTCAATAATGTTTGATTCATTTAAAACCTTAATTATTGTTTGATTAATTTATGTATATAGTTGGTGGAAGAAGTCTGAGTTGGGCCAAGAGCTAGGGTTTGCTAGGGATCAATCCTTGAAGTGGTACACATGGATAATGACAACCCTACCAAACCCTAAATTTTCAAGTTATAGGATTGTTCTCTCGAAGATTATTGCATTTGTTTATCTTCTTGATGATATTTTTGGCGTGGAAGGATCGATTGATGATCTCCATCTCTTTGTGCAGGCCATCCAAAGGTACTTAGTCATATTTATTTCACCAACTAACATTTGGAGTGAGTTTATTGTTAATGACTTTTATATGGGCCATTGTATATGGGATTACTCTTCAATGGATTCACTTCCCAACTACATGAGGGCATGCTTCAAGGCATTAAATAGCGCTATCAATGAGATTGCCGAGATTGTGCTTAAGGAACATGGATGGAATCCAATTGAATATCTAAAGAAATCAGTATGAATTGTTGTTGTTTTCTAAGACATTTGTTTTAGTATATGTATTATCATTGAAATTTGGTTAAAAGTTGGCTTTGTTTTGCAGTGGATACAATTAAGCAATACATTTTTAGTTGAAGCACAACGGTTGTCAAAAGGCCAAGTCCCGACAATGGATGACTACATGAAGATTGCCACAATTACTTGTGGTGTTCCTACCGTCTTAATGCACATGTATTTTCTATTAGGGCATCGCACGAAGGATGATCTCTGCGAGGATCTTCCGAGTCTTATATCTTGTCCTGCGAGAATTCTTCGTCTTTGGGATGACTTGGGAAGTGCAAAGGTAGATACTTTTCTAATTTCATGATTATATCTATACTAGTAAGAGGATAATGAATTTATCATGTATGCATAATAATTAGGACGAAAAACAAAATGGGAGGGATGGCTCGGTGTTGGCTTGCATGATGAAGGAGAACCCGCATTGGTCATTGGAAGTTGCAAAGGAAAAAGTGATGCAAATGATAGATGAAGCTTGGGAGGAACTCAACAAGGAAAGCTTTAGTTCGTCAACCTCAACGGTCTCTCATGATTTTGTGAGAGCTTGTTTGAATATTGCGAGGATGGTGAGGGTGATGTACAACTACAACGAAGAGCATAACCTTCCCTTGCTTAAGAAGTATATAAACATATTGTTGTTTAAACAAATTTAAGCACCTCATATATATTTAAAATGTTTAAGGTTAATTAGTAGTTTGTGCTATTAAAATTTCATGATGTATTGAATGCATATTCCCTTTCGCTTGTTTGAATTTATTTTGTTTGGTTCCAATATGCCAATTATCATATTAAATTTTAGCATGTCCAGCTGGTGCTGCTGGTACCTGAATATGTGCTGCCCGTGGTAGCTCCCCCAAAACCTATCCATCGTTCCACTGAAGGCCCTGAGGTCTAGCAATGATGCCAGACTTGGCAAATGCGCGTCTCCCAAGTCTACAATTTTGCCGAACCTTCGGCACAGTCCTGCCCTTGGTCACATCGATACCGACTGACTGAACCAGTCAGTAATAATGTGACCGAAAGGCATATAAACCGTACGATGCCCGGGCTCACTATAGGTCATGATAGAATGGAGAATGCTCGCCGTGATATCAAAATCGAGGTGGCGATGCATCTGGTATAGCATCAAGCAATGATATGGATGAATTTCAGCTAAGGGTTTTGAAGTAATAGGCAGGAAGCAGTTTGTGATGATCTTAAAAAGGATATAGTCAACTGGGGATAGTCTGAGCGCAGCAAAAATGGGGAAGTCAGGGCCTAGCTCATCAAGGTCATTTGGCCTAGGGTGTCCAAAGAAGTACTCATAGATGGAGTCGGAGGTGACTCCCTCAAACGGAAGCAATATAGGATCCGGAAGCTCAGGGTAGATAGAATAGAGATTTGGCGATCGTCGACAGCCAAGATACTCAAAAAAATTGTCGTACGTAAGATCAAGATTGGTTTTGGCTACCCGAGTTGTGAATCCCAAACCCCCTCCTGATTGCAGATTGTTATAAAATTCGAACACAAGATCAGTGTTGATGACCCTTTCGAGAGAAATAAGAAATTCAATGTTGTAGAACTCAATAATCTCTTTCACAGAGGGACAGTACTCCTATACAAAAGGTCTATCAACGAATCTACAAGGAAGGAGCTTAAAGGTTCTATTTTTGAAAGATTGTTCAAATGCGGCATTAGGGAATCGTGAACTCGACGAGGGTTGAGGTCTGGAGGATGATGTCGGGGCTTTGGACCTCGAGGCTCCCTCAGCAAGTGCCTTCCCCTTGGTAGATTTTCTAAATGTTGGGAAATTTTGGGTCATGGCACACAGATTGAATCAATCAAGTGAAGTTAAGGTCAAGGTACAAAGATTGAATTGAACAAGTAAGGTTAAGGTCACAGTAATGGTCACGGCAAGGTCATGGCACAATACACACAGTGGCTTCGCGATAACTTGCGCAAGAAGGAGGACCTCAGGAGCTTGCACAGATTGCGCAGGAAGAGGAACTCATAAGCTTGCACAGATTATACAGGAAGAAGAACACACAAGTGGCTTCGCGAGAACTTGCGCAAGAAGGAGGACCTCAGGAGATGAACTCAAGGGCTTGAGCAGGAGAGAAACTCAAAAACTTGCTGGAGAAAGGAGAGAGCTCGCAAGAACTTGAACACCAGAGAACTCACAGAGAACTCGCAGCGGGCTCGCAGGGCTCACGATCTCACAAAGATCTCGCAGAAGGCTCACAGAGAAAACTTGCGCAGATCAGGAGAGAACTCACTAACTCACAAAAGCTCACGGGAAGGAGAGGAAGCTGTAGTTCGGGCGGCTAGGGTTGAAGAAGGAACGAGATAGAGAGATTTAATAGGTTGGTGGACCGATCACCAACCGAATTAAATGTTGCTGATCGGATCCACCGTGCGATCCAAGGGTACCCAAACCGATCAAGAGGGCGTCTGATCGGTCAGGTTGGGTTCTGATCGGTCTGGTGACCGATCAGGGAAGTCCTTGATTGTTCTGCGGACCGATCAGAGAACCTTACAGAAGGATTCTATGATCCTTCTGATCAGCCTGTCGACCGATCAGGAGGATGACCTAATCGGTCTGTGGACCGATCAGGGAACCGAACAGAATCGGACAGAAGGCTTCTGTGGGCTTCCAGATCGGTCAGTGGACCTATCAGAAGCAGCCTTGATCGGTCAGCTTGACCGATTATGAATAGCCTGATCGGTTGGTGGACCGATCAGGTTCGAGACAGAAGCTTTCTGTGGATTCTCACAGAAACTTCCTGATCGATCCGTGGACCGATCAGCCCAACGCCTGATTGGTCACCTGGTCACCATGACCATTCAGGGAGGTCCCTGATCGGTCTACGATCGATCAGGGAATCGAACAGAACTGAGCAGAAAGGTTCTGTGAGCTTGCTGATCGGTCTGTGGACCGATCGGCCCAACTCCTGATCAGTCGGTGGATCGATCAGATATCAGAAATTATATGATATTATTTAGAAACTTTCGTTTCTACCCTCCTTTCAGAATCTGATACGATCAGATATAATTTCCTTGATGCTGGAGGTGTTCTCTTGACTAGAGTTTATCCCCTAACAAGAATCAAGAAACCGTATGAATTTAACAACATCGTAACAGGTTTGTTATCAAATGCTCCAACCAATTTGAAATCAACTTCACTTAGAATATTCAACTACATGAAATCAAGTTTGTATCAACAACAAAACTCCAATCAAGTTTCCTTGATTGGAATGTCCAAGTATGTTCTTGGAACCAAATACACATGTATTATGCGTTGGTTTTCCCTATACTTGGTCAACTTAATGATTTTTATCTCGTTAACCTAATTCCTCAAGGGATGCATGAACATTTTGAGTAATTAAGTTGATCCTAGCATCTCACCCTATTTCTAGCAATCAAAAATATTTTGTTAAACCTTATAGTTTGTGTGAGATGTCCCCAAGTTGCTCAATAATTGTTGCCCAACAATTTGAAATGATCATGAAGGGGTTTTTTATTTTTCAATCCTATGAAGCATGGCACATTCCCAACTCCCTCCTTAAGAAACTAAATTCATTTTCAGGGAGTGGTTTAGTGAAAATCTCAGCTAGGTTCGATTTCGACTCCACATATGAGAGTACAATGTCTCCTCTAGCAACATGATCCCTAATGAAGTGGTGACGCACTTCAATGTGTTTGGTCCTTGAATGATGAACTAGATTCTTTGTAAGGTTTATTGTGCTTATGTTGTTACACAACACTTGCACACCCTTGTAGGATAATCCATAGTCCTCTAGTGTGTGTATCATCCACAATAATTGTGATACACTCTCTCCCATGGCGATATATTATGCCTCGGTCGTGGAGCAACACAATGTTGCTTCCGACTTGACCAATTTACCAAAGATGATCCTAAAAATTGGCAACCCCCACTTGTGCTCTTTCGATCCAACTCGCACCCAGCACAGTCGGAATCGGTATAGCCAATTAAGTCAAACGACTCTGTACGGGGGTACCAAAGATCGACTCCAATTGTGCCCTTAAGGTATCTCAAAATTCTCTTAATGATAATCAAGTGAGATTCCTTGGCATAGACTTGGTATTTAGCGCACAGACTTGGTATCTGGCACACATACCCACAGCAAAAAGAATATCAGGGCGACTAGCTGTGAGGTATAGCAAACTACCTATCATACTTCGATATTGTGTTATGTCAACGGGCTTCCCACTCTCATCATTGTCTAACCTTGTGTTTGTCGCCATGGGAGTGGTTACCACTTTAGAGTCACTCATGTTAAATTTTCTGAGCATCTCTTGACTGTATTTATTTGATGCACATGGATCCCGTCTCGAGTTTGTTTAATCTCAAGTCCAAGGAAAATGGTCAATTCTCCCACTAGACTCATCTCAAATTTACTCTCCATGTGTCCAATAAACTCATTCAAATAGCCCTTGTTGTTGGAGCCATAACTTATGTCATCGACATATACTTGGGCTACAAATATATTGTCACCATCTCTTCGCAGAAATAGTGTAGGGTCTATTTGTCCTCTCATAAAACATTTCTCAATTAGAAATGTTGACAACCGCTCATACCAAGCATGAGGTGCTTGTTTAAGCACATAAAGTTCCTTTTTGAGTTTAAACACGTGGTTTGGAAATTCGAAACTTTCAAACCCCGGTGGTTGTTCAACATAGACCTCTTCTCTAATGAAACCATTTAAGAAGGCCGATTTAGTATCTATTTGATAGAGTTTGAAACCTCTATGTACTGCAAATGCAAGCATCAACCGAATGGATTCTAATCGTGCCACGGGAGCATAGGTCTCATCGTAATCAAGGCCTTCAACTTGACTATAGCCCTTGGCTACTAAGCGTGCCTTGTTTTTTATGATTTCTCCCTTATGGTTCAATTTATTTTTGAAGACCCATTTGGTTCCAATAATTGTGGTCTTCTTAGGTCTAGGAACTAAGTCCTAAACTTGGCTTCTCTCAAATTGACCTAATTCGTCTTGCATAGCTATAATCCAATCGGGATCATGCAATGCCTCGTCAACTATCATAGGTTCAATCTCTGAAATTAAGGCAACCTCATTAGCCTTATTCCTAAAGAATGATCCAGTTCTGACCCCATGATGGATATCTCCAACAATTTGGTCTTGGGGATGACTAGAGGCTAACCTAGTTTGCTTTGGTGTTGGAGGTACTTCCTGGATGGTGTCACTAGACACAGGCTCAGACTCAGGGTCCGGCTGAGCTACATGTTGTCTAGGCTCACCATCATCAGATTCATCCACAATATTTCCAACACTTGGACTCTCATCCAAACCTAGTCTCCTAAGTTCGAATTGAACTCCCTCTACATCTTCTGATTGATCAATTGCTTTTGGGATCTCCTCAAAACGACATCAGAAGATTCTTCAACTAATCTAGTCTTCTTGTTATAGACTCGATAAGCTTTGCTGACAAGTGAATACCCGACCAGTATCCCTTCATCAGCTTTGCTGTGAACTTCCCAAGATGATCCTTGGTATTTAGAATAAATACCTTACACCCAAACACCCGGAGATGTTTAACTGTAGGTGGTTTTCCAAACCAAAGTTTGTGAGGAGTCTTCCGTAAGAACTTATGAATGAGGACTCGGTTTTGTACATAGCATGCTGTGTTCACAGTTTTAGCCCATAAGTAGCTCGGTAAAGAGTACTCATTGAGCATGCTTCGTGCAGCCTCTTGTAAGACTCGGTTCTTCCTCTCTACAACACCATTTTGCTATGGTGGTCTAGGAGTAGAGAACTCGTGTCTATATCCTCTCTCTTGACAAAATTCTAAAAATTTATGGTTTTGAAATTCTCCTCCATGATCACTCCTAATTGTTTTAATTGTTGTAGATTTTTCATTTTCAATTCTTCTACAAAAGGAAATAAAAACATCTAGAATTTGATCCTTATGTTTTAGAAAGTAAGTCCAAGTATATCTAGTATAGTCATCAATGATCACAAAATAATACCTACTACCATTCAATGAGATAATTGTACTACAATCAAATAAGTCCATATGTAGTAAATCTAAGGCAATAGAGGTACTTGTTGATGTAGTCTGACTCGATTGTTATTTTGGTGTTGACAACGATTTAAGTTTGGTTGAGCGAATTTGGGTTAAGTCCTGGTCGGGGACTGGGCATGAAACCCTGGTGAGTGAAGCTAGGTCCTAGCTTGGGAAGCTAGGTTGGATGAAAGCCTGGTGAGTGAAGCCAGGCCCTAGCTTGGGAAGCTAGGTTGGTTGAAAGCCTGGTGAGTAAAGCTAGGTCCTAGCTTGGGAAGCTAGGTTGGTTAAAATCCCGGTGAGTGAAGCCGGGTCCTGGTGAGTGAAGCCAGGTAATTGAAATCCTCATGAGTGAAGCTAGGTTGAAATCTTGGTGAGTGAAGCCGGGTCCTGGTGAGTGAAGCCAGGTGATTGAAATCCTAGTGAGTGAAGCTAGGTTAAAATCCCGGTGAGTGAAGCCGGGTCTCGGTGATTGAAGTCGGGTGACTAAAACCCTGGTGAGTGAAGCCAGATCCTAGCTTGGGAAGCTAGGTTGAACGAAGTCTCAGTGAGTGAAGCTGGGCATGGAGTCTTGGTCCGGGGGACTAGGATGAGTCAGAGAAGGCTAGGGAGGTCGTTCTCTTGACTTAGAGTTAAAATGGGAGTCCCTGGATCGGTCTGGTGACCAATCAGGGAAGTTGGCAAGGAGTTCCTTCGTGGATTAGTCTGGTGACTGATCCAGTGATGTCTGATCGGTCTGGTGACCGATCAGGGAGCATACAGTGACTTTGTTAGGCTACTGATTGTCTCCTGATCGGTCTGGTGACCAATCAGAGAGAGTTCAGATGGTTTGAGAAAGGTTTCTGTGAGGAAACTTGATCGGTCAATGTGACCGATCAATTGGTCGCACCATTTCTCACCCGAACCGATCAGGATGACTCCTGATCGGTCAGGAAGCAGCCTGATCGGTCACCAGACCGATCAAGGAACAGCCTGATAGGTCTGGGGACCGATCTGGAGTGTGCAGTAGACTACTGGATAGGTCTAGGGACCGATCTGGAGTGTGCAGCAGACTGCTGGATCGGTCTGGTGACCGATCAGGGTCCTCCCTGATCGGTCTGAGGACCGATCAGGAGCAAAACTTTAATTCAAATACGCTGTCAGACGCTCTGATCGCGACTGTTTTCTCTGCCGATTCTCTGATACATTGCTGATTTCATTTGATATGTTTTGCTAAGCTTCTGTTGAAGTGTGCAGACTTTACAGGGATGGTTCAAACATTGGAGGAGAGTCAATGGGAGGCTTTCATTGGTGCCGGTTTGTCTGTTTACCGATTTCAGGTTTCAACGGGCAGCTGGCGACTGATAGAGGCTCAGCTGGAGAGGAGGTCTTCAGTGGACTGAGCGCTCAGGGAGGTCAGTGGGTTCAGGCTGGCTCAGTGGATGTTGATGAAGCTGGCGATGGTGAGCAGAGCTTAAGTTGAAGCTGATGCAGAGGAGCGGAAAAGAGGAACAGATAGAAACATGGGATGTTTGGCTGGGTTGTGGTGCTTGTGTGCTCTCTGTTGCTTTGAGCTTAAGTGTTCTTGTCACATTCTTGTAAGCTTACCTTCTCGAATGTCTCGTGAGCTTATCTTGTATCCATATGTGAGACAGCTTGTGGAGAGGTTTCTCCATCAAGAAGGAGGCACTTGATATCCGGTGTTCACCGGGGTTTGATCTGCCGACGATCAAGGGATCGTCCACCTTATGGGCACGCCAAGGAGTAGGGGCATGTTATCCCCGAACCTTGTAAACGCTCCTTGTTAGCGACTGTGTGGTTTGGTTTTCAGTTACTGCATTTCTGTTTCTGCTGTTATACTTGTATTGCTTCCGCTGCGGCTAACTTAAGTGCAGATAAGTTCAAAAGCAAGAAGATTTGGTGTCTGGCTATATTCACCCTCTCTCTCTAGCCATCCAAGTTCCAACAGTACTTACAACGCTTTTACCTTTATGAGAAGATTTCGTTTGCTTACCCATTTAACATGCATCACATAGCTTTTCCTTTTCGTATTTGATGCTTGGTAAGCCACGAACAAGTCCTTTGTTGGCCAATTTTCTGATATTCTTCATGTTTACATGTGTCAACCTCCGGTGCCAAAGTGTGGACTCATCTTTTTTTGACATGAAACACTTAATAGAAGCATTAATAACACTTTTAAATGAAACTTGATAAATATTATCTATTCTTGTGTCTACTAGTACCGTGTCAAGTGTGTCATTTTGTCTAACTAGACATTGACTTGGATGAAATTTAATTGTGTAACCCGCATCACATAATTGACTGACACTTAGGAGATTGAAAGTCATCCCCTTGACTAGAAGGACATTTTTAATTCTAAGATATTCGGATATTTGTGTTGGGTTCTCCCGGCACAAAACAACAAAAACGCAGCGGAAACAAGAACCCACAAGCGATCCAAGCGAAAGAAAACTCATACAAAGCTATTATCTAATAGATCTATCTACTGTGTATACCTTTGAAGCGTGCCCTTTGCGTATCCCGCTCGTTCAAGAAGTGCCGGATCTCTTGCACGTTCAAATGTCCGTGCCTCTATTCGTATCCATACGGACACAATCTCTCAACTTCGGGAGAACTACCTTAGTTGTGCTAGCAACTTGAGGTAGCTCGAAACCACCAAGAACTCTACAATAGAGTTTCGGCCAAGAGTGGAGGAGAGAAAGAAGAGAGGAAGGGAAGAAGAATGCACACACACTCTATTTCGAAAATCACTTGACCCCTTTTATATTCATCCCATGAATACCAAGAGTCATTTGTCTCTTTGCCTTCCCTTCATTAAAGCCAATAAAGAGCACATCTTTCCATGTGACTCTCACCTTCTCATCATCTAATGATGAGACTTTCTCTTTCTCGCATGCAAGTCCGACCGGGCCCTCGGGCGACCAAAACACCCGAGTGCCGAGCTCCCGACCCAGTCTGCCGAGTGTCGACCCAGTCTGCCGAGTGTCGACCCAGTCTGTCGAGTGCAGACCCAGTCTGCTGAACTCTGACTCAGTCTGCCGAGTGCCGACCCAGTCGGCCGAGTGCCGACTCAGTCTGCCGAGTGTCGACCCAGTCAGCCGAGTGCCGACTCAGTCTGCCGAGTGTCGAGCTCCCGACCTGCGCTCCCGAGTTCCCAACTCGAGCTCTGATCTCCCGAGTTCCCAACTCGGGCTCGGACTCCCGAGTTCCCAACTCGGGCTCGGGCCTCCCGAGTTCCCAACTCGGGCTCGGACTCCCGAGTACCCAACTCGGGATCCTTTCTGCCGAACATAATTCCCGAAGCATTGCATCCTTAGTGTGTGACCCAATAGGTTCTTGCGACGTTGGCAATGCGCCTAAACCCTTTAGACACATAAACAATGAGCGGCATCTAGCAATGCATCATTGCTACCCAAGTAACAAGAAAAGTCGAGATCCGACTAAACCTCCGTGACTATGATAGTGTATGACCTTGTCCTTCTATCCTTGATATCTAGATTGACCAATGAGGCATAGACCGTGTCATCCTCAATCAATCTTGTGTTTCTTCATCCCCGAGTAGACTCACTCAAACAAATGAGCTCAATATCTCATATTGACTCATCTGAGCATGACCATGCGTTTCAGTAGTCCTACTCGATCAAGGGGCCCACAGATATCTCTCCCGTCATATGGGTGGGATAGATCCCATCTACATCACTCACATCCCTCCGCATAATTCATTACATACCCAGTGATCGCCTTTATAGTCCACCCTGTTACGGGTGACTTTTGACGATACCAAAGTACATAACTCCTTATGTAGGGAACCATGGTGACTTCAGGTCTAAGGACTATTCATACCAATAGTCACATGAAAAAGTCTATGACACTCATATGACAATCTATGAAACTTTCTCATGCCGGGTCATTCAGTATACATTCTCCAATGTATACCCATGTGTCAACTTGATATCACATATCCATGACTTGTGAGCTCAAGTCATCAGTTGACCTACATGCTAGTTTCCATGCATTAATATTGTCCCTGAATATTAATGCTCGACTAGGAATAATTTAGTATAGTGTTCTCTACATTATCTCACTATCGATTCATCCAATCGATATAATGTAGATAAGAACCTACTACACAAGGACATTATTATACTTAGTCATTCGGCACAGAATACAAAGTAAGTATAATACCAAAATGCATTTATTAATAATAGAATATGATACAAAATGCCTCTAGTCAATCATCACATGATTGGCTCTAGGGCTTCTACTAACAATTTGAATGTCTCCTATCCCTACAACCTTAAGGCTACCATTATTACCAAATGATACATTACCTCTACTTTTGTTTTGTAGGGTAGTGAACAAAGATATATCCCCGGTCATATGTTTGGAGCACCCACTATCAACAAACCAAGTCGATAGATGCTCCCCCTCAATCAATGCCTACACAATACGAAAAATAGAAGATTTAGGTACCCAAATCTTGGGACCTAATGCACCTACTATGCATGATTTAGGCACCCATGCCTTAATCACTTTCTTTTGAACCCTAGAAACCTTAGATGATCTAGCATGGGTTCTTGACATCAATGAAACAAAGGTTGGTTCTTTAGGTCGGTAACCTATACCGGCCTTGTTGTAAACTTCTTTTTGAGCGTTTAGGATCATGTCCAAAGTCTTGGAGCTAGTTGAGAATTTCTCAAGAAGACTCTTGAGTTTCTCAACCTCACTCTTCAAGACTTTGTTCTCATCCTCTAGAACTTCCACATGCAAGTCATCAAGATCCTCATCCTTAGAGGATTTTAGTTGTTCTACTTCTACTTTTAAAGATTTAACTTTTTCCTTAGACTTCTTTAACAAATTAGTTAAACATGCAATGGTCCTATAGCATTTATCCAATTCAGGAGAAATTACCTCTTCATCATCCGAAGATGATAAAGCCGCGGTTGAGGAGTCCCTAGATTCATCACTGCTCTCCAAGTCTTCTATGGACATGAGAGCTACATGGCGAGTGCTCTTCTCCTCCTTTTACTCTTCGGATGAACTAAAAGAAGACTCATCCCATGTGGCCTTCAAGGCTTTCTTCTTCTTTTTCGATTTCTCCTCCTTCTTTTTTAGTTTTGGGTATTCATTCTTGTAATGCCCCTTTTTGTTACACTCATAACATGTGACGTTAGTCTTATCAATTTTAACTTCACTAGTGTTACCTTTTCCTTTGTAGCGTCGGCTCTTTCTCATCATCCTTCTCACGAAGTTAGCCATCTCAGATGATGAAGACTCGCTTCTATCCTCCTCGGACTCAGATTAAGAAGATGAGACCTCCTTCTCCTTCTTCTTTTCTTTCTTCTTCTTGGCCTTGTCCCCTGCCACAAGAGCAATCCCTTTCTCCTTGGGGCATTTGTTAGCGATTTCGTGTACTTCCATTTCACAAAACAAATCATCTATTTTAACAATTGACAAGTCCTTGGATACCTTGTAGGCATCCACCATGGATGACCACAAGGCATTCTGAGGAAAGGATTTAAGAACATACCTCACAAGGTCGCGATTCTCGACCTTCTCATTAATGGAATGTAACCCGTTGAGAATCTCCTTGAATCTACCATGAAGTTCACTTACCGTTTCACTTTCCTTCATGGAGAGGTTTTGGAGTTGGTTGAGGAAAAGGTCCCTCTTTGCTATTCTTGAATCCCGGGTGCCTTCATGGAGTTCAATAAGTTTGTTCCAAAGATCCTTAGCCCTGGTGAAAGGACCTACCTTGATCACTTGTTCCTTGATCATCCCACACTGTAGGGTGACCACAGCTTTCGCATCGGCTTCTCCCTTCCGAGTTTGCTCGGCAGACCATCTTGAGGAGTCATGCTCCTTTCCCTCAGCGTCTTTTGGAGGGGTGTATCACTCCTTTACAGAGAACCACATGTTAGTAGGAGCCCTAGAGCCAATTACTAGGCAACGATAAAGTCTTGACAAGTCAAGGTTAACCAAATATTAAACAAGGAAAAGTGTCGGCAGCTCAAGGGTGATCGAATATTGATCAAAAGAAGTCTAGGTATATTTAGGCTAATAGGATACCTGGCAAGACAAAAATACAACCTTAAAAAGGTTGAAATAGGGTTTAACAATTGATTGGCAAGAAGTAACAATCGATGGGTAAACTTTAAACTTGGAATTCAAGGTTTGCTGCTTGAGCTTGATTGATGCAATTGATTGATAGCTTATTTTAAGTTAAGTGGACATAGCACTCTCGAATCGACTGACCAACTTGATTGGAGGCAAGCGACTCGCCAATCATAATCGCCAGATCTGAATTGCTTAGCCCACTTAACCCTCGGACCTCTACCTAACCCAAAAAGTCTTTTTCCCAATTGATTGGCCTACAGCAAACAACAAGTCAATTCCAGTCGGCGTGGCGAAGAACTTATACAGTCCCATAATAAATGAAGAAAATGACTTTTCGTTTTTTTCTTAAACCAAAACAAAGACTTTTCGATCGTCCGATTATGAAGAATTGTTTAAACCGAGAACGTGAAACATGCCGAAATGGTTCATGATCCTCGTGTGGTCGGTCGGGCTCCCGAATGCTTGGCACCTCGTCTGAATTCATTACTTCAAAATATTATAAATTAATTCATGCTAATAAAAATATCAAAATAAAAATATTTTTAATGTAAAAAATATATTAAAATATATTTTATTTTAAAAGGTATAATATTATTGTGATATTGAATTTTAAAAAACAATAAGCCATGGTTCCACTGCACTCTATAAATAGGCTTCGGCGTGCCTCTGCTTGATCCACAGCAAGATGTTGGCGCAGTGCTCCTCCTCCTTCTACCCCAAGTTTCTGTCTTCTCATCTCCACACCAACAACACCAATAAGCCTAGCAGTAGTACTCACATCGCCATGCCGCGGCTTCATCAGTTGCAGAAGCAACGAATCCTGAAGCCCGACATCCATGAAGATCAAGTGAGTACTGGCTACTACTATCAGCTAATATCATGCATGCATAGTAATTAATTGGTTCCTGGCCTTCTGGTTTAATTGATTCTGTGCATGAATGAATGAATGTAGGAGAGTTTGTGCCTGAGGCACAGCGACCGGTTGAGCCAAGTGAGGAGGATGTTTGATGACCAGACGAGAGGAGACAAGGAGACCTTGCTGTTCATAGACTCCCTTCAAAAGCTCGCCATCGACTACCATTTCGAAGAAGAGATTCAAGCCAAGATGCATTCTTTATACGACAAGCGATTCACCATCGCCAATGGCCAAGCCAGCAGCATCGCGGAAGTGGCCCTTCTATTTCGGTTACTGAGACAATCTCGATACCCTGTTTCGACAGGTAACAGAGGTTTATGCTTGTTGTCGTTTTGTATTACATGATGAAATTAATTAATTCCTTCTTACCTATGTATCTCTTTAGATGTGCTGCACAGATTCCATGATGGTCGAGGAGAGTTCATGGCATCTCTCAGCAAGGAGATGGATGGACTGATGAATCTATTTGAAGCATCGAATTTGAATAGTGGTGGGGAATTAATACTCTACAGGGCCAATGAATTCAGTAGCCATCATCTCAGGTCCTACATGGCATCTTTGGGGCCAGAGTTTGCAGTGGCTATTGAACAGGTGCTGGAGGCTCCATCTCATATGACCTTGCAGAGGTTCAAAGCCAGGCAGTATCTCGATAGTGACAACTTCTGTCACAATTTGCATGTTCGAGAATTGGGGGAGATGGATTTCACCATGCTCCAGTCACAGCATCAAAAGGAACTAAAGGAAGTCACAAGGTATATAGTTTTAGTTTTGGCTATTTTTTGTTAGGGTTATATACGAGTCAAGCTCAACCAAATTTTGTGATGTTCAAACTTATTCAATAAAATAATTAAACCAAGCTAGTCAAGTTTAAAATAAGCCAAACTATTAAAAAGGTTGTTCAACTTTGGATTGATTTCTGTTCAAGAGTTTGAGCTTGATTCGAAATTGATTTGAACTTAATTCGAAATTTTTATATTTTTAAACTTATTTATTTTGTTTGTGAGCTTGATAGTATAAGTTTGTTTATTTTAGTTATGAGAGTTTCTTTGTTTATTTACAAGTTGCATGAGAATTTTATTGAGGTTTGTTGATGAACATGATTCATAAATTTTATTCATGATATTACTGTGTTCAAACTTATTTACATATTTTAATGAGTTGTTAAAGCTGTTCATTTATAATTAATTTTATGTATACTGAACGTGCAAAAATAAATTTTTATGAAATACAACATCAAATTTATTCAATAATGTTTGATTTTTTTTAAACCCTAATCATTGTTTGATTAATTTATGTATATAGTTGGTGGAAGAAGTCTGAGTTGGGCCAAGAGCTAGGGTTTGCTCGGGATCAATCCTTGAAGTGGTACACATGGATAATGACAAGCCTACCAAACCCTAAATTTTCAAGTTATAGGATTGTTCTCTCGAAGATTATTGCATTTGTTTATCTTCTTGATGATATTTTTGACGTGGAAGGCTCGATTGACGATCTCCATCTCTTTGCGCAGGCCATCCAAAGGTACTTAGTCATATTTATTTCACCAACTAACATTTGAAGTAAGCTTATTGTTAATGACTTTTATATGTGGCCATTGTAGATGGGATCACTCTTCAATGGATTCACTTCCCAACTACATGAGGGCATGCTTCAAGGCATTAAATAGCACTATCAATGAGATTGCCGAGATTGTGCTTAAGGAACATGGATGGAATCCAATCGAACATCTAAAGAAATCGGTATGAATTGTTGTTCTTCTAGTAAAATGTGTTTTAGTATTTGTATTGTCACTAAAATTTGATTAGAATTGACTTTGTTTACAGTGGATACAATTAAGCAATACATTTTTAGTGGAAGCAAAATGGTTGTCAAAAGGCCAAGTCCCGACAATGGATGACTACATGAAGATTGCCACAATTACTTGTGGTGTTCCTACCGTCTTAATGCACATGTATTTTCTATTAGGGCATCGCGTGAAGGATGATCTCTGCGAGGATCTTCCGAGTCTTATATCTTGTCCTGCGAGAATTCTTCGTCTTTGGGATGACTTGGGAAGTGCAAAGGTAGATAATTTTTTAATTTTCATGATTATATCTATACTAGTAAGAGGATAATGAATTTATCGCGTATGCATAATAATTAGGACGAAAAACAAAATGGGAGGGATGGCTCGTTGTTGGCTTGCATGATGAAGGAGAACCCGCATTGGTCGTTGGAAGTTGCAAAGGAAAAAGTGATGCAAATGATAGATGAAGCTTGGGAGGAGCTCAACAAGGAAAGCTTTAGTTCGTCGACCTCAACGGTCTCTCAAGATTTTGTGAGAGCTTGTTTGAATATTGCGAGAATGGTGAGGGTGATGTACAACTACAACAAAGAGCATAATCTTCCCTTGCTTAAGGAGTATATAAACTTATTGTTGTTTAAACAAATTTAAGCACCTCATATATATTTAAAATGTTTAAGGTTAATTAGTAGTTTGTGCTATTAAAATTTCATGATGTATTGAATGTGTATTCCCTTTCACTTGTTTGAATTTATTTTGTTTGGTTCCAATATGTCAATTATCATATTAAATTTTAGCATGTGGCTCTGATACTATATATATTAATAAATCAAATTTAGTGATACGTTTCAAGAATAAAATCAAAGAAAATTTTAAGAAATAGCATAGTAGTCAACACATACACATTTATTATCGCCTGGACAGCATCGACGATCTCCGGTCACCATCTCGAATCGAACTATATCCTAGGGAGCACAGTGAATCCGTCGGGGAGCGCTACAATTACGATGCTACGTTATTTCTTAAAAATTTTTTAAAAAATTTTCTTAAACATTTCATTTTTCTGTTAATAATTGTGTCAGTCTGTCTGGCCACATTAATAATTCCATCATTATAAAATAGAACATCACACATTAATTTCAAAGTCTTGTGATGTAATAGGCATATGATAGTTAAGCTAGGTGGAAAAACATAAGGTGATTCGTTTGTCTTTAGTATTCTCGTTAATCCGTTCTATGTTAACATGGAAAAGATAAATTATAGGAGCTACTAGCTTGAATACTGTGGTTAGCGTGGGAGAAGGATGGATACATTGATTTTGTCAGATTTAAACTTTCAAATTTCAAGATGATGATACCCGTATTATAATCATCAGTTCATCCCACGTAAACCTATGATAGTTCAAACTAGTTAATTAAGTTGGTTGGTTGGTTATACCTAGAATCTAAGTTTAGTTTTGACTCTACAAAACTAATTGAATAACATTCTTGGTATCCGCACTTAGACTACTAACTACTAGACCTGAGCGTCAAGGCGTCAATTCACCCAATTAAACTATGTAGTTTTTATAATTAGTCCCAACTAAGATTCAACATTAACTTAGAGACATGGTCAACGTTGGAGAAATTGACCTATGGTCAAAGGTTACCAAACTTGAATTGGCTCATGTTGGCTCGAGTTAAATTTCGTGATTTAATCAATATATTTAAGGTTGACTAATATATCAAGTAAGTCAAAGTTCATCGGCTATTTGATGGTTATCAATATGTTTGACAGTTGAGAGGAGGAGATCATTGATGCAATAAAACTCGAGTCTGGAGGTGTGATGGTTGAGCAAAAAGTCAACTAGATTAAGATTAATTAAATACTTGACAGTAGAAAGTCCAAGTAAGTCACAATTAATCTGATACTTGGTAGATTGGACGTCCAATAGAGAGTTGACAATGGAAGGCCTGACAAGTCATGAAGAATTGGATGTTAGGCATGAGAAGAGAAGTCCAAATATGTTAAGGAGGACTGAACATTGGTAGTGGCGAAGTCTTGATAGGTCAAGATTGTTAGACTCGTACGAGCTAGAGGAGAAGTGAATAGCTTCGATTGCGTTAATTGAATGTGAAACAGAATCTTGAAGCAAATTGAATGCCACATACACAAAACCAATATTTTACTTGGTACGTCGCCTCCCAAGGCGACTACTCCATGGCCTAATCCTAGCGATTTATCACCACTACTATTCTCCTTCTCAGATACCTTCTAGAGGAAGAGAATCCTCTTTCAACACATGTTGCAAAACAATATAACACAAAATAAACAATTGAAATTATGCTTTAGTTGCTCTTTTGTCGCTTGGAATTATCTCTTGATAATAAAAAAATACAAAAGAACTTTGTCTCCAAACCCTCAAGAACCAACAAATTTAAAGAACCTTGAAATAGTCTTTATAGGGTTGCCTTCAGGGTTTTTTTGCCTAGCAATCGATTGATAAGAGTCACCAATTGATTTTCAATGAGCAGTTGAACTGGCCGATCAATTTGGGAGTATATTGTTTGCTGGTACAATGCCACCAATCGATTGTTGGAATCCACAAATCGATTGGTAGCTTGCAGTTGAATTGAGCCAATTCAACCAACTAGTTTAACTAGGCAATTGATCCTTCTTTCTCACCTTAAACCTCGAATTCGGGGTTTACGGTTAACAATCAAATTCTACTTTCTGAAAAGTGATTGCTATATCTATTTTAGTCATTTAAAGGCTAAACTTTTGCCTCGCCTAGTATCCAATTGTCCTCAACTTACTAAGACTTTTCGTTTCCCAACACTGGATCAATTTTGACCTAACGTGACTTCGTCATTGCCTAACATCCGATCACTCCAGACTTGTCAGGTCTTCACCATGTGTCAAGTGTCTGATCATTCATCATTCATTTAGACTTTACGCCTTGCCAACTCCCTATTAGACTTATGAAACTCTCATTCATGCTTTGGCATGAGAAGAAGGATGAAGTGAAAAAGCTAGGCTTATGAGTTAGGCCAACTTAAATATATTATCAAACATATATAAAAGGGAGATTATTGGTGCAATTGATCTCTGGTCAAGTTTGATCAGGTTGATTGATGTGTGCAAACCACAAGTACATGATTGTCGTCAAGTAATAAAATATTATTCATTGTGACCATTAAATCGAGTACCAATTCAAATTGTGAAGTAGGTTATCTACTTTAGCCAAGATTGAGAAAATCATGTGAGAAAGAAATAAAACTAAGAAAGAAAGACGAATTCATGCAGGAAAACCGATTTGAGGAAGAACCACTAGGATTTTGGTTTCAACATAATAATCGTTGATACCTTAATTGTTTTCACGTTTTAACCTTTGTATCAATAGTATAAAGGTGGTCTATCTCGAGGTACTCGATATCTTCTTTTGAATAATACCGGAGTATCTATCCAAATGTGATGCCTATTTTCAAATAACCTAATAAGAATGACCGCTTTCATAGGGAGGCTCCTATCACGATGCTCGCACGGTCCCCTAGGTGTTATCTCATACTTCATGATATCAAATTAAGATAGACCCAATAAGCTCTATGAAAACCAATGGTGTCCTTAGTTTTGAACTATTTTAGTGAACAATCCCTCAAGTCTTGAACTTTAGAGATCAGAGAATTGAGTTCACCTTTATTAGGATCTTATAAGCTAGAGGAGGGGGGGGGGGCGAAAACGTCCAAGTGAAACAAGCACATCGCGCACTACGATAACTCTGATAATTTTACATAGTATCAGCCTCCTTGAAGAAACTAATCCAAGAGTCCACTCCTTGCTATTCACTTTCTCTAAACTTTCTCCTTCTCAGACAAAAATCAAAAGCAGAGAAACCTTATTATAGTAAGATTACAAAGTTTCACAAATGAATTAGCAACAAGAGAGAAGAAAAGAAGAGATTACAAGTTTTGACTTAGTTCTCCTTCTCTTGGTTGCCTAAAGATCTTATAGATGAGAGCTTGACATTGAAGATAAGCAAGACAATCACAATGGAATAGTGTTTTCTTCTCATGACCTAAGTCCCTTTTAAACACCTTAGAATATGGTTATTTCTCTGTTTTTTGTCACCACTAATTGATTAGCAGAAACACATCAATCGATTGTTGACCATTTGACTATATGTTGAACGACCATTGACTCTATATCCATGGCTAAAAGTATTTCATTTTGAATCTCAAGCGATTGGTGGTCATCACGAATCGATTGGCCAATTGGCAATGTTGAATTGATTAGTCAATTGATTTGGCATACTTCTATTCGCTCAAGAAACCTCTATCAATAGTGCAATCGATTAGCAATGCCCAATGGATTTGGATGATCGATATGGGAAGCTTCTATGTGCTTGTAATTGGTTATCAATCGATTGACAATCTGTACCAATCAATTGACACAACACTTGTCTAAACTCAAAATTTCAGGTTTACACCAATCAATTGTGTCAATCAATTGATGTCGCAAAACCCAAAATTGGGGTTTAGGTTTTTAGGGTTTTAGCTCACCAATCGGTTGGTGAACCCTTAAATACCATTTTTCTTTCCTAAACTCTTAAGCACACACTTCCCTTCAATGTACCAGTTGGTCCTAATTATCTTATGTCAGATGAACCTTTTGTTCCCTAACTTTGTGCCTAGAGCTTCTTTATCTCTAGGTTTTCATCTACCCTTGCATCCAATCTCGTGATCTGCTTGGGTTTCCTCCTTTTTCTAAGAATATGATATTCGACCTACTTGGTTTTTTCTTTCTTTATATCCGGTCTTTCAATCAACATGGACTTCTTCTTGCCAAGAATCTAGTCCTCGACCTTCTTGGTTTTTCCTTGACTTGCATCCAGTCTTCTGACTTGCATGGATTTTTTCTTGCCAAGAATCCGGTCCTTGACCTTGTTAGACTTCTTTTATCCTGCATACTCGTAACTCAAGTAAGATTCAACGTATTAACCTAATTTAAATAATTGTCAATCATTGAAAATTCTTATCTTGGACATGATTACACCAATAATCAGACCCTTTTTGATATATGAAAATCTATATAAGTTTAGTCTAATTTCCAACATATCATATTATCAATTATTAAACACAAGATAATGTCAATACAATGAGCATGAAAATGTATGAACTTAAATAATTTAGTTCCTTCCCTTTGCCAAATATCAAAATGAAGATAACATGAGGGAATAAATAACATGAAAATGATGAGGCACTACCCCTTAATATATGCATTCTAAAGATATAAGTAACGCCCCTATAATTCTATGGAGTGACAAAAAGACTAATTAAGGTATGTTGCTGAAAGATTTTGTTTATGTTTTTTTTCTTCTAATCAGAAAGTATATTTAAAAAAAATGATACATTTTATTCTTATTGTTGTAGGTTGAAAAACAGTTTTGACAATAGATTTTCCCATAGATTAAATGAATCATTTTAGGTTGAAATTTGAAAATTAGTTGTGCCACTAATAAGGTATAAATTCAGTTTAATTTTTAGCATTTTATAATTTGAGTTTACTAACATGTGTAACACTCATATATTTTATCTTGTGATATTTTGCACATATTGAAGAGGTGGAAGTATCAAACTTTTTTATTTTATGAAGCTTTTGTATGTTTTGTTGAACTGAAATTGCTAGTAGCTGAATTGGGAAATGCATGGCAAATTGAAGAGGGGTGTAAGTATGAACTTTTATTTTCATCGATTTTGTTTGTTTTTCTGAACTGTGAAATATAATGGTAGATTAAAGAGAGGTTTTAATATGAACTTTTTATTTTCATCAGTTTTTGTTTAATGCTTGCTAAACTGGGATGTTGAGTGTTCTATGTTTCAAAACATACAAGCTAGTGATCTTCTATTTTATTGTCAATTATTGAACTATCATTTTTTTTTATTGTCCTTTGTTTTTATTCTGTCTAGATTTTATTTTATTTCAATCTAAATTATTTGAATTAGAAATGGGTGTTGTATGAAATTTTTATTCTATTTTTATATTATTGATGCACTTGTCATTTTATTTTTTTATGATCTATTGCATATTATTTTAGTCTAAATTAATCAAATTCAAATAATTCGAATCGAACTCAAATTCAAGTCATTTCAAGCTAAAGTTCAATTTTTTTCAAATCAAAGTTCGAATAAATCAAATCAAATTCGAACACGACTCCATTTTGAATTGTGCTCGAGCCAATATTAATTAGTAATTTTGAACTTCAAATATATATATATATATATATATATATATATATATATATATATATATATATATATATATATATATATATATATATATATATATATATATATATATATATATAAAAGAATTTGATCAGCTGCGGACCGATCCTTACGGATCGTGTGTGGACTGGCGGCTGATCGGTCACCAGACCGATCAGGCAAGTGCCTGATCGTCTGGTGACCGATCAGGCGCCAGTCCGCATGCGGTCACCGCTTGCCTGATTGGCCACCAGAGGCTCGGGAGCGTCCCTGACGGGTTCACCCATACCCGACGGATTCACCCTACCCCCTAAGGTTCATCACACCCCCCTGGGTTATAGTTTTGTTCGGGGTTGACGGCCGAAGGCCGCCGTTGGTGTCGAGAAGTCGCAAGTCGTGTGCATGATCGGCCACCGGAGGCTCGGGAGCGTCCCGATGGGTTCACCCATACCCGACGGGTTCATCGCACCCCCTTGGGTTATAGTTTTGTTCGGGGGCGACAGCCAAAGGCCGCCATTGATGTCAAGAATTCACAGGCAGTATGCCTGATCGGTCTGGTGACCGATCAGTTGCCAGTCCGCACGCGGTTCGCAATGCGCGGTCTGCAGGAGATCAAAACTCTCTCTCTCTATATATATATATATATTAAGTTTGAATCCCAATATTAATATTTTCATAATGTCAAAATAAGGAAATTTTGAGGGATTAAAATGTAAAAAAATTGAAAACTTAAGGGGTTAAAATGCAAGTTGAACAAGTTTTGGGAAGGAAGAAGGAAAACTATGAAGATGGAGGGTCTAAATGTAAACATCCACTACTATTATAATATTTCCTTTCCCCACTTCCTCGCTGTGCGTGGACCAAGCCGATCAAACCTCTTTTCTTCATTCCCTTTCTTGCGCTTAGATCGGCGACCGCCCTCTCTCCCTCCTTCTCTTCTCCTCCTTTCCCTTCTCCGCGGGCCAGCTCCTTCCAAACGGCGAACCCATGTGATCCTTGCGTCATCTCTTCTTCCGAGCGATCGACCCAGCGCTGGAGACCGGCGAGCCCTTCTTGAGGCGAGCCCTAGGACCCAACTGTTGGGGGTTGGGTGATTTGGGTGTCGCGCCTCGCCAAGGGGGTCACCGACGATCGCCACCGTCAAAGCCGATAGGAGGGGGAGTGGTTTGCACATTGATTCAGAGGATCGAGGAAGCAGACCTCTGATCTTTACCTCTTCATGTGATTTGGCCACCGAGCGATACCATCGACAAGGATTGCCAGCGATTTGGGGCACGACTCCGCACGTTGCTCAGGGATCTACCTCCTACCTTGCGATCACATCCTCATCTGCGATCCCTCATCTCGCAAGTTCACCGACGACAGGGGACTCGATTGACACATCTTGGCAGGTAAGGACGGTTGATCTTGAATTTGGTTGTTGTTTGAATGCAGTGTTTGATTGAGGGTAGATCCTGATGGAGTTTGTTAATCTGTCTTCTGAATGTTTCTGGAATTAGGGTTTGTGGTTGTTTCATGTCTTTCGTTTGATGGTTGCCACGATCTTGGAGTGTTCATATTGATTGATTTTGATTTGTGTTATATGTCTATGTTCTTGAGTGTGCGCCGCTGTTCATGTGGCGAAGATTCGGAAGAGGTGTGCATAAGTGATCAGGTGTTGGGATTAGGTCTTATTAGTGATTTTGCTGTGCTGTATCATATAGCAGATTGATGAATGCTGGAAGTTCAGACTGTGAGTTGGATTTTCTTTGGTGGTTTAAGATTTCTGCTGTGGGTGATTATTAGATTGTTATTATCCAGAGCTGTGATTAGTTCTTTTTGCCTTCAGATGTGTTCAAATTCTGCAGTTGTCTATTGCTGTGAATCCGGATGGTTTAGACTAGATTTTGTGTGTTGATCTTGTTGCCGTGAGCTGTCTGTTCATAGCTCTGTTTTGAGATTGGTTTATGGTTGATTTCAATCGTGCAAAGGTTTGGATCTATTTTCCTTTTGGTATTCTCGGCTCAGTTTGAGGCTTGGGTGCTTGCGGGTATGGTAGTTATGGGGATCAGGTTTTGTTTGGGTGTTTAGCTTAGACGGTAGTTTGATTACTATTATTGAATTGTACCTTACGCAAGTGGATATTTAATTAGGATTAATTAAATAGAATTGATCCTAATTAAATTAGAGGGTACTGTTGGATAAGTATCTTATGGATTGGTAGCTAAGTGATTTTGTATTTGATGCAGGACATTGATTGTCGCGGCTATCTGCGTTGCAGATATTCTTTTGGACGGGGGTTCTCGTCGCTCGGACTTCATTAGATCGAGGCGGGTACCTTTACTATGCATAGTTAGATATGATAGTAGTAGGGATACCTGTTAGTTTTATTCCTGTACTATATTTCGGCACTTGCTATCTGCTGAGGGATTACTGTTTATTGTTCCATGCTACTGTGTTTATTGGATCTGCGGACATCATACCTTATACCTTACGCTAGGATTTAGGTATTGGTACATACCGGTTATCTGGACTACTGCATATCATGTAGATGACAGTAGAGATAGATAGTGGATGATGCATGGGATAGTGACATGCATCATTGTTGCACGTAGCATAGGGGACGACCTTTGACTCCCTGGAGGTTGAGATGGGTCGTCGTACTTGCTACTCGTGTAGGGGCATATGCAGGCGACCTTTGACTCCCCTAGTGGTTGAGATGGGTCGTCATACCTGCCACTTTACCTGTCGTGTAGTCCCAGTTCCACTCTTCGTTAGTGGATTATAGGCCACGGCGCTCCGACAGGTCCCCTACCTATCCGATGATAGTGAGGGGCAGGGAACGTCACTTTGTCCGATGACAGAGTACGTTCAGGGTCTGAGACCCGGCTCATTCGGTGTCGTGTGAGGCACGACGACGACCGTTTAAGTGGAGGGAGGACCCGGTCAGAGCCCTACCCACTCGGTTTCGCGTAGAGGCGATAGTAGCCGACTGGCGTCAGGGGTGACCCATGCTGCATCATGAGCATACTGTGCATTGATGCATCTGGTTGTGATTGCTCTACTTGATTGCTGCACTTGGTTGACATGCATACTACGGGGATGGTTCGGCACAGGTAGGTATACTTCTCGTCTGCTGGTTTAGATCTGCTTTTATTATTACTGCACTTTATGTTTATTATTGTGATAGATTGATGGTGACTTACTGCTATTATTTCTTCCTATGCACATTAGACTGTATTCGCTGAGTTCTTAGAACTCATCCCGTTGGCTATGTTTTTTCTCTTATCAGGATGATCGTCTGGATTGTTCAGCAGCCTGTCCCAGTTCATGTGTCTCCGAGACGATTTTCGCCTGTCTTTTGGTTGGGGTACATGTTGGTACCCGTTTCTTTTATTCATTGTATTTCTTTTTATTTCCGCTGTTGGTATGTTATACTCTTTTGTGACGTCTATGTTACGGCAGGATAGTTGTACTTTTGTGTGCCATGGAGGCCTCGATTTCGTTTTGGGTTTTGTCGTAAGTCGTACCGGTACGCAGCTTTGTCGTCGTTGTCGTTTTGTTAGCGATTTATACAGTCGCTTGTTCCAGCCCTATAGGCTGCGGTACAAGCAGGCTGAGGTAGTTGTGGTGGTTAGGTTTCTGGATTGTCCGCCGAGACGTGGGAGTAGCTGTCCGGTCGGTATCGGACGAGCGGCTTCCCGGGGCGTGACAATTTTTGGTATCAGAGCCCAGGTTGCGAGATACCTTGTGGTCTTGTGGGTGTTTTCGGATTTTGTGTCGGAGTCGTTTTCTCGATAGACGTGATTGGGACATGGCGGCGATGGGACATCTCCAGGTGACACGAGGTATATGTCATGACTCATTTACCTCTTTAGTATCTACTGTTCAGTGTAAGATTAGATATTTCTTTATTATGATAGGATTGTATATCGGTTTATATACTTAATCGGTAGGTGCTCGTAGATATATTTTGGCTGGAGGACATGTAGTCGATCCGTTTTGTTTGCGACCATGTTGGGAGTCGATTATAGGTGATTGGTTGACATGTTGCCGACTCGTCTAGGATGCAGAGAATGTTGATTCTCGAGTAGCACCGATATATGGTCGGAAGACGAGGGTCGAACCTGTCAATAACTTATCAGAGGTTAAGGAGTTCATGTTATAGAATTCCTGTCCTATATCAGTTGTATACCAGTATCAGTTGTTATCGACTGTGTGAGACATTGAGATTGCATATCGATACAGCGATGATTTCTCCTATATCGGGGAGTTTTAGACTTCTGGTTCGCTCGTGTTGAGTTAGGTGACCTAGTGGGCACGAGTGAGTACATGACCTGCATTGATGCAGGAAGTGTAGTACTAGCTATCCACTATAACTGATAGTAAAAGATCGATATAGCTGGAATATGAGTATGACTTTCATAGATATATACCTCTTGAGTATCGCTTATACTGTTGTATACTCTACCTTGGATAGGTGGGATGTATATTTCCCAAGAGGGATTGGATATCAATTCCCATAATGTTAGGGTGGGTATCTATTGACTTGGAGGTAGCTCGATTGGCACCTAGTCAAGCTTTTCCAAATCACCATTATGGTCAAGGTTGACTAAGGAGATGATCGGATGACACGTTATGAATTCGATTGTATAGTGGAGAATATTGATTCTTCAATGATACCAACTGATGAGTTGGGAAGTTAGGGTTAAATCGAACGACAACCTATTGGAGGTTGGGTATCGTAGTTGGCTCGACCGGTATAGGATCGATCCACTTTAGCTCATGGAGTTTTGGGCAATTAGGATTATATTTTTCTGTAATAAATATCCTAGATGGCATGTTTAGAGGACATGACCTGCTGGATGCAGCAGAGATGGTATTGGTTGTTTATCATGTCAATGGTTAGAGGATAGCGATATCCTATTCCCGTGAGGCTTTTGAGCTCGGATTCATTATACTTGGTTAGATAACCTAAATAGTACAGTCAAATGTGACTTGTACCGATCCGGAGGAGTGTAGAGCTAGTTGCTTGACACTTACGGGATTATCGCGCGTACTTGGTTTGGATAACCAAGAAGGTACCTTTGGACTTCTGGTTTCTGCAGCGATGCAAATCACTTACGAGACTGAGTTACCTTTACGTGAAGACACTAAGGACGGTACTCAGGAAACAAATAATTACTTTTCGATTACTTTGGGATACTCCTAAGAGATTGTATCTCTATCACCTTTTGGAGCGGAGTGGGAGTATATCAGGTTACGAGACGACGGTTAGTCGGCTGAGCTGACGCTGTTCTAGCCTTTGAGGTATCATGACTCATAGACAGGTTGTACGTGTTAAATATTCTCGATGATACATCGAGAATTAGGAATGGATATGGTGCGGTGAATTTGGTGTTAGCTGCGTAACACCTAAGAAATTCAACTGTAATCGGTGAAGGTTATCGAGGACGGGCCTCGAGGGGTATACCGTTGGTTGGCAGGTGAGAGTGGTTACGAGTTGACCTCCAAACCAGTCCATGTGGGGGTTTATTGGTATCAGAGACGACTAGGTTACAGTATCTACTCGTTTCAGAGCTAGAGGTTCTAGCACGTGGACGTTAGGGTTTTCCTATTATCACTGGGCCGTACTGATGTCAGTGGTAGCCTTAGCTCTCGAACGTTTCCGTAGTTCGAGAATAGCCGGACGCCAGTCCGAAGGAGTGTTTTAGCGTTTTCTATGGTTTGAAAATTTTCTGACCTATTTATGGAGGAGCTTCCTGGATCGTCTCAAAAGAGGCAAGTGAGGCTCACCATTCTCGGTTGGTGTGTTTTGTAGGTGATACCTGTAGGTACAGAGACTGGAGACGTTCCTGGTGGTGGAACATAAGTCGTCAGCCATGTTAAAAAGGGTAGAGTTATACTTAGACGACCTCGTGTTTCCGAGAGGTTGAGACGGGTCATCAGACATGTATCTTGCATAGTCCTGGTGCGTTGTCTTCTCCTGCATTGTGCATAGGGGCTGTTTTTGGGTTAAATAGCCATTGATGCTAGGTTGTTCTGTCTCCTGGCTACCTGATATAGCGATAGTCATATCACGTCGAGAGAGTGACATGTCACTACTATCAGGTGCACTTGATGCATCTTGGCGTAGTTGGTAGTTAGATATTTGGTATGTCGGTTGCTGAAAGTTGAACCTTAGGGATCCACTGGGTTATATTAGACGTTTCCAATTTATGATTGGAAATGAGAATAGGTATTAAGGACCTTGTCAGGGATTTACTTAGGACTCGTGGAGGGGTTGAAGTGAATTGGTTGATCATTGATTGACTGACCCAATTTGCGTGGTTCACTGGGTTTGGTTGGATATTGCTAAATGCTTATTGAGAGTTCTCAAGCATTTTATCACCACTTACACGCCGGACCAGGACCAGGACTAGGAGGGGTTATGACATGGTTGGGTGGTCGATGAGCGATTAACCCAATCTGCGCAATTTCTTGTGGATCGGGAGGATCAGATTATAGATGTGTCCCAAGTGATCCTAGGGTTGAGCACCCTTGATAGGGATGATGTTGATTAGTTGTTCGGTTGTAGCTGATGGTTAGACGATGATCCCTCGATCAGTTATGCCCTTGGTATGTTGTACGGGCATACCGATGATTTGGCCACCACGTGGATTGCTCGAGTCTGGTGCCTTAGGAGGTTGGGATGAGCCGTTACTAGTCGTAGACGGCATCCGGATGTATTCTTAACTGGGTATATGAGCATGTGTTGTTACCTTTGGATGATTGGACACTTTTGTCGATCAGATTAGGAGTGCTCCGGTTAGAGATTATTACCCTCGATGTGTTCGAGGCAGAGTAGCCTTAGGGCATTGGACGTAGGTGTTCTCGTGGTGTATACGGAACAGTTTATTCTGTAATAGGTGGTGCGTCTTGAGATTACCTCTGGTCCCAGAGAATTTACTTTGGTGGCGCATTAACCTAGTTTGACGATCTCCTCAGGATGTACTCGAGTGTACAGGGATTCGAAACATTCCTGTTGGCGGAACGACATGGAAAAAGGACATTGAGAGACTTTGTATCCAGATTATTGATACGTCGATTGACGCAGTGGTAGCGCGGTGTGCTCATAACCCACAGGGAGCGTTAGAGACTAGCGGTCTTTCTCTCGAAGAATTCCCTTCGAGAGAAAACCTAGTACGTTGGTTTATGGAGGCAACACGAGTCGATTTGGGTGATCATTGAACGATTGACCAAATTTATGCACTTTCCTGTGATCCATAGGATGGACTCGATGGATCACTTAGTAGAGATATACGATAGGAAGATTACCATATTTTAGGGATTATTCTAGAATCTGGTAGGAGTCTCCTACGAGCTACAAGTGCATAGCTGCGATTCGGTTTAGTTGTTCGTCTGTTGACAGATGGCAGTCGAGCGTACCGTTTAGGTTCTAGAGGACTTACTGCTCTCGTGTGTGATGGACTTTGGGGGCAGTTGGGAGGACCATTTGTATTTGGGTGGAGTTCGCCTACAACAACGATTTTCATTCGGCGATACAGATGGTATCATTTGAGGCGTTGTATGGTAGGGCGTGCAGAACACCCACCCTCTGGGATGAGGTCGGTGAGACTCAGCTGTTGGGACCCCAGAGAGTTCAGCACGAGGCAGAGTTAATACGGACTGTCAGACGGAGATTGTTAGCAGCGCAGGAGCGCCAGAAAAGCTATGCTGACCCGAGGCGCAGACCCATAGAGTTTGCTACGGGTGGACATGTTTTCCTTCGAGTTTCACCCATGAGAGGGGTGAAACATTTTGGTCGCAGAGGTAAGTTAGCTCCAGGTATATTGGTCTGTTCCAGATTCTGGAAATGATTGGAGCTGTAGCTTATCGCCTAGCACTTCTACCGTCTTTGATCGATGTCCACGACGTGTTGCATGTATTCATTCGGATAGCAGTACCATTCAGATGCCAATAAGACCTGGGAGCTTGAGGATATTATTCGAGCTCGCTACCCCCACTTGTTTGATTGAGGTACGTGTGAGTGATTCGTTCAGTATTTCGTACTGTTTGCCGTACCTAGCACATGTGATAACAAATTTGGGGACCAAATTTTTGTTAGTGGGGGTGGATGTCAAAATAAGGAAATTTTGAGGGATTAAAATGTAAAAAAATTGAAAACTTAAGGGGCTAAAATGCAAGTTGAACAAGTTTTGGGAAGGAAGAAGGAAAACTATGAAGATGGAGGGTCTAAATGTAAACATCCACTACTATTATAATATTTCCTTTCCCCACTTCCTCGCTGTGCGTGGACCAAGCCGATCAAACCCTCTTTTCTTCATTCCCTTTCTTGCGCTTAGATCGGCGACCGCCCTCTCTCCCTCCTTCTCTTCTCCTCCTTTCCCTTCTCCGCGGGCCAGCTCCTTCCAAACGGCGAACCCATGTGATCCTTGCGTCATCTCTTCTTCCGAGCGATCGACCCAGCGCTGGAGACCGGCGAGCCTTCTTGAGGCGAGCCCCTAGGACCCAACTGTTGGGGGTTGGGTGATTTGGGTGTCGCGCCTCGCCAAGGGGTCACCGACGATCGCCACCGTCAAAGCCGATAGGAGGGGGAGTGGTTTGCACATTGATTCGAGGATCGAGGAAGCAGACCTCTGATCTTTACCTCTTCATGTGATTTGGCCACGGAGCGATACCATCGACAAGGATTGCCAGCGATTTGGGGCACGACTCCGCACGTTGCTCAGGGATCTACCTCCTACCTTGCGATCACATCCTCATCTGCCGATCCCTCATCTCGCAAGTTCACCGACGACAGGGGACTCGATTGACACATCTTGGCAGGTAAGGACGGTTGATCTTGAATTTGGTTGTTGTTTGAATGCAGTGTTTGATTGAGGGTAGATCCTGATGGAGTTTGTTAATCTGTCTTCTGAATGTTTCTGGAATTAGGGTTTGTGGTTGTTTCATGTCTTTCGTTTGATGGTTGCCACGATCTTGGAGTGTTCATATTGATTGATTTTGATTTGTGTTATATGTCTATGTTCTTGAGTGTGCCGCCGCTGTTCATGTGGCGAAGATTCGGAAGAGGTGTGCATAAGTGATCAGGTGTTGGGATTAGGTCTTATTAGTGATTTTGCTTGTGCTGTATTCATATAGCAGATTGATGAATGCTGGAAGTTCAGACTGTGAGTTGGATTTTCTTTGGTGGTTTAAGATTTCTGCTGTGGGTGATTATTAGATTGTTATTATCCAGAGCTGTGATTAGTTCTTTTTTGCCTTCAGATGTGTTCAAATTCTGCAGTTGTCTATTGCTGTGAATCCGGATGGTTTAGACTAGATTTTGTGTGTTGATCTTGTTGCCGGTGAGCTGTCTGTTCATAGCTCTGTTTTGAGATTGGTTTATGGTTGATTTCAATCGTGCAAAGGTTTGGATCTATTTCCTTTTGGTATTCTCGCTCAGTTTGAGGCTTGGGTGCTTGCGGGTATGGTAGTTATGGGGATCAGGTTTGTTTGGGTTGTTTAGCTTAGACGGTAGTTTGATTACTATTATTGAATTGTACCTTACGCAAGTGGATATTTAATTAGGATTAATTAAATAGAATTGATCCTAATTAAATTAGAGGGTACTGTTGGATAAGTATCTTATGGATTGGTAGCTAAGTGATTTTGTATTTGATGCAGGACATTGATTGTCGCGGCTATCTGCGTTGCAGATATTCTTTTGGACGGGGGTTCTCGTCGCTCGGACTTCATTAGATCGAGGCGGG